>OZ026618.1:68281535-68795243 GCA_964020975.1 Hermodice carunculata | reverse complement strand
TCGTATTTTTGGTACATGTGCGAGTCAATGTCTTTTCCTTCACATTATCAAATGAAAGAAACAGCTCACCAGACAGGCTCTATTTAGGCCTGTAATTCTTGAAAGAAACCGGTATATTTTACAAAATCATTGAATGCATTTGAATGACCCAAATAGGCCTGCAAAGTGTTTTCAAACAGTTTTTCCAGGTCAGAAAGAAAAAAGATGAATTGGCAAAAAGACATGGGGTTTTTATTTTGCACATGAATTGTAAAACATACATAATTGCTTACATTTGGTACGTTTGCATTCAATTTCATTGGCGAATTGAGGGATGGGGATGGGGGGCCCAGGGCAGGAACTACCGCACGCCTGGCCTTCTCGAACACACACACACACACACACACACACACACACACACACAACACACACACACACACACACACACACACACACACACACACACACAGAGTAAAACTGTGTCAATTTAGGCCCTTGCTTGATGGCTCTTTTCTTCGAAAGTATCCTCCAAGACAATTTAAATTGCATCAAAATTTGCCTAAAATCCAGAAATAAGCGGGAGCTTTGTCCGCATCATACTGCCCAGCACTTTCGACCACCAGAACCGACTCGGGGCTAAGGGAGGCCTGGCATCCCTTGCCTGTCATGGGCATCTCCTTTAAAATATTCTAGAATCGCCTCTGAGCTTTATTGATATGTATCTGCTGAACGATCTTTGTTTTTCAACGTCTCACTTCATTGTGTTAATATGCGCATTTTATATGATCTTAGCATTTCTTCTGCATATTTGCCTATCATATTCTTAAAGGAAAAGTATTTCTACGGACTGACAACGTCATCGAACAATATATTCTTAATTGCTCGTTCATCGGACTTTCACACGATTATTTACCAAGTTCTCTCTCTCTCTCTCTCTCATCTCTCTCTCGTCATCTCTCTCTCTCTCTCTCTCTCTCATCTCTCTCTCTCTCTCTCTCTCTCTCTCTCTCTCTCTCTCTCATCTCTCTCTCTCTCTCTCGCTCTGTATGTGTTGTGTGTGTGTGTGTGTGTGTGTGTGTGTGTGTGAGTGCATGTGCATGTGTGTGAACATATTTCCTTTGGGTATACGTCTGATGTGTTGCAAACCCATTTGACTTGACTTTTATGATATTTCTTAAATGTCTTAGTCGTTTAATCAAGTGACCAAAATGGGCTCCAAAAGACAGATATCCACGTTCCATAACATTGATTTAGTGCATTTCGGTTGCATTATTACTTTACATAGCGAAATGTATGAAAGTGGCTGCTCCAATATCCATATGATTTAGCTAATTTGATAGTGCTGAAAATATGGGGAGCACTTATCGACAGACTAATACAAATAAACATCAAGTCTGCCAATATGGGAGTTTTCTCCACAATTATGGCTGAGACAAGTCCAAACAAAACGTCCTCATTTTATTTCCATCTACAAATGGCCCTGCATATCGTATCGTGTGTTTCGTCCGTTCAATGATAGCGCTTCGCCACATAATTGCATCTTCCGCTGATTCTGCAGCACTTGTTCATAGACCTTCCATGGATTCTTGATGCCCCACTTACCACACTTTTCCAATGATTGCTCGTGCTTCATTTTGCATTCCTCTGGGAAACAGATCTCGCTTCATTTTTTTTTCACGACTCATGATCATGTGCAACAGTTCAATATAAATTACATTCAAAATTATATGTATACTTATGCATTAATATATATTAAAAACAGGCTTACATGGCACGCACCAAATTACAGATATCTTAAAGCTGTCGATGAATTAGATCCTCTTTGCTGGGATCAATGTTGCTGTCCTGTTACTGAAATGTAAGATGCACAACTGGACATGAAAAAATAGACCATGGAGTACGCGATTATACACTTGTAACATTTCTATTCTTGCTTATATCCTATCAATTTGTTAATTATTTTTTCGGCTGAAAATGAGCAAGTTACGTCACGTATATACGTGTCGTCCATATATCAGCCAATTGGGAAGTTCCTCCTTGTGTGTGGAAGTGAAGCGTAATTTCTCTTAGGATGAACCACATTCATATGGACATAAGGTTTCAATAATATTCCCATGACCATGCTAATATTTTGTGGTCGTTGACGCACTCTGTGGGCTTAGATACCAACCCATTCCCAAGCGCCGAGTTCGCTGTTCGTTAGAGCTAGCTCACTCCCAAGCGCCCAGTTCTCTGTTCGTTAGAGACATATTATCCTTATGGTTTAAGTGTTGTCATGGAAAGTGGAAATACACGAAAAAGAAGAAAAACAAAAATGTCGAAACACGAAAGAAAATGGACATCAAACTCGATCGGCAGAGCTTAATTTGATATCTGGAAAAAAATTCCTTGTCGCCCACTACTTCCGCCCATCTTTAAGTAAGATTTTAACAGGGAAATCATTCTGGATACGGTCCGATAGGGGTTGATATATGTTGGATGGAACAGAATCTTCACAGATCAACGGCTGTCACTACAGCTAGAGATAATCTGGCCTCTGTGTGTGTGTGTGTGTGTGTGTGTGTGTGTGTGTGTGTATGTGTGTGTGTGTGGGGGGGGGGTTTGGGGGGGGGAGCAGATGCAGACGTTTCTGGCACAGGTTTCTTTTTTCCGGAGCCAAAAATAGCAAAAGTTTGAAAAACCATTGCCTCAAATTTTGCATAAAACTGCCGTGGAAGTCTAGAACTTGTTTCTGACATGCCTATATTTGACCGGAATTGAATTTTAAAAAATACATCTGAATAGGAGCGAAATTTACTTTTGCAGTTTGACTTTGTTGTTTGCTATTCAAATGACTGATCAACGTGAATCGAGTTGCAAGTATGGTGGGGAAGCTATTCAGAACAAGTTTTGATTAGGTCGGTAAGCGTGGCCCCAGGCAGGCGCTAGGTATGTTAGAAACCCAAATCCTACATATACCTGTGCGCCCAATTCTATTTTCATTTTTTCCTTACATTATATGAGTGACAGCATCAGCTGGAACCGTTATTGGTGATAAATATAACATCATATTAAAAAGGAACCATAGCCGCCGTAACGGGTGCCAAGACCGGAAGCGTCGTAGTCTAAGTGTTCTTCTGCCCTATATCAGTTAAGTACCCAGTCAGAAGATACTGTGGGACTTAGCTCGGGCAGAACTAAAGCATTAAAATTATGCGAAAATCTCAGCAGGTGGGCAAGTGAAACAGGAAAAGGGTATGTGTAAAAATCAATAAGAGGTGGCCAAGTGGAAGAGAGCACCAGAAACTGATTTGACATTGCTGGTGTAAATCTTCTGGGTCTCCACTGGTTTGTAGTTTGCTCACCAGATGTCTGTATGTACATAGGCTAGCTCTGTGCGAGACCTTTAATTTTCAGCAGTCTCCTTTACTGGAGTCGGATGATGAAGGCTGCACCAATAGTACAAATAAATGTATAAATGAATAAATGTACATAAATTTACCCTGTTATTGAGATATACTTTTTCTTTTTTTAAGTTCATGGATTCATTTATATAAATAAATATATATATATATATATATATAATATATATATATATATATATATATATATATATATATATATATATATATATATATATATCTTAATTCAAGTAACCTGCAAACCATTGCTCCTTGACTTGAATATTATTTACATATTTCATTTCCTGACACAGATTATTGATGTTGCAGGACCTGACCATTACCATAACAAGTGAAAGACCAGATACTGAAATCGATATCATTCCAGATGAAAACGAAATGAGCGGAATCAATATACAGACGTTTGTGGATCAGCAGGTTTGTGTCCATGACACATTTAAGGTGGGACCCAACCTTGAATTTGGAAACCATTGACGCCTTTGCAAATAGGAGAGCGTGGTCTCGATTTACATGAAAAAAAAACCATCACGCGCAATTGTTATTGCAACGCAGAAAAAATCATATTATAAACTGGTGTCAGGGGGATGTTCTTAGTACCAACCTCGCTCTCAAAACAATGCAGAAAACATTATAGCTTACCTACAGTCTTCACTGTTATCCCATACTTTTATGTTCAAAATCTGTCATATGTAATTGTTGAAACTTTTGTTTACCACATTTCAAATACACCATTTCTCCATTCCCACCTTTGCGTCACCTCTTATTTTCTGTTGTTGGGAGTTTCAGAGCTTTCCGACTTTTAAGTCATGTGGTACTAGAGTAAGAAAGTTAGGCTAATAAGAATCCGCATTCAGGCACTATTTACTTATTTTGCCTGCCACCATGTTTCTTACAGGAGTGGCGGTTACATGAGCACATCGAGGTCTCCAAGAGAATGATGACACAAGAATATTCCAGTTCGAACCGGAACCACCCGGCACTTTCCGTGACCTGCAGGGCAGCCCGGAGACCGGGATACTTTTACTGGAATGTCTTCCTAGTCATGGTGATTAACTCTGGCATTGTGTGCCTTCCAAATTACATTTTAAGCTCTGCTGTCCTTAGGTTTCAAATCCTAAACGATCACTCATGACTATCCATCCGTCCGTACGTCCGTCTGTTATCTTTTGCTTGTTGCCGCAAATAGCCTAAAGTTTTGAAGTTATGAAATTTAGTGGACTTGTGCAGGTCAAAATCTTGATTGTTGGAGAAAATAGTGATGCCACGTAAAAGTTGACGGAAACTATGAGCCATAACGTATTGAAAAAGAAAAAAGCAATCAATAACTCATACCCTTAAAATTAAATAGTTAGACGTTCCAGGTTGATAATAGAGATTGTATCCAACCCTATATATTGTGGAACATGCATGACTGTAACCTCGTATTTTTAGGTTACTAGGCTTGTAAAGTTCAGAGAAATTATTTGGTGACCGTAGAGTGTGGCTTGGACATCAGTGCAACAGAGGATTTACCTTCCAAATTAATATTTCACTTGAACTTTGCATTCGCAATCAAACAATAAATACATTAGTTTATCCGGTTTGTTTTTGCCATGATGCTAGTCTTTATATTATCGTAATACATAACAAGTCAGCAGAGCACAATGTATGCCCATGGGCCCCTTTATGACACGTAATGTTGCTTTTGAAAGCTATATCTGGTAGCCAATTGGTAGGAAAGACCCAACGATAGAACACCAAAATGTAACGAAAATATAACGATGATAATGGTTCATTGTACCCCCGGAAAACAAGCGAATTAAATACATCTAAAAAATATACGCTGAAAATCGTAAAGGATGTTAATTCATAGCAACATATATGGAAGAAAATTTTTTCTCAATGCTAAAGATGTTTTGTTTAGCAATATGTAATATGCTCTGGCGCTATGGGTGACTTTCATACTGGAGACATAGGTGTTCATTGACGCAATCTAATACGAGAGATCAGAATTGGCTCCAAGGTGTGTATTCGCCCCAATACACAACTGAATACACTAACATTTGGAGGGCTAGAGCTGTGTATTTCCATTACTTTGTATGTTAAAGCAACCTTAAATAAACTAGTCACTTTTGTAGCTGTGATTATGTGATTTTTGTGAGGTATTTAGTTATGCATGTATATTTACTGTCTGAAATTTGATGATTCTATGGGCAGTCCTTTTCAATTTATTAAGTTGCAAATTACAATGTAAAGCAATGGGAATACACAACCTTAGCCCTCCTTGACTGCAGTGCCCTCCTTTAGGCAGCTCTTGAACCGTCTGTTCTTGCCCTTGTCTATTGGATTACTTTTTGAGACACCAAACACTGCAGAATTTCTCACAGATTGTACGTGAAATTTGGTGATTTTTCTTTTTTCAGTTCTTCATAAGTGCCCTGTCATTTGCCACATTTGCTGTCAGCCCGCAGCTTCCACAAAATCGACTACAGTTGTCTTTCACATTACTGCTTACGTCAGTTGCATTCAAATTTGTGATAAATCAAAGTCTTCCTAAAATATCATACCTAACATACATGGTGAGTATACAACCTGTAAATACCATGCCCGAAATGGTAAATGTATGACCTGTAAATACCATACCCATGAAGATAAATGTATGACCTGTAAATATCATACCCAAGAGGATAAATGTATGACCTGTGAATACCATGCCCAAGATGGTAAATGTATGACCGGTAAATACCATACCCATGAAGATAAATGTATGACCTGTAAATATCATACCCAAGAGGATAAATGTATGACCTGTGAATACCATGCCCAAGATGGTAAATGTATGACCGGTAAATACCATACCCAAGAGGATAAATGTATGACGTGTAAATACCATGCCCAACATACAGGTCAAATATTTGACCTGTGAATACCAGTCTCATGGTGTGAATTGGACACAAGATAGAATACCAAAGATGAAGAATATTTGTTGTTGTGAACACCGTTGTTGTTAAACAGTCTGGTTTACCAGACGTGGGTGGTTCAGTATTATATGCGATATCGTTATGTCATGACATAAACACCAGTGGTGAGTCGCGTTGGTTGACTGTTCCATTCTGCATGTGATCAGGAGAAGACTAATGCATTTTGGCCACACAGTGGTATACTTATGGAGAAAAATGAAAACAAATTTCTTCTCTCAATTTGTCTATCAAAGAGTTACCCTGAATAAGACATGTTTGCCAGACTATGTACATGTAAAGCATGTCACTCAATGCTCTAAAGAGACATTCCGCCCTTTGCAATTGGTATGTCTGGATCTATTGTAACAGAACCTTAAATTACTTTAACAATAGCCCCTCCTTTGAGAGGCTACCCCCTGACCAGAAATAGTCTCATAAAGCAGGTGATATTATTTTGGAGTTTAAATAACATGGTAAAGTTAGTACCATATCCATAAGAAATATGGACCAAGGAAAAGCCAAAGACAGCTGATCCCTTATTGGAGTGGACTTAATTATCGAAGAAACTATTGGACATGGTAAATGAAGAGACAAGCGTAATATCCTTTTGAGTCCAATAGGCAACAAGGATGTGCAAAAAATATCAAAATTATGTACAAAAAGATACGCTATGGTAGTAAGCTTTTTTGCAAGTTTTTTTGTGCAAGTACGTCATTTAAAAAAGAAAAATAGGAGGAAAATAGTAATAATAACAAAAATCCTCATAGATGTAGCAGATATCAGATGTTATTTTCAGCCGGGCAAATGCTTAACCTACTCCTGGTCACAGTACGACTGAGTCAATAGCTTTCTTGGCCCACGGGTTGGGTGCATTGCATCTAACCCGCGCCATGGAAAGCTATTGACCTAGGGGTGGCTTTCATTAGTGGTCTAGCATACAAATCTCTGCAAAAATTGCTTTCTGGCAATGAGATGTTTAAGTAAAAACCGTTAAGGCAGACGACAATTTGCACCCGGGTGCTTGTGGGCGATTTAAGCGGGAAAGGGTTCAAGCTGCGCCTGTGTTTATAATTTTAGGATAAATACGTGCTGTTGTCTCTCGTGGTGCTCTGTGTAGTGTGTATATGGCACGCGGTGGTAACAGTATTCAAGACTCACGGGGAGAGTTTTCTGAGAGAGCTGGAGAGAGACGTGTTCATCGCCTTTGCAGTCATTTATGTGATATGCCATCTAATCTTCATCTTCTGGTTATATTTTGATGTAAGTATAGAATGTAGTGATTTCCCACCGCATTCCTTACAAGAAAAAAAAAACTAATTTTCTCCCGGACGCAAAATTGAATGATTAAAGCTGAAGGGAAGAATTGAACGAGATGATGTTTACTTCAATCTTAAACGGGTCGAACAGATTACATTTACAGTCTCTGAGATCCAGATCAAGCAGGCGACATTTGTAACAATAGGCAGCATGAATGTTAGCATCATTGAAATTACGTGTGGTTGATAGTGTAAGTCATGCAATTTTGCAGACAGCCTAAGATAAGGTTTATCGCGAGGGTTTTCAATATCAAAAGCTGTTTTATTTGTTGTCGCTTTCAATCGCTTCTACAAATAAAACTGTACCTTCTCTCTGCGTAGGCATGTAAACGACGGCGGCTAATGAAGAATAAAGACAAAGAGTACTTGGTAAATATGAATTCATACTTCTGTGTGCAAATATACCACAATGTTTTTCGGTAAAACTTCCAAGAGAAACATGTAGTCATTAATTGTATTATGTTTATTTAAAATAATTTGTCACATCTATTTTTAATATAGATTGTGATTATGGGCCCTGCTATACACAGGGAAACATAATCCAAATGTTACTTTAGTTAACACTTATTTTTATGCATTTGATAGAAAACCTAAATATCTAGTTTCGAAAAAAAGTGGCACATGTAGTCTTAGTGTAAAGCGGTATGGGATGCTTGCCTCATAAAATTATACATGTATTATGTATTGGTTACTTTTGGAAATAATCACACCCGTTAGATGGGAAGGAACATTGACTTTAATAGCAAATGGAAAATTTTCCATCGACAATGTGATAATTTTGCGCGACGTGTATCCCAATTGCTTGTAAACTAATCTTGTTACACAATCTTTCCTTCCCCCTCGACATTTGGCGGGTTTTTTATTAGTTTCGATGTTCACTTATTCATAAGAAATAACATAATAATATATCATAAGAATTTTACCATATATATGTATGTATATATATATATATATATATATATATATATACATATATATATATATATATATATATATATATATATATATATATAGTAAAATCTGGTTCACATGCGTGTCAAATGTTTATGATTTAAGTGCATGGCATGTATGTTATGGGTTGTTTCAGATTTTTCTGAGTTTTTCTCGAACTTGAAGAAAGTATATTCTTATTGGTATTTGAAATTCAAGCGTGAGAGTTAATTTCAAAGTTTTTTTTAATGAGATGTCGCATGTTGTGCACATCATACACCATCTTGAGAGTGACATCATCACAAATTATGAGTGACGTCATTGCTATTGCTATTGCTGTTAATGACACATAGGTCAGTCTTAGCAATGTGATATGTATAATGATGATCTTTTTCTTTCCAGGTTTATTTTGTTATTGTGTTATGCATGATGGTCTCATGGAAATCCAAGGCGCGTTTGTCATGAGTTGCCAGGCGGCCATAGCAAAAGTGGTCGACTCTTGAGTACCCATGCATCCACTAAATAGTTATATTATGATCCCTTTATTTTATTCTATCAACTCCACCTAAGGAACATAATATGATGTATCGATTACATTTTCTATTGTCGGATTTTCTTCTGAGGTATACTCTACAGATCATCGGGAGTAGAAAAAAAGCTTTGTTTCTCAAAGGTGTATGTAGCGCTTTGTCTCTGAGTATGAAAGTTCAGCTCTACACATTGAATTTTTTACAAATTTCTATTCACTGCTTTTTCTCACAAATTTCATTAAATTGCTTTTTTAGAAATTTCTAAACAGTTCAGCCAGCAAGAGAAGATTAACTAAAGGCATTCATTTAAGAGAAGTTATGCTTCTTCAATGAAAAAAAATGAATCAGTTGCATGGATGAAGAACTTTTGTAATTCCGGTCACATGATCCTGTCACGACATCTCAAGCATCACTAAAATGTGGACTCATGGAGGCTGATTGACATTATTTTTGTGATGTTTCCACCTTGTAGCTTCGGCAACGTCCGAACTGCGCGGGAGCGATAGGTTTTACTGGTAAACATTCCATTGCATAACTGGTGTGCATTATTTGGCCTAAAAATACCACACTAACAACACACGCAGCCAAACAATACATATCTCTGAAGTGTAATACATATGGTATTACTGGTCTAGCCTTCAGAACGTCTAGTACTATAATTATGGTGGTCAAAATAAGTTCGGCACCCATAGAAGTCAAGTGTGAACCCCGCCTTCTGTAGGAAACTTAAGTATCCTATGCCCTATAACCATCGTGCCCCGGACTTCGCTGCCTAGAATAACTAGAAAGCCTGCTTATCCATACACTTTGCTTGTACAGTTCTTTCATGTATTCTTGCACCCAAACAACGCCGAGTTAAAAAGGTTCACATGGATTCATGATGCAAAAATTGCTTGAAAGCTTTTCATTTTAGATTATATGGCTGGAATATTTTGGCGAGTTTATTATTCGTAACTTGCACTAAATCAACCAGTAACGCCATTTAGACGCATAATCCTGGGACATTCCAAAGAGACATTTTGTTGTTTATTCATATAAGTAAGCTGTTGTAATTCAATTTCAAATTCTTGTTTATTCATATATGTAAGTTGTTGTAATTCAATGCTGAGTCACCAAATATCACCTATTTGTTCTTAATTCCCGCCCAAAATAAGAGTTTAGAAAGCGAAAGTGAAAGATAAAGATTAAGATTAAAAACGCCCAACATTTCACACAACCGACAGGTGGTGGGCCCCGTGAAAGCGGAAAAATATTCATCAATTCACCAAGAGGACTTCGCCCTGTTATACTTATTGGGAACAGAATACTCCTAAGCCGAAAAGCAAAGTCGACCAAAAATATCAGAACCCCCCAAAATGGTGCAAGGATTCACCCTCTGCTCTGAAGAATTATATGTGACAAACATGCTAGGCAAAGATGATTCCTGGGTTAACACAGACAGATGTCATTGGAGCCGCCAGCACACCAGTGCCAGCATGCCATTATGATAGAGAACTACATGTATCACCCGTATACAAAATTGTGTAGTCTTGTGGTTACAAAGACGATGATGTCGCAGCGTTAATACTCAGGACGTGTGTTATGCTCTGTATGGGGATACCACTATTTTGAGAATATTAAAACTATTTTTATCTTTTCTCTCAAAGCTCTACAAATCCAAGAACAGCAACCGAATACCACGAGAGAGACACCATTCGCCGGATTTATGGGCCCGTAAATCTTCTGAAACGTCTCTTTCGACTCAGCACAGCGTCCAAGTGTCCAATGGCTAGGGCCATGTTGAGCTTTTGCAAGTTGACTCCCCCCGCCTCTAGGTGTGAGAGTATGCCTTAAGTCAAATCTGAATGTCCCTGGATTATGAATTTGCATAGACAAGTCCCCTTGCATGTTACCCTCTTTTCTTTGGACCCTTTACCTCACAAATGTGACGAATTACCAGCACGCAAGGGAATTCTAATCATCGTGGTCAGTCACGTTGTCCACTTCTCTTACTGATCCCTTCTGGTGTTATCTGTCACTCGTACCTCAAGTTCCCTTACACGTGGCCTTGAAAGGGATCATTTACTGATCTCCCAAAGAGAAACAAATGTTGCACGTGGTGTGTTTTAGCCTACAATTTCGATCTGTACAAATACTGGGAATGTACAAATCAATATTAATTGAATGTTAAGCCAAATATATATATATATATATATATATATATATATATATATATATATATATATATATATATATATATATATATATATATATATATATATATATATATATATATATATATATATATATATATGTACAAAGCGTAAGAGGCTGTGGCTTTTCATGTGTATGTAACTTAAATCGACACCTGTCGTACTTGTACCTGTGGATTTGATGAATTACCGGAACAGAAAAATGTCTAAATATATGAATGCTGTGCAGCATATACAGTCCCTTTCATGGCCCCTTTTCTGTCGGTTGCTCTCTTGCATAGATGGGTGATAGACGATCCTGGATAACAAGGTGATAATACAGACTGCTTCTGCATAATCCCATAATCCCTAGCAATCCCATTCCGGAGGTAGCCACCCGTTCCCTTACTCAATGTAAATCTCTTGATGTCAATGACGTGGTGCGGTGCGACATGATTCTTGGAATGGGGTCAGCTTGTCGTGTTCCGAGCACACCAGATACATTTGACATATCAGCGTTGGCTTGTCCTCAGCCAGAATCAGTCAGTATTATCTTTGTAAGATCCTCTTAACCCCCTTTAGCGAGATCTTCATCTGGATTGTGGTTTTCTCCATAATATCCCCTGTAACATGTGCGTGTTAATGTAGCTCTCATGCCCGTGGGCACCATTACTACAGGGACACGTGACCATACCGCTGCCTTGAATGGCCAATATGCTGGGGGAGGGAAAGAAGTGTCACCACAACCCTAAGCATCTTTGTCGTCCGCATTCCCAAGTCTTACCGCACTAAAAATTAATACGACGATTTCAAAGCCAAAGGTTTATCTTCCAAGATCCCTAGTGAAACAGAATTACAATTACAACATCTATGGCGTGACGACTTATTTTGACACCTGTAACCAATAGGGCAGTGTTATGGATTAAAAGGCAGCAGCTCTCTGCAACTCATATATATATATATATATATATATATATATATATATATATATATATATATGTAAATATATATTATCAATCGGATTTTTGTGTTTAAACGCTTTTGTTATATGATGACACATAAAAACCGGAGTCACATATATCTATCTGTATATGTATATATGTATATGAAATTTTTAGCAACATACGTTACCAAACGTAATTGGAACGCAATAGAGGTCGAAACACGTACAGAAGTGAGATATATGCTTGAATTTAGATTATATAAGTCCAAGTATAGGTTTCACTTGAAAAAAACATAGAAGGATCAACCTTGCTTCTTCTTTATTTTATCGATTCTTGTGGTCACGCTACGCATAGATATTTTTTACATTACTATGCTATATGCGCAGATTTTAACATGTTTTATTTCCTGAAAAAGGGGAAAAATTGGTTTTTTCCTTGATGTGAAAAATAATATTATTGATGTGCTGTCTTACTGTGAGAGTCGCTGCTTGCCTATCATCTAGACTAATTTTGTAGACATGAAATTACGGCTAAACACGTAATCTCATAGATCGTAGTTGCTATATTTATCTTGCTGCACAAAATTTTCACTGTCTGCCAATTTTGAATTTTTCCACAAGTTATTATTTTTTTTTGTATATAACAATAGTTCCATTCATGCATATGAACGTATATCAAAATGTATATACAGAAATATACTGTAAATTCAATTAATTCCACTGTCTTTAATTTTCACTAATTTTGATCGTGGCACAAGACCGTGAAATAAAACAGAATGAAATAGTATTTTAGCATATGTTTGATAAGGATTATCTCGAACATAGTGAAGTTTAAATTTCAGTTAAATGCCTGAACTGCAAGAACCGTCAAACTTTAAACACGTGAGAATAAAAAAAAAACATCTGCGCTATAAACACATACACGCATCTTTGCAGACCCCATTTGCAACATTGAAGTCAGTTTCCCGCCGCTGGCCTATTAAAGACCATCCATGTTTGTTTATGGGACACTAATGCAATTATTGATATACACATTATTCACAAAATGGCGAACTAAGCTTATAACGTAATTGTATTCAACATGATAAAATCACCACAGTGACTGTTTAAGTGTTCAGAAGATTCTTTCATTGTCGTGTTTGCCGTATTTAACTAGTTGTTGCAGTAGGTGGAAGTTGTTCTTTTGTTAAGGGGGGCTGAAATATCCTTCGGCTTGAAGACAATGGAGATACAACCAGATGCCCGCTTCTTGTCTTCATCGAATAAAACATATATATTTAATTTTCAACAAAATTGAAATGTTTATTTGCACTCTGGAATCCAATATCCCTTTTGCAGGTAGTACCGGCGGGCTTCTTGCTAGACTTAACAAAAATGGAGGGCTTTGCCTCCGTAAAATCTAAAGGAAAAAAAAAAGAAAATCAAACAAACAAAAACAACAACAAAACAAAACAAACACGCTTTCTTAGAAAAAATAAAAGAACGCTAGGCAGCATGCAGGAAAAATAATAATCAAAAAGAAAAAAAACCGTTGGATTGGAAATTAAATCAATAATCAACGGCACGATCGTATTAATCTTATACTGGAGCATTTAAAGCGCCTTTTTCAATTCCAACATGCAACTTTAAAGCACTTTCACAATGGAAGGCCGGCCTAGCCAAATTATTTATTATTTTAGTTTCAGGTATTGTTTCAATCTCTAACTTCGTTTTTGTTGCGGCAATTTATGTTAATCCCAAAAGAGATAATCCTATTTTTTTAATTGCCAAGGGTGATTTACATTATTTTATATTTTCAACAAGGTTTAAATTATAAAAAAAAAAGAAAAAACAACAGCAAATTTCATAAACTGTTCGTAATTAGTGTTGCATTCCAAGATTTACTCCACAATATATATATATATATAATATATATATATATATAATGTGGATTAAGATGGATTTTTGTTCTGATTTTGCGCCATGTCCACATCACAATGCTTTGGTTTGTGATGGACTCGAGTGGAAAAGGTTGTGCAGTTTTCTTTTGGGGTTTCTGAATTACTTCAGATACAGGTTGGGGGTTTAATAGTATCAAAGTGCGCCAGTGCCAAGCTCCTGTGGTAAATTTCCGGAACACAACAGAGTACCAGAAGGAATGCGTGTACTGAATCTGATGGAATACATTGAGTTTGCCTGTGTAAGACCAACTAAGGTGTCTGGTATCTGACCAAGATGGAAAGAATAAAGCTGCAGGGATTATTTGTGCAATAAAAATTGAATTAGAACTAATACATAAGTTTAAAACAGCTTGATAATACCACATTTATGGCAGCTCAATCGTATTTTTGGTCCATTTCTAAGCCTCCTCTGTATCTTTTCAAATATATGCCATGACATCAAGCGCCGCAAAATAGTAGCATTGCTCAAGAAAAAATGCATTTAACTTTTACCTCATGATGAAAAATCTATTATATGTTGAAGGATTTATAACAAGTTGCAGACAATTTTACTGCCGTTATGCTACAGTATATTTACTGACAATGCTGTATTACTGCCAGTGGAGTGGCCAAAATAATGTAGTTTTTGCAGAAATGTTTCGTTTTGTCCACTAGATCCAACAGCAGGGTTTAGCGAAAACACTAATAATGTGCCCAACCCTGTAGTACTCTAGACATCTGACTTGCTTAGATGCCATTAACCGTTTGATATTTGAAAACACTGTATTGCTACATGTATGTACACAGCGACGAACTGTATAATATGATTACAGGTCTTATCAAATGATATTTATATTATGTAATACATATTAAACTTTGCGCTCCTTTCTGGTAGCATGGCTAATTTATGTTTAAATAATTGTGGTGTTTTCCTGATGGTAAGTTTTAAGATGATAAACTTATTTTTAGTAAAATTCATCAGTAAGTCCCATTACGGTGTAGTTATGTAGTATCATATTGACAGTTCCTGGAATGGGGACTTGGAGTATCCGATTATTGCAACATAAACCAAATAAGAATACCTGATAAAGAATAAGATTGTTAGACAAAATGTTTTTAAAGAAGCATGTGTTTTCGTTTTGCTTTTGCTTTGACTGTTGGCTACAGCATATTTGTTTTGATTACAGTGATCTCCATAACCAGATTTTCTGTTTGTTATCTAACCAATGCTTTGTCAAGTACACTTGTCAGGGAATCAAATATTGACTTTCATCCCCATTAGTTTGTCAACTGGCATTGAGGAACATGAAAGAGTAGATCCAGGACTCGAATGGTAGCAAAGATGACCATACTAGAGAATTATCAATCGAATTATAGCATTAAAGCTTTTCATATTCTAAATAAATCAAGAGGATATAACGGCGATATCCGATATTGTAAAGCGTTATTGCAAATCTGGAATAGCTGTGCATTTTCCTTTTTCAGTCTTGTGTAAACAAATACAACTTTGAAATGTGAAGGTCTGCGATTAAAATAAACTATTATGCGATCAAATTTCACTCATTACATAACGTTACTATATGTAATTTTTATAGCAAATATGTTTCAAGTTTGTTTTTGTATGACGTATTTTTTGTTTGTTAGTTTATAATTTGTAAAGCTGTTTTTTTGTGTTTTGTTCCCAATTTCACAAAGCTATATCTGAGATGAAAAAAAAAGAGATCTCCTTACGGTGTAAGAGATACTGCATATGTGCAGTGTTCAATTTGTATAAAGTTTGTAAAATTCCCCTTTACATTTATTTCAAGCTTCAGGTATACGCATTTCTCTCTTTATTTCATGTTTAAAATAGGCATTCAAGTTCTTCCCTAAAATCCATGAGCATACCGTTGGAATCAGCTTAAGGTCTTTGCTGATGGAACGAGTAGGGTATTGCTGACGTCGTAGAAATTTGTGGAGTCGAAATAGTCAATGCGCACACTCAAAATTGTATGACCATCGGGGCTTACGAGGAATTCAACAAATTTTCATTATAACTTGAGAAAACGAAATATTTTAAAGACTTAAAGAATTGTAATACGACCTTGCTGCCAAGCGCGGTTCCTGCGCATGTCTCAATATATATATATATATATTGCCCCCCCCCCCCCCCCAATGGATTGGTTCATTTTGCTGAGTACCACACGCACCCGATACATGTCAGGAGAGAAACACATTAAAGCGTGTTTACGGCGCCAAGATGTTTATACTGGCAAAGATTACATTTGAGAACCATTTTCTCCTAATCTAGAGGACAATTTTATGATGTCAGTATTATTGATGGGCGACAAATTCAACTTGTCGCTTTTGCAAGCACCTTTTTTATTTGAAAGGCCTTTTTCTTACATCCCACCCCCAATACTGATGTCAGTATATGTTATGGAAATACGCACGTACGCATAATCAGCGACAGTAGTTCCTAAGGTAACTGACTCGATCCTTCTTGGCCATGTCAGTTTTCCACTCAACAGTTTCTCTGAGCGCGCTATAAGAACACAGACATGCATCATAAACTTCTGACCCATTTATATCCTAGTTGTGTGTATCATTTGTTTTTCCTTTTCCAAATTTGTTGAAAGAATTTGTAAACTGGCAAAAATGTTTTCGGGTTAGGACAAGGATAACCTTTGAAAATTTTGGTTGCAGCAACAATTTATAGCTGGAATTTACAACAGCGCTTTGTTTCAGGTTTTATATATATACACACACACACATATATATATATATATATATATATATATATATATATATATATATATATATATATATATATATATATATATATATATATATATATATATATATATATATATATATATCTGTCTACTGACAAGTGTAAACCACATCTTTACTAGGATTAACTAACTATAGGCTCTTTAATTGAATTAGAGGCTTGTAATGGAGGGCAAGAATGTGCTTTCAGTACAATTGACAAGCAATACCCGTTCCTGTGCAGAAGCGAAATAACTTCAAGCAACGCCAGTCAAGTAGATCAGGGCAATGCTACTGCCTCGTTACTTAGCAACATAACATACGTATATAACTAACTTGTTTCCTGTAGCCAAGAGGTAACTGTACAGTGGTGAATCGCGCGTCAATGGGGGAGTGGAATGAAGAGAAGTAGTTGTCAGTTGTGGGGTCTACGTCATAACTTGATCCTTGACAAGTGTATTTTCTGCTTTTTCTCCAGGACTTTCTTGCTAAGAAAAAAGCGTGGCAAGAAAAAGTTAAAGATCATAACCCCCCTTCGAGGCGTCATAGCACCCTTCTCATGCATTCTGTGCATGCTATATGAAGCACGTGAGCTGCACGTGATTATCGCTACGTTTCTGGAGTTTGTCACGTGATGCTGCTGAGTTTTTCTGGATTTTCCATTCAACGCCCACGTTCGTCTTTGCAGACGTTACTTCAGTTTTATCAAATGTGTGACGAATGGGCGCACCCAACAATCTACCACACGTAAGCGTGAGGCACGCTCGCGTGAAGGTAGTCCTGACCCGGAGGCGGGCAAGCGATGACGTCATGCTGCTGACAAATGGGTGACGCAAGACTCAGACACTAGTGCCGTGGCACACCAAGTAAAATCCTGCTGACCTCATGAGGTCAGGCACACAGGGTTTACGGTGGAACGTGAGTAATTACGTCATTACATTGTTAATGACGTAGAAAGGACTCTGGTCCTAGGGCCTACAAAGCCGGCCATGTTAAAGGTATGAGGGCTCACAGGTCGTGGAAAGTGGGCCAGCAGGCAGAGATCATCAGCCAATGAGGATGAGACCTGTACAGCCATGGATCCTTCTGACTAAAAGCGGATTGGACAATTTTCTTGATCGATAATAAGCATGGTAACGTTTTTATCATAGACCTTTCTGAATGACATAGGCCCAGATGCCTTATACCTATGTCCATAAGGTAAGGTACAGTACCAAAAGCACTAAAGTGTTAAGCTATAGATATTTGAATGAAGCCAAACTCCACCAGAGGATCAGCGAAAATAATTGACAGCTTCTACAGTCTACAAAAATCCATGCAATTTTATATAAATTATTGCGTCGGTGAAATATTCTGACTTAATGAGACCTGCAGATATGTAATAATGTTACGTAATTGTATTTCAATAGCTGTATACTCCTTAGCATTGAAAAGTATACTGAGTCATTGGCATCTGATACATCTCTTCAATGAAGTTTCACTTGGGATTTACTTTACTACAAACTTATGTCATACTGAGAGCACAGAATAGATAGGTCTATCATATAAAACAATACGCAATTACCAATATTCAAAGTAGCAGTACAAAGACGGTATGTATAGTGGCTTATCAGTCTTGCATTTGGCAATTAAAGGTCGCTATTGAAGCCGAAATTCGTATTGCTCATACGATATTTCCTTCGTACTGTGTAGCTCTCTCAATAACAATTACATGTACTATGTTTCCCAGTGATTTTTTTTTTTTAATTTGTACAGTTACGATTATTGTTGCTCTTAAAAGGTTTTTTATTCTTCTTGAAGTTTATGTTAGGTTTAACTGTTTTTATGTTCTTGGCCTTTTTTTTCGCAATATGGGACGCATTTAAGTGTTCACCCAAAGATATGTATATGTTACATACGTCTCCAGTTCACTTAAGTACTCAGGACAACTGCCCTTATACTCCAAATCCTTTGTGAGTTCGCTTCCTGATTGGTCGGTTCACGAGTGTGACGTGCATTTCATTAATTTTGGCCACGTGTCTGGTAAAACACGTGTTCACTTGTTCTTTCTCTGACCCCAAAAAGTTTGGATTGAAAGTGTTTTTTGATTCGTTATGTTGGATACCTGGTTGTAATTGTGTATAGTTGTATACTTGCATGTTGTCATTGCATAATGATAATTAATGGCAAGACTCGTATTTGTTGCATTTGTCTGTCACGAACTATTAAATAATAAAGGGCGATCCACAATTGTCATCCTTTTCACGAGTATACGACAAGTACGCCGCGTGGGGGGGGGGGGGAAGCGGGGCAGGGTATTTGCAAGTTTTTATGTCAGTAAAAATGACCAAAATTTTCACATCCACGCCTGCCAGTGGCAGCTGCATTTTTTTAATTGAATAGGGGGGGGGGGGATAAAGGATGGGCACTATTAAAGCCCAGACTTAAATGTCAGGATGTCAGCAAGCATGCGTAAGAGTTGAATTCGGTTATGCATTTTTTTATAAGAGAAAAATGTTTCTAATGTGGAAATGAATGAATATGGATGGTCCCATTTCAACATCAGAAATTTGAAAAATCGGGTATATTTATCAAAATTGAAAACCAAAGTGGACCTCATATGTTCGATTTTACAGCATGTAATTGAAATATTCCACAGAGTATAGTATAGTGTCTAATTGGACAGTAACTTTTGTAAATTCTGTTGCTCATACCAGGTAGTTACACCCTATAAACTTTGTCTGAGAAACTAAAGCCAACTACGAGATCTTTTGCGATAATTTGGTCTTTCCAACACGGCTGAAAGCGGGTAGTATGCGTATCACATTAAACAAGGGCCGCTACAGGCAAACCCAGTTCGGTTTGAATCGTTTTTTACCACATACCAAACAGATCCATGAAAAGCCAAGTGCTTGCGCGGTGATTTTTTGCGCGTAGTGAGAACAGAGAATTACTGTAAAACAACGAATTTGATATAGCATCTCAAAAGAAACGTCGGGAACAATTTCTCCGATTTAAAGGATGCAACGACTACTTCATTTGCTTTATCGACACCAAAACAGCTTTAACAAACAAATCTTGGAAACTTGTCAAATGGCTCCCTATTCAAAACTGTCTCAAAAGACTGCTAGACATCTGCATCTGTTTTATATCTCGGTTGAATTTTGGGTACTTACCCTAAGACTAAGTGTGCATTCAGGTTGCTGAAAAGAAAACACTTGCATTCAGCCATTTTTTTTTTTTTTTTTTTTTTTTTTTTAGTCACTGGGTTGAAATGTATATTTCAACGACAAGTTCATTGTAACGATAAGAAGTGATAGCCATGACAGTGTTTCTTTTTCCGTATTTGATGTGAAAAATGGGTTATCGGAAATTTTGTTTGGGAAAAAATCGGAAACTGGGAAAAGACCATTCACGCTGCCTATTGTTACAAATGTCGTCTGCTTTCCACGTAAATGATAAGAAACGTAACAATATATATGTTTAAAGTAACGTCTTAGGATATATTTGGTGCAGAAAAAATTAACCACGTAACGTCATCAGTTTCAATAAACGCATTTGAGGGGAATATATGAAAAGAGTACTTTGTGTACACTTAGGAAATGGTGACAGTTGTGAAGAACCCGTCATTATGGACAAGAGCTGCATTTATATCCTGAAATAAGCCACACAAAAACTTGCGCAAGTTCCCCCCTCCCGCCCCTTTTTGTGCTCTATCAACTTAAAACTCATCAGCTATGGGACCAATGCGATTTTGCGGTGCATAATGCAAGTTCACGGGGGTGTTATAAACGAATTGAAAGAACAAAGCAAACTCGTATCCTTGATGAGCAGAAACAATTGCTGGCCGGTAATCGTACACCTGGAAAATTCAATGACCACTGACGTAGATTATTAATAGTTTGTTACTATTGACATAATTGATATAAACTGGTTAGAAAAGATCAGTGTATCATGTTGCGCAAAGAGGTTGAATATGTGGGGGGGGGGGGGTAGTTTGACTTGATTGGAGGCAATATTTGAGTTTGTTATCATCATAATTGGGAGGAGGGTATTTGTTTCCGATCTCAAGCTAAGAGAAGTCTCTGACGATGCCTCCAGCAACAAGTACTTTCTGCGAAAAGATCGTCAAACGAAAAAGCCTTATCGCCGTGCGTGGCTAGCAATGCAACTGAACGACCAGCAATGTACCCTTTACAAACTAACTAACACATGTGATATTAACTGGTGAGTTCTTATATTTGGTCAAAGTAATGACTAGAAAAAAATAGTTGAAGGGAAAGTGACACTTAACATTTTCCCGCGTTTGTTTTTCCTTTTTTTATTTATTTATTTTTTTAAATTTGAGTGATAAGAGAAAAAATGACAAGCTGCGGATGAAGTAGTTGCAACCGATATGAGGCGCCGTGCGTTTTGGTTGATGGACGTTTAGGTCCATTCAGGGCACGTTGTTAAAGATTTCGCTGTGTGGAAACGTCATCACGAATTTGTAGAACAACAGATCAAGACAGTTGTAACAATCATAGGAAAAATAAGACATTAGAAGGATTCTTTTTCATCGTTTATAAAGAAATGTTCTCAAAGGCCCATTAAGGAAGCTACACAAAATACAGACGGTATGTTGACCCTCTAAATACCATTTTAATGCCGCTTACGTTTTGTTACAGCGGGAAACACGAATTCCTTGATGTTAGAAACTGTCCGTTTCAAATACCGAGACGATGTATATGTTATGAATATGTGGTATTTCAAATGAATGTTAATGTTGCCTTGTTACAAAGCACACCTTGTTAAGATGCACACATTTTTGGAGTTTTGTGTTTATGTACACTGGCAGTCAGATCTTGGCTTTTTTACTGGCACAGATTAGGTGGTGTCTTTGGCACCCAAATAATTTTTGGAAGATAATGTCATCAACTATCGGTGATATATTCTGCTGGTAGCAATCATATTCATATCTAATTCTGGAAGAGAACATTTTATTATCGATGGTCTACACGTTGCTAATCTTAAGTTTAAAAAGAACGTTTAAAATACATGTCTTCGTTTTACGTATTTAACGCCCAGATGAAAATTATGGGGGGCAAATGATATGAAATTATAGTCAAAATCTTACCGCTATTTGCTGACGTGATTTTGTTATATAAATTTCCTATATCGGAGTCTTTCACACACAAAACCGACATTGCTTGCAGCGCATCATTTGTTGTGACGGAGTTGGATTATGCATGCGCATAATGATATGCGTTATCTTAGATGCTTTCTACAAGTTTTAATCTATTCTTCAGTCACAAATATAGAATCATGCGCCAAAAATTAAAGCCTCAGCCTCAGATAAACTAGTTTGCTTGGTACCAGCGCCTGCAACCTGTGTTGCACGACATTTTCGACCAATGGATGAATCATGTTTTGTTTATCCACCAGGTATCTCTACCTGCAAGAGATGGATACCAGGAGCGAAGTTACTTGTAGTGCCACCTACAGGCGACGTGCTCCATTGTAAAGCACTTCAGATGAAAAAGTCTGCTTTCTCAAGTAGACCAGATAAAGTAACTGCCTAGAAACTTGTCGCCTTGTTTCTGGTTGTCAAACATGAAAAGCATACTCGGTACTCTCACTCATTTCGTATGAGAGTGTGGCCTACATCCTCCACCCTCCTTTTTTTGGGGGGGGGGGAGGGAGGGCATATGCGTAGCTGTCCCATTACCAAAAGAAAATATAGTTAATATTTATTACAAGTTAAGCCGCGATATTTTAATTAATTACTAAAAATTAATCAGGAAAACTTAAATGGGTACTGTGATGATCATTTACAATTTTTTATTTTTTTTATATAATAAATGTGGACCCATATCAGAAAATACACATTTTTTCCCAACTGGATAAGCAGATATCAAGTTTTCTTAGATATGTAAATGAGGGTAATGAGGATTAATAAGGACAGAAAAATGCAGAAATCAATACACACAAGCTAACAGCTCCTGTGGTTGAGTATTGAATTACTGAAGCGGGCGTCAGCTAATATACCGCATTGAGAAGATCAAAGAGGGTGATTAACAGAGTACACAAGTCATTATGATATGCCTGCTAATGTTGTGTATCTCAGCTTGGTGCCCCCTCAAGGTTTGTGTATTGTATATGGAGGGTAGCCCAGGTGACATCACACATCAGAACATCTACTGGAAATATGAAACAGCTCTAACTAGATATCTGTTTGAGCAAAAAATGTTGACAATTTGTCAAATGAACACCTGAAATGACCATTAATGACAAGAAAGTAAAAACTATCACTGCTTTCCCTTTTAACAAAAGGGAGCACATGTTTACACCACTGTGGTGTAACATAATGGAGCACATGTTTACAGCACTGTGGTGTAACATAAGGGAGCACATGTTTACAGCACTGTGGTGTAACATAAGGGAGCACATGTTTCATTACTGTGGTGTAACATAAAGGAGCACGTTTGTACACCACTGTGGTGTAACATGAGGGAGCACATGTTTACACCACTGTGGTGTAACATAAGGGAGCACATGTTGCACCACTGTAGTGTAACATAAAGGAGCACATGTTTACACCACTGTGGTGTAACATAAGGGAGTACATGTTTACACCACAGTGGTGTCACATAAGGGAGCCCATGTCGTAGACTTGCACAAGTCCCTGGTGCATGTCCCTATTTTCCCATCCCACGGTCCCACCCAGAAGTGCGATACATTTTCCCCTCCTCGAAGTTAACTGTATAATATTATCCCAACTGCATGGTGTTATTAAGTAGGTCCTACTGTTTGTTTTTTTTTTTCAAAACTGGTCGACACTGTCGCCGTGCCGGTTTCAACAGTAGCACTAGCAGCAATTGAGTGCCAGTCAGTTCTAATCCCATTATCATCGCGATAAGGCTGAAGGTAAAGTGGGCTTCAAAGGAATGCATGGCTTGTCACTGGCCACTCAATCGAGACAAAACTGACCGTGTCCCTCCGGCTGCCGACACCACTGGATGCCCTCCGCCTGACGCGCTGCACTGCAATTAACCCTTCATTACACAGTAGCTTAATTAACAGCTTCTTATGAGGGGTGCCTTATGACCGCTCGCTTGTCTGTGTGATAAGAAACACAGTGCAGACCGCCCGGCGCTTATCAGCTGGAGACAATGTTTTCTGGTTATAGACACGTTCCACGCCAATTAGCTAGGCTTAAGGGCCTACCTGTATTGTAACAGAATCAGGCTACGACGTGTGTTTACTTAAAATTTCATTTTGCAATTAATTTGATTTTAAATAAAATACGGAAGACAGTCCAGTGAGACTTGAGCAAGTCTACCCATGTCGCACCACTGTAGTGTAAGATAAGGGGGCACATGTTACATCTCGGTGGTGCTCAACAGCATTATATCTACAACGAAGATAATGTCGTTTGACCCCATGGGCCCAAAGCCGATGTGTCGTGCATTTTTTTTTTTTTTCGCATTGAAAATTACCAGCAAACGTCAGATGTTGCCTGCCGCAATTTTATCATACAGAAAAACATGCTTTCATTCAATCGCTTTTCGCCACAAAATGTGGGTATTGAGCCCAGAGTGTTTCGACGAAACTGTTCACTCAGTTCCCAAAAGGTTAAAAGCCACAAATATGATGAAAATGATATGATTGTAATTAGGAAACTTGTTTTTTGAAAATATTTTAGTGCGGGTAAAGCGGCCATGTTATGCTGGATAATAGTTTCTATGGTGCAGGATAACGTGCGGTACGGTTAGAGTGTACCGATTAATGTTATCGACAAAACTGGCATTTTTTAAAAAAATGCTATGGAAGTGCAAAATTTATGCACGTTCCCTTATCAGCTGCTTTACAACGATTGGTAATATCCAATATCATCTGCTACATCGTTTTCTTTTTTTGTGAAAGCTGTCGAATAAAAGAATGGCGTGTGGAGGATTTTGTTACTTTGCCCAATGTCAGGACTATTTGCGCGTACTGGACGCTAAGCGCATAGACAACGCCATTGGGCAAAACTTTCGATTGATACAATGTGGCACTCGCATAACTGACCAAGTAAATACTGAGACAGAAGGACAATGAAAGTAATGAGGGAATTATGAAGGGGAAAACAGAAATTACCCGGGGATGGTGCCCGCAACCGATGGGAAGCATATTGTTGTCCTGGAGTTGTCTTCGCGTCACCGTGGTGATTTTCAAAGAAGTGTACGCGTGGTAACTATAAGCCTTGCATACATCCCAGAACAATCTGTTCACTTGGCCTCACATATTTTGCGCCTTTGGAAACACCCACTTCCAGGCTTACGTCTGATGGCTGTCATGCACGAGCTCTGACTGGCAGCAGCAGCACAGGCCTCTGCCTGTCGCGTGCAATACCATTGGTCGTTGGCGACATCTGCCGGCCAGTCTGTCATTGGTCGCCATGGGCCAGTTTGTGCACGGAATTAGTGTACGCGTTAATTATGTTAGCCCTGTTTGTTCCCCACCCGAAGAAATTAGACCCGGCCAAAAGACGTGGATACGTACTGCTGATAAGTCCATGATCAACAGGTATATTCTCCGAGTGGTTTTTGCTACCTCACATAATCCGAGATTCGAGGAGAAAGTCTCTTCACAGTAATGTTGCGCCTCTAAGAGAAATTAAAATTCTGTAAGTCAATACGCAAATTGAAGTTACATCCCCAAGTTTTATTCAATTCTGTAGCCAAAATCGTGATAGTTAGGTTCTAACTTCATTGCCAACAGAAAAAGACATATTAAACAAAGGAAAAAGAAAAAAAAAACCCAACCACCCGCCATTTGCATGTGAATGTAAAATGAGGTTTGTCTTGCCAATTGTAAGAATATAATATGCTCTCAACATTACGCCTGCACTTCATCTCATTCCATACGAGTCCCTAATTGTCTCATATACTTATCCATATGGAAGATGAAGATGACGTATTCAAATTCTTCACGAAAAGACATTTCAGTCAAGCCCAATTATACCTCTGCTCAAGTCGAAGTTTTCCGTGACAGCTGCATCGTGGCTTGCAGGGCAATGCAAAAATTATGGACTTTGGCCTGTAGCAGGGCGGTATGGAATGAGTTGATACTAGAGTAAAATCTCTCTATTAAGACCACCAGTGGGACTAGCAAATAGGTCTAAGTAGGGGAGAGGACAATATGGAAAACACAATATGAAGGTTAATTTGGACTGGACTGTCGAACAAAATAGTTGTAATCGGGGGTGGTCTTATTATTGAGAGGTCTTATTAGGGAAATTCTACTCTACATGTAAATACTTATGTTAATAGATATTTTCATTCTGTAAATAACTGAAGGTGCCAGCTGTCCAAGGTGCTACAAAGATGATTTTCATGTAAAGTCACAACTTCAAGTTCAGTTTATGGGTATTATTTGTACATAATTCTGCCTTGATAAATTGTTTACATTGTATCGAGGTTCGTTTTTATTCCAGACTTTTTGGGGTTTAGAGTTCATCTGTTACCTTCATACTGTACATATTGTCCGTTTTTCGTTGTTTATGGAAGGAATGTTAAAAATAACCTCCGATGACGTCATACTGTAAATATTTGTGTTTAATTTGTAAACATCAAATAAACGTTCATTACTAGTAAATATTAACATGGAGTTATGTCATATTTATAGGATAAGCATTGGTGTTACAACATGAATAATTCCAAGCATTTTGTGGACAAAAAAAAAAAAAAAACAAACACCAGTTAAATCACTGTCCTCCCAAAACGGACCACAAACAGACAAAAACTATTGGTCATATATTTCTATCTGTAAAAGTCAAAGTAGGGTTGTTATACTGTAAACCATGCTAATACATTTGGAAAGACCAAAATTAAAATTTTTGCATTAAACTATCTTACAAGCAAACTTGCAAACGTTTCATTAACCATAGCATATCTGCCCATTATGTAACACTAACACACCAGTTTTAGTTGGAACGCTGTACATTTGGTCCTTTCGCCCTGTCCGCTCAATCTGTAAAGTTGGTTGAAGATGGTGTCAGCTGTGCTATCCTGCAGGTACAGCACCTTCTTCTTCTTCTTCTTCTTCTTCTTCTTCTTCTTCTTCTTCTTCTTCTTCTTCTTCTTCTTCTTCTTCTTCTTCTTCTTCTTCTTCTCCTTCTCCTTCTCCTTCTCCTTCTCCTCCTCCTCCTCCTCCTCCTCCTCCTCCTCCTCCTCCTCCTCCTCCTCCTCCTCCATCTCCATCTTCTTCTTCTTCTTCTTCTTCTTCTTCTTCAAACAAGTGGGTATTATGGGATGTTACATGTGGCGTATCCCACAGGCTACATGTACTATCGTCAACCTCATGGACTTTGCTATACAACTCTAAACATTGTCAAAGGGCGATATTAAAGGAAAGTGAAAGGAAAAGACATTTTAGAACGCCCGTTGTTGCGGACTGATATAACTGAAAGGGCGATCAAACATCAATATAGCAATATATTGTCACAAACAACTACGATGACTGCTGGTCAGTTCATTGGTTCTATCCGTGCGTGTGAACAGTGGCAACAACCATGTTTCGTACATTGCACAACTTGTACAGACGAACCAGCTCTAGGCCAAGAATATAATGCATACATACATGCATACATACATACATACATACATACATACATACATACATACATACAAACATACACACATATACACTCACATATACACTCACATACACATGCATAGATACATATATACATACACACATACATGCATACATATATACAAACATACATGCATACATGCATGCATACATACATACATACATACATACATGTGAACCCCAGAGTATAACCCTCGTGTTAAATTGTTCCAATGCAACAAAATGTGGGAAAGTGGGAACAATCAACCCACATATATAATAAATACAGAGAAAATCTCGGGCTATTTATAATTTTAATCGTTTCACGCATCCCAGGGTCGACGTAGTAGATATTTTAATACCGTCATGATGATAGTATCGCAATTTGATTTTTTTAACAGATTGCAGATTTTTCCATTCCTCTTTTTGGGACCAAATTCTGACAATATTTACGGGCAGATATTAAAACGAAAGGGCTGGGTGAACAGCCCGTGTTCATCAGAGCCACATATATTTGCCCTAAAACGAGCCCTGATCTGAGTTCAGCAGAGCTCCAGCCTCAACTTTAGCAATAAAAGGTTTAAAAGTTGAGCTGAGGTGAACTTTGCGACGACAGAGAATGGGCGTGACTTACTCAAATACCATACCTGGTTACCTAATTCTGGGAAGACGGGTATTCTAAACCTGAACCAGAGCACAATTATAGCATAGAAATCAACACCGTGTACGTATACATGACTCTGGCTCACATACTTTACTTAGTATCGGTGTTTTTGGGGAAGTGACCATAAAGTATAAAAACACACGACGCATGCTGAACCAATTAATGTCTTGGCTTTCTTCACAAGTTTTTCCCGGTGATCCCACACCAACTGGCCAAACAATTTCAGAGAAAGACATTTTACAGATTTCCATGAAAAAAGAAGTCACAAACACCAAAAAAAAAGAAACAAAAAAAAACCAACAAAAAAAAAACAAACTAACAAACAAAACAACAACAAACAAAAACAAAAAACGCGCACAAAAAAATAGCAAAAATGTATATTAAAACCAAACAAAAACCAAACAAACAGAGGAAAGAATCGGAGCATGACCACACCTAATGAATGGAATTGATAGACATCCACCAAGGTACATTCCTACCAAGTTTGAAGCATATCTGATCTATGCTTGTGGGAAAAATTCAAATGTAAGCAATGAAATTATGTGCACTAGTATTCTTAGATGCACCTTTAAAAACGGTGACGTGTATTATGACAAGCCTTAATGGGATTTCAAAATTTCACTTAAGATCAGGAAGTAAAAGCAACACGACGCAGTGAACACCTTTTGTGGGGACCTATTTCAGCTACATTTCAAAACACACACACACACACACACACACACAGAGAAAAATCGCAGCGCCACCTGTGGATTATTGATTTAAACGTATTTTATTTTGACAAAGTACACAATATAATACATATGGAAATTATATGCAATTGGGAAAGAGGGCGTGGCCCTATATAAATCCCTCTCGCAGAAGACGATCACAGGACAATACAGGACGTACAAGACGCACAGGAACAGAGAGGAGAGGACAAGCACGGACGAGACATACAGTGGGGCATAAGGTTGTATTGTACTGGTAATGTTAGGATGTCATTATATCTGCAGTTTGGACCGGGGATAAATTGATTGTACCATATAGTAAAAACAAAACAAAAATAGAAAAATTACAAACCAATGTAAAAAAAAAAAATGTGAAATTAAAAAATAAAATAAAAGATGTGAAACATATGAGAGGCAACAGAGAGGATCAGTAATTTATTAGCCAACACCAGAGGGGTTGAAACGTTGAGTTGCGGAGTTAGTTAGTCAAGTTATGAACGGATGAAAATATTTCGATATTTTCAATAAAAGAACAGGTAGGCGACCCATAAAGAACTGTTTGTAATGTAAAGAGAGCATACTGTGATATAGCAGTATGTAGGTTAGACCTAGGAATTGTGTATTTAGAACAATGAAAAAAATAATGCCACGTATCTTCGTTAGGTGAGCCACATGAACTTTTCGGAGTGTTCTTAACACCAATCTTGAAGATATGTGAATTTAGCTGACTGGCATCCAAACGGAGGCGTGTATGCTGAACAGCTAGGAATCTATTACCAAAGTTATACAATTCATCAAACTTTATAGGTCGGACCACCGGTTGAGTTATACTTGATTTAAACTTTTGAATAGAGTCAGAATTCCGTATTTTTAGAGGTAGTTGATATCATAACCGAACATTTGAAGGAAAGAAGGATTGGTCAAAAAGGTCGGTCCGAGCTCGGAAATGAGGAAGATCAAATTGCTGACGTGTGGTATAATTACCTGTATCAGGAGAAGCGGTAGAAAGGATAGAGCATAGTGCGTCCCGTACAAGGTTATGGACCAATTTGTACATAAGAGTCAATTTGGAAATTTCCCTGCGTTTGGATAAAGTTAACCATCCAGTTTCTTCATATATTTTAGCGGTGCTGGTCCCATGCATTGCTCCAGTGACATTGCGCGCAGCATTTAATTGTATACATTCTAATTTTTCTTCATCTTGGACCGTACAGCCACTCCATACTTGACTACCATATTCCAGAATAGGCCTAATGAAAGAAGTATAAATGGTTTCTAGTGTTTTCCTATCTAGAGTGAATTTCAAACTCTTCATGATATTGATTGATTTGGAGGATTTGTTTGATATATCAGTAATATGGTCAGACCATCTTAAATCAGAACGTATTGTCACTCCAAGATGTTTATGATGAGCCACATCTTGCAAAATATGACCCTGAAAAAGAATTGGGGGGGGGGGGTGAGAAGGTGGATAACTTTTTCTGGAAATAAGCATAGAATCAGTTTCCAAGGCATTGAATGTGACAAGCCAATCTTTGGACCACCGGTCAATTTTAGATAGGTCCATATTCATAGTTTGAGCTGCAGTGACAGGATTATCAATAGTTAGATAGAGTGAGGCAAACATTTTAATGTTAGATCGAACAATGTCCACAATGTCATTGATGTAAATAAGAAACATCAAAGGTCCTAGAACTGAGCCTTGCGGCACGCCTGCACAGATTTTACCCCAACTAGACGACAGGCCTTGGATGACTACCCATTGTTGACGGTTATGCAAATAGTCTGAAAACCATTCAAAATAGCTCCCATAATACCAGCTTTCCTTAGCTTATAGAGCAGACCAGCATGCCAAACTTTATCGAATGCCTCATTGATGTCCAGAAAGATAACACGAACTTCTTTTTGCTGATCAACAGCTAGACATAATTCGTGGTACAATAGTAGTAACTGATTAATGGTGCAGTCTCCCGGCATAAAGCCAGATTGATGGGCAGAAATAGCAATATTATCTCGAAAGAAATTGAAAACATACTTAAAAACTATTTTCTCAAATAATTTTCCGGTACAACTAAGTAATGACACTGGCCTATAATTGTTGCATAAATTATCAGGGCCTTTTTTATAAAGAGGAGAGACGTTTGCTTGTTTCCAAGCTGTGGGGAATTTCTTTGTCAACAGTGAAAGATTAAACAATTTTGTGAGTGATGGAGAAATAGCAGGTGCATCTTCCTTAAGAAGTTTTGCACTTATTCCATCGGGACCAGAAGCTTTGCTCGTGTCAAGACTTAAAAGTGTTTCAAGAACTTCTGTTTCCGTTATAGTTATCGACTCAAGGGTAGACTCTGGATGATCAGTGATTTCAGGTAAAGATGCAGAGGAAAAATCAACTTTAGATTGTTCAAGAAAGAAAGCATTAAATATTTCGGCTTTTGACAAACTGTCTGGAATATTTTCATTATTGTGAATAAGAGAAGGTATGGATTGGGACTGGTTTCTATTCATGAAATAATTCACGGTGCGCCACCAACATTTACTCGATCGACTGGAACTATTTAAATTTTCCTCAGCAAGTTTCAGTTGCTCTTGATAATGATTACGCAATTGGCAGAAGATATTCCATAAAGCAGGTTCGAAATTTTGACTCTTTGCCTTGTCATACTGTCTTTTGACACGACGCTTGAGTGGCCGAAGACAGGAATTGTACCATGGTAAGTCGGATGGTCTAACTTCAATATCTTTGTTGGGAATATAACGTGTAGCAGCTTCCATGAATAATTTAGACCAGGCATCACAACATACATCGATATCATTAAACACGAAACAAGAAGTCCATTCGACGTCTGTAAGATAGGTATTAAAACGATTAAAGTCTGCTTTGCTATAGTTCCATATACGACGTTTGAAACATGGATCTTTCTTTTGACGGAATAATAGATTAGCTGCCACAACGCAATGGTCACAATTTGATATCGAAGGAAGCACGCGAATTTCACGTAGATAATTAGGAATATTTGAAATTATCTGATCCAAACAGGATGCTGAGCGTTCGGTTATACGGGTAGGTCCATGTACATGCAGAGTCAAGAAATTTGTTCGGGAAAATTGATCAAGTTTTAACCCAGAATGCATAAGAAAATCAGCATTTAAATCGCCGGTCAATATAATGTTTTTGATACCTGTACATTTCGCTAAATCAAGACTTCCCTGAAGTTTGTTCCAAAAGGAAACCAAAGAATTTGGTGGTCTGTAAACTACGCCAAGTAAGAATTTGTTATTATGAAGTCTAATCTCGCTCCACAGGAGTTCTATATCAGGTAGCTCCAGATTATTTCGTCGAGACACATGTAGAGATTTGGAAACATAGAGAGCAACGCCGCCATCAACAGCATTCGGGCGGTCTCGTCGAATAATCTCATGGTAGCCAGATAAAGTAAGATTGTCAGTAGGAGAATTGGGAGTAAGGACAGTTTCTGAAAGGGTGATTATGTCAAATTCAGGTGCAAGATCTGTACGAATGCACCTCAACTTGTCTACAGACAAACTACGAATATTGGAATGACAGAAAGAAATGTCACATAAATGCTGTCCAGGGCCGGGGTTCAGGCAAACATCGCCAGCTAGAAGTATTAATAAGGGACTTAAGGCTATAATATTAATAATTCTAAGTTGGCGCCGGTAAAAAATAATGTAAACAAGATAAAACAGAAGTATTTTCTTCTTCCTACCTGAAGAATTCAAATTCAAGATAATTGCTGCAAAAAAGAAGTAAGAAAACACGTGGAAGCTGAGATTCACAATTGGAACAAATCGTGTTTGCAGCACAAGTTCAGTGTCACAAGTTGCAAAAATGTAAGAGAAAAATAAAGGGTCCCACATAGTATGATATAGATACTTGCACATCACCTTGGACGTATAACGAGCTAGTTCCAATATGACATTTAAACTGATAACCTGCTATGATTAAAAATAATAAATAATCTTATTTCAAGAAATAGAAGATTAAATGGTAAATAAAAGGAAATAAAAATGTTCATTGAAAAGCATTGTAAACCAGTTGTACAGCATGCATCCAGTTTATAGAACATCTGTCCTTCAAAGTTAGAGGCAAACTTTCCAAACGTGATACAAATCATAAGACAAGTTCATGTTTCAGGCCTACGTGTAAACCTTTTTTTTTTGCAAACACACACAAAGTCACATTTAAATATTTTCATATGCATATCTAAAATGTCAGAGTTCGGCCATTTAAGTATTTTCTTCTTTATTTCATATTAGAGAAACTGGATGCATGTGGTCACATGACCAAGTATGGCTGGTATAAATACCTCAAGGAGCTGGCTGTTCTTCAGCCAGCCTGGGGTTGTATTGCGGAGAAAAGATTGTATTGTAAGGCTCGTCAATACAAGATTTTATTATCTTACAACCTCATGTTTGCTCTTCTCTCTGTTTTGTTTTGTTTTGTTTGGTTATTTGGCCCCTAAAGTATTCATTTTCCATTTCCTAAATTATTCACATCTTTTATATTCTGTTTTTGGCATTTTAGATGATAACTGATCTCTCTCATAAGTTGTATTGCATTTATTTATAATCAAACCATAAACTTCTATTTTATGGTCTCTTTGAAACTCAAAATCAATGTTATGGCCTTTCCTGGGCCTCTCATCAAAATCTACGCCAAGCGACTGCTTAAGTGATAACTCAAGTTGACATTCAGCCATAACAAACCCATTTCAGCTCGAAACACAAGAGATATAAAAGCACAATATTTACTATGAGCATTAATCTGCAATATATAAATACATTGAATATAGTAGAGAAAACATAAACAATGACACATTTTTCAACGTAGAACCAATGAACTAAACAAAACGTATACGTAATTACAGGAATATACACAAACACTCCAGCGCTTAAACATGAAAAATACAAGTAACCGCTTGACATGAATGGTTTTGCAGTAGATGCGGCGGTGGACAACATTTTCTTCGTAGCCAGACAAACTGGCCGGCGTACCATGTCAAAATGAGAGTAGACAAAGTTTGACATATTTATGTTATCCCATACACACATTTTCGACATACGTATAGCATATGGATAGGAAATATACGTGTACATTGAAACACAAACATCATATGCAGTTGTAAGCAGTGTGTAATCCTCTAAAATAATAATAAACTTCGAATTTAAGAAGGCGTCCAACTCAAGCACAAGTATTTGTGTCCAACCGGATTGTGCAAAAGTCTGTATGATTAGCAGATAAACAACATAACATTTGTATTCCATTGTTTGGTCAAAAACCAAGCAAATCCCCCCAAAGTACAAAATCAGTAAAACCCAGACGTGTAAAGAGAATACTCCAACACATAAAGATGACACATAAAACACAAAAACAGATCTTAAATTATAACATAAGTTAGAAGCGTATGAACTTCCAAACACGTTTCAAGAAAGATCAAGGCAATTCAGCATTTCTCAAGGAAATACTCAGCCGTCGCTACCTGAAGGTATGCGTTGACATAAACTCATTTAACAACGAATAATTATTGTCTGGCTTAACATGAAATAGTCCACATATTGATGGTACCAGAGCACAGAATTGTTAAACTGGGATTATCAACAATTCAGGTCAGAAGATACATCCTCATAATAATCACGTTAGGAATCAACAAGTTAGGCTGAAGCATGAAACCAAGTACATCAGCGAAAGCAACAAGACAAAAAAAAATCCTTGTGGGACGTTAGCAACATGATAGTCAACATGATTGAAATGTATATATACAAAGCATTGGTAACATACCGTCGCTCGAGGAGGTTCTACTGTTTCAACATTAAGGCATGATTCTGGAAAGATCAAAACAGTTCCTTACGTATAATAATGATGCAGATGACCAATTATAAGATAATACAAATTTCACCAAACGGTTATCAATGTAAATGTGTAGCATGAAAATATGTAAAATAACTCCAGATAACAATGTACTTTTACCTGTGGCAACCTCCCAAGATAATGCTACGGAGGGATATAGTTTTCCATGCCAGAACTACAATACATGAAAGTAATTTGGTGAGTAGATTGATAATGCGTCAATTTGTGATTCAAATTAGTCATTTGCGAAGAAAGGAGAAAGATAACAATTTGGCAAGCTGCCTCAAATATTACATGTTGGGTCATATATTATTATTAAGATCAATGTTGACCTCTGTCACAACAACAAAAATATAAACAAGGCAAGAAAATGCTTGTGACATAATAATAAACCACTGTCATGTTTGGACGGATGCGGTGTCGCTGCTTTGTATTTTTACTTCGTATATGTTTGTCAGCACGAATATCCAAATATGGCGAAACCAAAAAAAGGATTGTTAAGGGTAGGAAGGTACGGGCTTGGTGAGACATGTAATAAGATGCCACATGTTTAAGTCAGTGGCGAGAAAAGTCAGTATGGATTCAGCTGGTAACAAGACTGTCGATGTCGTCAAAGGCGTTTACTTGGAGCTTTTTGCCTTGTTTTGTCTTGGCCCACACTTTACCCCGTATTAGCCAGGTACTGTCTATGGCACTGTGGCTTTTCAGCCGGTTGAATAGCTGTCGGTTGCGGTATGTGGCGTCCTCAAAAATAAAAAATCCCGTTCCCTTCAGTTTTTTACGGACTTCGACCAGTGCATCAACATAGTCCCTGCAGTGGAATCTCACAAGAAGGGCCTGTTTGCCATTGGTTTTGCCCCAACGCGATGGGCACAATCAATTTCATTCACTGGGATAACAAAATCCAAATTGTGTTGGAAAAAATCAGAGGCAAGTTGTTTGTCATTTTCTTTCACTGAGTCAGCAGGGGCATCAAGACCATATATACGCACGGCCCATTTTCTGCCGTGTTGCTCCAGGTTGTTATTATCTGCACGTGCCTCTTTTAATTCACCCTGTCGATTATTGTAGTCTAGGACTACACAGAAATGTCTACATGCAGTTTCAAAACAATGGGCAAAGTGGTATCAAAGTAGAGGTTGTTTACAGTTTTCCAAAAGATAAAGAAAAGTCACAAAAAGATTAAAAAATTACTGGCGCCGCGCCTCTTACATATTTTCTTATAGAGAGCACCCAAGTTACACTCCCATTAATGTCATGTGGATCTAGGCTCCTGTTTTGGAGAAAACTACGCAAATGTGCATTGAAATAATTTGGTATAGTAACCACAACAACATGCATTCTAACAAGACAATACGTCACTCTGGAATTGCCCCCACCCCCACCCTTTCCGTCGAAAAAAAAGCTAGTGAACTGTCGAGGATGTCCGCTCTACCAACCTTCAGTCGAAATGCTGAGACATGACTGAGATTGATTGGCTACCAGCAAGCCTCGGTTCCAGGCTAAGCCTAAGGCTGTGACGTCACCAAGATTCACAAAATCCAACATGGCGGCCATGATATTAACTGGTATCACATACAAACAAGTAATTTTTAAAAAGTGGTACAAAAGATGTGTTATGATCTCTTACCTTTACATGTCCTCTTTCCACAAATATAAATCCACATTATGGTATTATTCCAGTCTAATAATAGGGTAATGTTAATCCAATATGTCCGTTTCATTTCTGATCTGTCGGCCTTTGCTGACCCAAATATCCAGAAGTCATGTCCATGTAATTTGATCAAATTTTGTACAAGTAATGTGATGACAAAGTATTTTGCCATCTACTGCAAAAATACTTTCCTGATGCAAGCAGTAAGATGTTGGTCCAAATTAGAAAGAAATAATCTTGTGACCTGACCTTGAATTTCAACCTCTAAAATCCGTCATTTTGCAAAAAAATCCACGTTTTCTACAAAGCTCCACTTTTGTAACATGGGGTCTCTTCCCGGCAATTTGCACCAAGAATGCACTGCCAAAGCTTACAGATCCATGATCCAATGAGGGTGGTGGGATAGTAACAACCCTGTGTCCACCTTTTAGCCAAAAAGGAAGGAACCCCAAAATTACATATTTAGGGGGTAGGGCTCTTTGAATTTTGAACAAATCTGTACAATTTGCCCTGAATGCTCAAATATACTTTTTCACAACTTAAAATATCAGCAAGTATGAAACTTAGCCTTATCTATGTTTTTACAGAAAAGGTTTTATTTTATCAGTTGTTCTAAACCCCCATTACTTCTAATAAAATGGACTGTTCCGTTATTCAAATTGGACCACTTGTATCTTGAAAATTTAACCCAACCCAGCCCAAATCTATACCCTCTTGGAAAGCATGAATACTTGTTGGTCAAGTTACAGCGTGAAAGGGTCATGGATCTGTTTTAGATTAAAATGCCAGAGCAGTGCCTGGTTGGTGGGTGTTCCAAACAGGCATCTCTTGCATCTTCACTGGGGTATTGGGTGACAGGATGCTCGTAAAATGACCATTAATCGTAACCCAATAAATGCACTGACTGTTATATAAGTGGTAAATCACTTATCACACCCCTCTCATGTGATCCGAAGCTGAGAGATGAATGAACAGAGGCCTGATGCCATGGGCACAAGGGCTCTGTGATTGGCTGTTCACTCAAGATGGCCGGCATTCCTATGGTAACAAGAAACAAGCATTCATCTTTGTTGGATGCTGAGCCAGTATTTCATATAGTTTTGCATTATTCCACAGAGAATGATGGAACAGCATGCAATACATTTTGAATTAGTACAGAAATCATGAAAGCAGGATTTGGCAAGGTCATGGGAAATACAATTATGCCTTATTTTGTCACTGTTTATCTCTTATTTCAGTGGTGAGCACATCAAAAACTGTTATTCAACGTTGTAGCTACAGAGAAATACTTAACATGACACGTTTGGGTAAATATGCATGCATTTTGAGATGATAACACCTCAACACTCCCAAATAGCAGGGACCAAGATGTGCCCATGCGTCTTTGTTTACATAAGCACTGCCCAGCAATGCAACTGAGAACGAGGCTGCTGATTTGACCCCTAATCTCGCAACTCATTAAACCCGGGTCAGCATCTCGAGTGCTTAAAAAGGATAACCAAGAATTACCCAGCTGTGATTCACAAAATGGCGACGCGCAGTACAAAACATGTTCTATTCTTTAGTGGCAGGACTTAGATACACTAATCAGAAGGACTTGCTCCTGAGTTGCACCTATAGGGTAACTGATCCGCCGAGATTCACCACAGCCCAGCCTACTTTAGAGCTGTGTGGAGCCAGAGGTTACATTATGCAATCCAATACGTTTTTTCATATGGAACGGTGTCTCCAGCCATTTTGGAGTGCTATATATTGTAATTGTATTACAATTATATTGTATATATTATTATATAAGTTGATATAATTATAATAATACTGAGTCAGACGATTACCTTGTAATATATCTTGTTTCCAATTGACCTTAAGGATTTACGTTCCTTACATGTGAGGGAACATGCCTACTTTATGCACATTTCTTTTCTGAGTCACACAAAAAGGAGGGCCTCCCATGAAGATTTGATACTCATATCGAATACAGTTTTGACCATTATTCAATATTCAGTAGGTCTGTCTTCTTATTAGATAAAAAAGCATAAAATCGAGTTAAAGTCAGTGGGGATACTTCAGTCAAAGATTTCTCACAAAAAGAAAGAAACTGGTGATGAAAATATGCTGTATTCGACACATATACTTTTATTGTTTGCTAAAATGTTTATTTTATTTGTATTTTTGGCAAAATAATAATATTTTATATTCAATAAGGTTTCTTTTAATCCATACACAGAAACATGTAGCCAATCCTCGGTAATCGAAAATTTAATAGTGATTTATTCACTTCTCCATAAAACGCTGTCACATTCTCTCCAATATTAATCTGTGTGTGCGTGAATTTATTGTCGCTTTCACTAAGTATGCATTTTTTTTTTATTTCAACATATTTCATTCATATTAAACAATCAATGGGTTAGGAAAACAAGCCGAAGCTTTTGTGAATTCTGCTCCCTTACATAGATTCACAGTCGGTGATTACAGTAATGCTTGTCAACACAGAAAAAAAAACACATCTTGAGAATGCACAAATGCAAGTTAAATATGCGAAGTGTATCCGTGCAGGCGAGTAAAAGAAGATTTGAGTTGAAAAGACACACAAATGACCATCAAGTACGGTCGAACTATTAAAATGTCAACTTATTTGCTTGCTTGTTGGTTGAGGAGCCGTGGCGAGAGTTATTACATCGGAACTGGTCACTGCATCCAGGTAATCTGCAACCCAGCAGGCTTCTCCGCGAACATTGGTACAGCAAACATTGATGGAGCTACTCCGCCAGCTTCTTGTAACAGCAAAAAAGAAACATAAAACAAAACAAAAAATGAATAATTACAAACAAAAAAAAAAAAAAAAAAAGAAAAGAAAAAAAACAAGGACAATTCACACACACACACACACAATATCTGGGCAGCGACCCAAAATTTCCCAAATGTACGGAGAACCTTTATTTTAAGACTCGTCGATATGAAGAGTTTCTTGAAGAAATTTTCAAGGGTCTTGGGGATTTTTCTGGTGAATCTTATCTGATAATGATAGCTTTGAATGCTAGAATTTACCTTACAGTCACAGTTACGTGAAGCCGATTTTGATAAAAGTTATTCACTGTGATCTTTATGCTAAATAGGAGCATTTGAAAATTTAAATGCTTAGCTAGCGGTAAAGCCGTGAAATTCACGGAATAAATGAGGACATTGATACAAAATTGGTTACTTTCCTCGAATTAAAATCTTCTATCACAATAATACTGCTAAACCGACATCTCAACTGGGCATTATGAGTGGAGCTTGACCTCAATATAGGTCACAGGTCAGTACGGAAAACTCGCTATAGAAATGTGTAGTGAGGGACAGAAAACCGAGAAAATGTCTCTTTGGTGTGAAGGGTTATTATTATTATTATTATTATTATTATTATTATTATTATTATTATTATTATTATTATTATTATTATTATTATTATTATTAATTGAAGAATTTTGTAACATTGGAAGGTTTGATACTGGTGATTAATGCAACTTATTAATATGAATGGAGGAATGGTAATTTCCTTTCCCTAATGACCTGTGACCCTCATCTGCCTGTGGCTGGCTGAGTTCGCGACTTATAAGTAACTAATGTATTTAAAGTCACTGGTGTGCCGTCAAACTTTTATGCAGGCCCTACAAATTAAAGATGCAGCATATGAGACATTTACTCGCTGTTAAATTCATACTGAATGAAAAGCAATGTACATTCAGCTGGCAGTTTCAATTATATAGTGTGAAACGAAAAACAAAGTGAATAGTATTGAACAAATATACAATATGTCTCAAATGTTACGTGCTCGGCCATGTTCCCGTTTCGACTCTTGCCACGTGTGCCACACTGGTCTTCTGCACGTCGCCTTACCGAAGAAGTGTCAGACAAGTCAGTCCAAAGGGCCTATCTGTCGACCTGTGAAGAGAATAAAGCAAGCAACAATGTGTCGCTTGGAAATATGAAACGAATGCTACATGTAAAATACACCAAAAAAAAAAATTCCATGCCCAAGATTCATTTTTAATGGAAAAAATGCCGCAATAAAGGAAAAAAAATCAATTTAAAAAGTTTTGCCACAAAAATAAACATAGCAGGAGTACCTATCGACCACTTTTATTGGTAAACGTCTAAATGGACCTGGTACAACCAGATACGCCATGCAATACTCCAAGGCAAGCCACTGTTTTTCATATGGTCATGTTACATTGCATAAGTGGTGAAATTCATGTAAACCCAGGACCATTGTACAAATACCCATGCTACAGATGCAATAAAGCAGTGCGGTCTCGCCAGAGGGGGTATTTGCTGTGATCTATGCAACAGGTGGACTCACACAGACTGTATTTCGAAAAAACATAAACTTTTTATAAAAGTTTGATACACCAAGGGGACTGTGTGAAATGCCCACAAATGAGTCGCAATTGCCACTTTATTGATCCTGTTTAAATGGATATATATATATATATATATATATTATATATATATATATATATATATATATATATATATATATATATATATATATATATTATTATTATTATTATTATTATTATTATTATTATTATTATTCATTACAATCTGTGTTTAACTGATCCGCTCTTTATGTGATATTGCAAATTAGGAGTCTTTAGCCATGCAATATTGAGTTTTTCCTGAGATACTACAGACTTGCTTATGTTGTATTTGTGTTAATCTTATTTTATATTCTCTGTGATACAGTAATATAAGTTACTTTATGATTATAACGATGTCATAAGTTTCGATTATATTTTTGGGTCCTGCATTGTTCCTCAATGTACATGTAAATTGTATTTTTGGAACTTAAGTTCTATGTATTTACGTATTTATTTATATTGTTTGAGTGTACTGTATGCTAGCAGGGCCCATCTGCAAAGCACTTTTTTTACAAGTTGATGAATGACTACCCTAACTAAGTAAAGTGTATCTATATGTGTATCCATGACGATAAAGACATTGTGTGAAAATAATACTGAAGCTAATGACTAACTGCACAGAAAGCCATCGAAAAGTTATCAATGTCATCATGGCCACATGATTCAAATGTCTCGAATGTTTATATTTTTAAATACGATCATTTCACCTTGAATGAGCTGCAAGTATTTTCCCCGTGCTTCAAGTTGTATATGAGCCTCTGATCTTCAAAACAAGTTTAGGCCAATATAAATTCATATTCACACAAACGTCACACTTTGTTTGTGGTATGCTGGTAGAAATGATAGGATTCAATTTTTGGCCCTGGTTGAGTCACACGGCCAACAAGACGGGCGCATGCAGAAATGGGAAGCTAAATACAAAATGCATAGATATAATCATACGTTAACAGTATGTATGTGTAGATCCATGTATCTTTGTGTGACATTATGGTGTTTCATGCACCTGGCTGCCAACACCAGCTACTGGAAGCTGCAGCGCTGTAAGCTCAAACTAGTTTCCCCTTATGGCCCCTGAAGGTTTTTAGTTTTGACTGACAAACTGACGTCCACAATCTGCCCTCTGACTTGGCTGAAAGATGTATGTTACTGCTTATTCTAGGCCTCAGTATCTCACGTTGCTATATTCCTGGCATAAATTGAGGGACTGAGATTTTCACAAAAGTCTTCGCTGTGATCTTGTAAAATAGGACAATGTCATCCAAACTTAGCACACTATAAAACCTACTTAGCATATGTACTTGCTTCATAAAGATGAAAGTTATGAAGTGCCTGCTACAATATCTAATTCATGTGGAATTCATAATTCTCATTGGACTTTATTCTCATCATGAACATCCACATACTATTAGACAACTCATGATTTAACATGATGGATGCACTTTTTGTTCCACTCTTAAGCAGAAATATAAAGTGGAACTGTATTATGCATTACAAAAATGTGTGTTTAATCTTCTTAATTGAAATGTTTGGGTGTTTAGCTAACGGCTTATTAAGCAGAACATGTATTTTGAGGTGCAAGCGACAAGAGCATGCGACAATTGTAATGCCACATTGACAAGCTCAGTCTGATTGCTTTAACAAGATTAAAAACCCAGATGAGGTTCAGGAGAGTAATAAAAACATGCACAAAACACATAATAGTAATAGTAATAGTAATAGTAGTAGTAGTAGTAGTAGTAGTAGTAGTAGTAGTAGTAGTAGTAGTAGTAGTAGTAGTAGTAGCAGAATTTTTATTGACCATGGTCCAAAAAGTGCAATATAGAAATTGTATAAATGTGACATTAAACATTATGTACATTGGGATTAAAAGTAGAGTTAAGGGCTGTACAAGTCATCACTAATAATACTCCAGTATCTTGTGAATCAGTTTAAAGATTTCAATCTAGTGAGCATTATTCATGCCGGATTTTACGTCACGTTTTCTTCCAATTTGCTCCACCAGAAGGCATCTTTGTATCACATGGGCCTTGTCTTGGATGAGGCTGCATTTGCACAACCTTTGATCTCTGGGGATGCGTGCCCAGCGACCTGACTCTATTCCAAAACTATGTGATAACAGGCACAGTCTTGTAAAGGTGCTTATATACCGAGGCTTACCCTTTCTTTAGACCTTAGAATAAACAGTATGTGTAGACAAATCAGGGTTAATCTGCTTATGGATCAAATACTTTGATTGTTCAGACCTACGGATTTTGTCTTTCAGTTTAGTCATTCCAGTGTCTATAATATCATTAATTGCAAGCAGCGGTTTAAATATAGACCTGTACTTCCGCCACTCTATCTTGCTGATTAAACAGGAAACAAAATTGGGTCAACCTGTATACCACATCGGTGAAGAATATATTTCTGTGAAAACTGTACCGGTCATAACTCGGTCCTTCAAAGAAAGATTCCCAAGTTCTATTGTAACCAAGCTATTTCTTTGTGTCAAGTTTCCCAGGTAAATAACTCTGCAAGACTGCGACGTGGTGTATTGTGGTAGTACGTCTGATTTATTAATTTTCTTGCAGCAGTTGATCAGTACAGATGTATATGCTATGGTATGCGAGCACGACAATTATTTCAAGGTACAAGCAACTCAGGATGTACAAGCTCCGCTCTTTAAGAAGAACCAAAACCCTCTCTCCCAAAATTACTTCCAGGGGCTATTTCAAAGATATGTTTAGAAGCAATTTCATTTTAAACAATAATCTAATCAACGTCTCTCGCCAGGAATCACTAAGTTATTCAATGCTTAAGCAGAAGACAGTAGATGGATTTGTACTGGTATAAACAGTTAAATATTTAGAACAAGTAATTGATGCTGAGAAACGTGAAGCCAAAAGAAGGTAAATTAGATCATCTTGTTACGCGATGTCCTGTACATATTTATTAATTCAGAGCTTGGATGCCAGGCAAGGAAGTATTGATTTGTTTAGCAGATCGCCCATCAAAGATATATTTTAAAGTCTTTACACTGTAGATAAACTTTTGACTTAAAGATAAACTTTTCCATGTAGGCAGCAACAGTCGTGTTACACACACCCTCTCCTCATTTTTTTAACTTTCTGTAAATGAAAGTTGAATGATTAAGTTGAGTAGCATGAAAAGTTTATGTTTATTACGTATAATTCCAGCAGTTAACACAATTTGCAGCTATAATGTTTGTGACATCTTCATCATCATGGTAGCATGAGCTATATTAACCAGTGCATTCAGTACATGGAGGTGATGCAACTTCTAATCATTCCCCCAGGGCTGCTTCGAAGTCATGAGTTAAAATATTGCAATCAGTAGCACAAAATACTTTGGTATCCAGGATTAAGCTTAATCCATAGTGTTATCCAAGCATAGAGCGAGTATCTTCCTCAGCTTTTACATAATCCGCCATACATCGGAAATATTTTGCTTTGGAGAAGGCATGTACTTCATACCTTCTATTTCTCTTCAGAAACTGCAGCCAGGCAAGTACAGGTGGTTTACTTATTATCAAAGGCTGGATTTGACATCTCTTTCTAACTCACAGCTGCTTGAAAAGTGACAGTAGGTGCATGTACAGCGGCTTTAATTGTTCATATTCGGCATCAGTTAGGTATAGTCTCATGAAAGTGTACATCGAAGAAGGAGCGATCAAGCAAAATCCCTCTGTGGTGACCATCATCTGAGTCCTTTAACTCAGTTCGTAGTGCATGCATATCTTGTTCCCAATAAGTAATTAACTGATGTACTTCTCAAGAGAAATTGTGTATCATTTTGTGGTAAAAACAGTCAAATATTTCTAATGATTCTTCTGTTTTTGTGTCATGTTCATCCAATCTGAAATAGGATTCAGACACAGATTGTTTACTCCATTCACGCAGGAGTGTGGATTTGCCAATGCCTATCCATCCATGTAGTAATACAACTCTTCTTGCAGGTAATTCAGACTGTTCACGGGAGATGATTACTTTTCGCAGGTCACTTACCTTGTGCTGGCTTGAGGATGTGTTTGAAGGTTTGGCATGTATAAAATTTTGCTTCACTTGGTCTAACGCGGTTTGCATTTCAGCTATTGGCAGGGGCTGTATGTCAGATAATAGCAATTCATTTAAATCTAACTTTGGTATCAATTCTTTGATAGGTTCATTGGAAAAATTCCATATATCTTTTAGCAAATGGTTTACTGAGAGTGGACTCAAAATCAATGGATCAAACACAGATGTAGAATTTGCATTAACATAGGGTAGTAATTTAAAGTGTGGTGACCTAGCTTCACATCCCGAACTTAATCGAAGTATTTCAACAGGTTTAGACATTTCTGGTGTCATCGTCTGGGCACTATTCCCATCATGGCAAGACACAGTCAAGGTAAATGGTTTTCTTGTGGCTATAAGCCAGGTTCCAGAGCGCAATTAATGGACAATAGCAAATTTAGAATAAGGTTTTAAAGTTCATATACAATGCTTGTCAGCAGCATGTTGGTCTTGCATGAACAGTGCAGAGATACATGAAGGAGTGTGCATAATTGATTCAACAGGCTCTAAGATGGCACAGTAAGCATCTTTAGCATTCAAACAATTAATTGCAGATTGGTCCATATGCAGAACATACATAGTGGCATCTTTAGACACTGCTAGGTACTTTCTAATTGATATTGGGCAATGAGATCAACAGATGGGTTAGGTATAGGAACACTTATTGATTCATACAGTGTGAACATGGCATTGTGGTGGGCCAGAGGCAACACTATGAGTAAATGAATTTTATTACCTCGAGGAATTAGGGCAGTTGCAAGATGAGTATAATACCAGGGCAGGTGTGAACTTGGAAGCTTCAAGTATGCTGGAAATTTAATCTTTATGTCACCTAATACCTTAAATGGCTGATCAGATGAGACTAAAGTGGAAGGCAAATGGCCCGTATTTATTATATCAACTGCTGATTGCAATTCAGATATGTCCAAGTATGTTTGTTATATTGAAGAGATAACTAAATGAAACGGGTGATGCAACTTGTTTTTTAAGTTTGTATAAACCAGGAAGGGTTCTAATTGTAGTAATTTCAATTGTATCTCATGCACAAAATTATGAAGCTCAGAGGTAACATTTGCCAATTTTGTTAAGGCATATCGATTTTCAATAGTGTTGGCATGAGTTTTGTTGAGAGAGGTTAACCCTTTCTTTATCACCTTGAGAAGTCTAGATTGACGTGATAGTAATTTTATGACCTTTTTACCAAGCTTTTTCATATTTGCTTCAGATGTAACACCAAAGATCGCTGATAGTAGGTCACCAACTATTGGAATAATAGCTCTAGGTGAATGAGGATTGAAACTATTTCCTTGTATCTGATTTCTTAATCTCTGCCATGCTGCAGACAATCTGTCAGAGCCTTGCCTAAATTATGTTAATTCAGCCTTTACTAGCTCTACATTCTGGTTAGCTAAAACAGCATATTGTTTACATTGCATGACATTCATCTTTGAATTAAGCTGCCTTGTAAGCAGAGCTTGAACTGATTCCTCAACTGCATTAACAGCCTCCTTGAGACTGTTCATCCCTGTTTCATATGGTTGGAGGTCAGTGGTGAAGGATAGCAACCAAGTGCCATACACATCATGTAGAGGAGTGAAAAAGGTTCTAGTTTCAGCAGTTGTGCAAGTGCTGGCAAGAGAACGTAGTAGTAGAGGAAAGAGTCTGCAAGAAGAAAGGGAGAGAAAGATTGTGAAAGGGAGAGATAGCGTTGAGGATGAGAGAAGTATGCTACCAATGACAATTCAGATACAACTAGCTGCAATAACATAGAAGTATTCACCTCTGGTTAGAATTTCTATTGAGCTCATGCCACACACATGAGTCGAAATTCCTACTAACCAACATTTTGTATCTCAGCTTACAAGCATGAGCCAGCTACATTACACGGATAATCACTGCAAATATAATGCCTATTAGGATACCCACTATTAAAAGTACCCAGTCTCGCATATTTGGCAAGCTTAACAGAGAAATATCCATAGGCAAGTGCCCAAAGTCCTGGTCTGCATTATAATGAATGCAACTTCTTTTTGATCTCAGGTCGTGAGATTTATATATCTCTGAAATTGGTTCAGGTTTCCGTTTTTGGGCAACTGATACCCTAAATGTATCGAGAAGACCATACCTTCGTTCAGGTGTGGGTCTGAGGTCATAACGATGCCCTGAACCTGTCGTCACAGGCTCAGGCAGAGTTGGTTTGGTCTGTGTTCTTCATTTTGTGATCCAATGACATTATCATCTGATTCCCGTAGTAATGCACTAGGACCGGGCACAGGGATCAGCACCTTGGCCTATTGCAAGGGCTGCTGTCTGGTTGGAGCTTCATAGGTTCAAGCCCTAATAGCCTGGGACTTGTAACATATTGGCTGGGTGGTTACCCTGTCCTGATCCCAGATACCATCAGGATGAGCTGGGTGCAGGTGCTCTGCATGGACAGATTTTGTTTTCCCAGATAACTGGTGTCATATTATAAAATTTACCGGTGATAATTGGTCTACTATCTGGTTATAAGGTTTCCATACTGCAGTCAGTTTAGAGGAGGTGCCAGGCACAAAAACGTTTTATCATAGTGATAGACTGCATCACCTACCTCATATGTACATTTTTCTGTTCATTTATCAAAAAGCCTTTTGTTGTTGTCACGTGCCTCTTGCATGTTATGTTTGACTAAAGAGTATGACTCATGCAATCTTGCCAACATGGTCGGCACATAACAGTCTCCCATGTACCTTAATTTTGGCTCTAATAAGGTATCCATGGGTGGTACAGGGTCCGGTCCATATACTAGAAAGTATGGAGTAAAGTGTGTAGAATCATTCACACTTGTTCTGTAGGCCATAAGTGCAGATGGGATGTACAAGTCCCAATTTCTCTGATCCATAGATGCCAGGGACTTGGCTAAAATGTCATTGAGTACTCTATGAAAACGCTCAATTTGCCATTTGACTGTGGATTATACGGCGAACAAGTTATTCGGTGAATGTTTAGTTCCGTCCTCAAACAGTCCAGTATTTCATAAACATATTCAGTTCCATTATCCAAAACTACTGTAAGAGGGCAAGCAAAATGAGGAATAAATTCCTCCAGCAATAATTTAACCACAGTCTCAGCTGATTTGTCTGGACGCTTCAGACCAACCACTATAGTGATCAACTACTGTTATTACATAGCGGTTCTCAGAAAAACTCTCAACAGATAGTCCACATGTGTCAATGCCTAGCATCTGGAATGGATATTCAGGAATAGGCATATCTTGAAGCTCTACACGGTTCTTTCTAAGCTTCCTAGTTTTACAGGTGACACATTTGAGAACATGATTTGCTACCTCTTTGTACACATGTTTCCAGTAGTAGCGTTATCTTATCTTATCATTTGATTTATCAATTCCAAAACGTCCAGCAGAGTCATGATAATTCACCAACACAGTGTCAACAAGGGTGGAAGGAATGACAAGTTGCATACAAGGTTGGGCATCTAATCTCAATGGGTCAGATATATGGTATAAAACACTACTGTCTAACACAAATTCCTAAGCATGCTTGGTATCGGATTTATTATTCAAGGAATCAATAATTCTACTCAGGTTGGGATCCTGTCTTTGCAGACAATCAATATCCCGCAATTCAATCACAGGAGCTGGTTCCCTAATTGAATCATTACATAATTTGTTATCAATTGGTTTTTCATGCCCAAGTCCATCAGAATCAATTACATTAATTTGTGTACCTGGCTCTAACTTGGAATTTAAGTGGATTCTACTTAAGAAGTCGGCCCGAGCATTTGATTTACCGCTAGTGTGCTGAATGTCACAACCATACTGATTGATCAATATGGCCCACATGTAGAACCGTGTGTTGACCATTTCAGGAGTAAGTAGTGACTTTAGAGGCTTGTGATCTGTGTAGCAGGTAAACTTGGAACTATATAGATTGTGTCTGAGCTTTGTAATTGCATGGATAATAGCATAGGCCTCTCTTTAAATTGTCAGCCATTTTTGTTGGCCCTCATGGAGCTGATGCGATAGATACTGTATCACATGCTCTCCAGCATCTGTTTCGCGAGTGAGGATTGCCTCTACCACATATTGTGATGCCTCTGTGTATAATGTATAGGGTAGTGACACATCAAGGTATGCCAAAATAGGCACATTCATAAGACACTCTTTTAGCATGCCATATGCACCTTGTGCTTCAGGAGACCAGATAAATTTAGGATACTTCTTAGTAAGAGCAGTCAGTGGTCCAGCTATGTCACTAAATTGTGGATAATATCTCCTATAAAAACCAACCATACCTATAAATGCATGTACATCACGTACAGTCTTTGGAGGTTCCATGTTTTTGATAGCTTTTGCCTTTTCTGGGTCAGGAAAGGAGCCAACAGGTGTAATTACATGGCCTAGGTACAACACTTCACCTTGGAGAAGGTGACACTTTACTGGTTTGAATTTCATTCCTGCTTTGACCATTCTTGCAAAAACTAGACCTAGGTGATGCAAATGGTCTTCGAAACTCTTGCTGCAGATGATTACATCATCAATGTAGACCATTATGCAATTACCAATTAGGCCTGACAGGATGTCATTCATGGTATTTTGGTAAATAGAGGGCGCCACTGTCAAGCCAAAAGGCATGTGATTATATTCCTAAACACCTCTGTGACAAATAAAGGCTGTTTTGTGTTTGTCAGTCTTTTGGGGGGGATTTGTAGAAATCCACTTTTTAGATCGTACACACTGAAGTAAGAAGTGCCCCCTAGTTGATTAGTTATATCCTCAATATTTGGAAGAGGATAGGAGTTCCTCACAATATTTTTGTTCAATTTACATTAATCAATAACATGTCGCATCTCGCCATTTTTGGGGGGCACTAAAATGACCAGACTTCCATAAGGGGAACTAGAAGGTCTAATAATTCCTGCTTCAAGCATGCTATCCACTTGGCATTCTAGCTCTGGTCATAGGGTGTTAGGACTGTGATATGGTTTTTGTGCAATAGTTGGAGTGTTACCTGTGTTTACACTAAATGAAGTCTTGGTTGCACCAAGTTCTAGATCATTCAAAGCAAACGCATTCCTGTAACTAGCAAGTAATTGCTCAACAGCAGCTCTTTGTTTGTTTGGGATGTGAGACAAGATTGCTCTTCTGAGTGCTGTCTCATAGTAATTAAGTGATCACATGCTTTAGTTTCTGTATGGGACACATGCAGGATGCTTGCTTCATTAAATTGCTCAGCATATGCAATTGCAGCACCTGGTGGCAAAATCAATGACTGACCAGTGGTATTAAAAATGCTAATTGGTACTTGTCTGTCAGTGCCAAGAGTGACTAAGGAATTTGGAATCAATATTCCTGGATGATCAATAATGTTGGGAGCGTTGTCCAATAAGGTAACCATATTTGGTTCCCATAGGTACTTGCCTTGACAACCGAGCAGTGGTGGTTGTGTCAGTGTAGGCCCGCAATACCACCTTTTCATTTACTTACACCAAAGAACATTGTAATTTTGTACCTTGCTTGGATTTCAGTATGGCCACTTTGTCATAAATTTGTAAAGTCCTTCTTTCATAATCTAACTTCACCTTCATTTTAAACATGAAATCACTACCCAACAGGGCATCTTTTTTAAATCCTCTTAAGACTTCGAAAGTTATCAATATCCTGGACTTGCCAACATAAATTGGAATATGTAATGAGCCCAAACTGGTCAATTATGTTCCTGACACTCCTGTCAAAGCTGGTAGCTTGCTTGACAGTAATTTTGGCTTTCCTTTCAATTTATTGTACAGCAATTCAGAAATTATGCTGACATCAGCACCAATATCGAGGAGAGCATCAATTTTGAGGGTATATATTATGATTGTGGTCATTGGTGTGTAAAAGGTGAGTGAAAGGGTTAATAGTACACCTGGCACAGCAGTTCCATTTCCTGCACCAGGGCCATCTAGTTAAACAGCATGGGTAATCTATGGCTAGGCTGTGTTGCCTGTGCAGTTTGTGCCAATTGTGCCTTACGTATTTTACATTGTCTCCAATGGTGACCTACCTTGGAGCAGTGGGCACAGATGGGAAGACCATCAATAGTGAAACTCATCTGGTCCTGAGGGTATTGCTCATTGCTTTTTGATTTGGTGTTTCTGGGTTTGACTTGTCCCTGTTTCAAAGTGTATTTGCTGTCCATGGATAACTCATCTGTTAATAATACTTTGAGCTCTGAAACAGCTCTTTCTAAGTTATCAAAATGCTGTTCATGGCTCCTTGCAGTTTCTACTGCATCAATTTCCAACGGCTGCTCTTCAGCACGTCTTAAGTCAAAAGTTTTGTTTGCTAACTGTTCACTTACAGCTATTTGTAATGCAACATCTAGCGTGACAGGCTTTACTCTAATTATTTTCCTTGCGATGCTGTCATCCCTTATTCCGTCAAGGAAAATATCTTTCAATTGAACTTGGATTAATGGATTGCTAAGATCCAAGGTGTTATATGCCTCTTTGGCCAAGTTAACAATCCTCTCTGCAAATGTTTGCACTGCCTCTGAGGAGCTTGTTTGACCCGCTTGAGATGTTGCATAGCTAATTGCATGTCAGAAGAGTCACTAAAACAGCTCTTTTATGCATGCTGCAAATTTGGCCAGGACAATCCTGGATTCTGTCTCAAAACACGGGAGCAAAATTCTGATGCAGCCCCCTTTAATGTCTGGATCGCTAACACTTTCATTCTTTCATTATCATGCTTTATTGTGATACCAACCTTGTCCATATCACTCATCCACATTTTCAACTGTCTCCCCCCTTCTCCAGAAAAAGGTTTGACTTGATTTACAAGTCCTTGAGTGTGTAATTCATACTGTATTTTTTGGAGTTTTTGAGTAAAAAAAATCAGAATATTTTGTTTTGTTGTCCTTCTGATTTATTCTTTTTCTTGCAGCAGTTGATCAGTACAGATGTATATGCTACGGTATGCGAGCACGACAATTATTTCAAGGTACAAGCAACTCAGGATGTACAAGCTGCGCTCTCCAAGAAGAACCAAAACCTTCTCTCGCAAAACTACTACCAGGGGCTATTTTAAAGATATGTTCAGAAGCAATTTTGTTTTAAACAATAATCTAATCAACGTCTCTCGCCAGGAATCACTAAATTATTCAATGCTTCAGCAGAAGACAGTAGATGGATTTGTACTGGTATAAACAGTGAAATATTTAGAACATATAGTTGAAGCTGAGAAACATGAAGCCAAGAGCTGGTAAATTAGATCATCTTGTTAAGCGATTTCCAGTATACATAGTTACAAATTCAGAGGTTGGATGCCAGGCAAGTAAGTATTGATTTGTTTAGCAGATTGTCCATCAAAGATATATTTTAAAGTCTTTACACTCTAAAATAAACTTTTAACTTAAAAATAAACTTTTCCACGTAGGCAGTAACAGTCATGTTACACTATGAAGCACAAGTCACTAGCAGCTGTCACCCTTGCTCATGACAAAGATTTTAGCGCTCTCAAGTACAAATTCTCTACTTTCTTGAGATTGACATTAAACTAGCTCTTACAACCATATAGTATTGCAGCCATAATTGCTGCATCTACAGCTTTCCTTTTAACTACAAAGGCATATCTGCATTTTGAGGAAAAAAAATAACAAGTTCCAGCAAATGTTTTCTCATTGCCTGGGTGTGCTGCTACACCGAGGTGACAGTGCTGCCATTTGCTGTTAACATGCTGTCCAAATACGTATAACAGTCACAATGGCACACTATCAAATTTTCTCCTGTACTCACAACCATAGATAGAACACACAGTGGATAGGCATCACCTTGAGACATCAAAGGTAAACAGTAGCAATCAAGTCAGTCTTCGTGACTGCCTGATTGCGGGTCAGCGGAGACGTCAACAGTGCAAGCTATCAGCACAATATTGGATTCACTTTTTGTACACAGTTCCTTAATTTGGATTGTAAAATATTGAAGTTTGAAGTTTATTTTTTGCTTTATTATGTATCTCATATTAAATACATGTGACAGAGCAGACTAAACGTCTGGTTTATGTTTGTAATCATGCTGTTAGATCTAATAATTAGCATTGCCGAAAATGCTATGTGTCAATATGGCACGGAACTAACAGGGCAATTGTGAACTTGCAGGGTGGCCCACAATAATACAAAATTTCTCCCTATGGAGAGTTTCATAATCTTGATGGATGATATGCCAATTAATTTTAACTTATGCGGGATGACAAAGTGTATAAGTATGAACACAGTTAAGACATTGATGCTATTCTATTTCATATCAAGCAGATACAGAATAACACAAAATATGAAAATTAGCCAAGAGGATTTGGGATCGTGGAGAAAAAAACTGCAAATGACTCTGTTTACAGTTATACACGATAAACAATATCCCAAACCCACTCAGTTTAGTATTGATAATAAAGCGTGACATCTCATATGGTGTTGCTATCTATAATAAATTATAAAGTACAAGTCATGCTTTGTACCTTGTAGACCTGTGTGACATTATGGACTAAAATTATTTCTATGCACTCCGGACTTGTTCAGTATAGGCTGTGGCTACACTGACCAACCTTTCCAGGAATTTATGCAGGTGTTTCAGAGAAAGATTCACCAAGTTTACTCTTTTATAGAGAATTTGCTTTTTCAGAACAGGATCCCAAAGGAGAGTTCTATCATTCAACCTTGTTTCAAACAATTGCCTTTTGCTAATCTCTAAAACTGGAGGCCCCCAGTGTACACTGTGTTGTAAAATCAGGTCAAATCTTCAGGCGAAATTTTCCACACAAGAAAAACGAAAAGATACCACAAAAAACTTTGGCTTTTCCTATATGAATCACATGTACATGAGAAGGAACGAAATGTTTAAAAAAGAGTGTGTAACCATAAGATTGAAATTAACAGACTCAAATTGCAGGTATACATAGAAGAAAACATTATAAACGAGTACAAAAAACAAGGCAAAACATTACTGCCAGATTTTAGTGACGATTTGAAGAATACTTTGAAAACGAGACTAAAACTGTGCATGAAAGTTGCTCAGAGAACTTTTCTGGGAGGAGGAGTTAAAGACTTTAAATGCAAGTGACCCCCGTCAGTTTCCATGGCATTGACTCATGAATAAATGATGTTTAAATTAAAATTAAAGTCTGGTTGGGTCTCTGAATCCTTAAGACAATCATCTAGTTATCTAAAATTACCCAGTGAAACGAAGCTTAGAGACTATACACATGCTGCTAAAATTGAATGTGACTTTCAGATGGACGGTTTAAACGAATTGGAAATAAAAGCTGAATTCACAGAAAATACTGAAGAGTGCAAACGTTCTGTTGCTATGTAGCAAGATGAAGTAAAAACTAAAAGGGAAGTAGTGTATGATAAACACACTGTGACGATAATTGGTGTTACTAATTTAGGGAATATTGGGAGCCATTTGCCAGAAGCTATGATGCCAGCTAAAAGTGGTAAAAAAGTGCAACCCCTTATGGCAACTCATGTGTTGGTTTAAATGGTTAACCACCGACTTGTGTGTTGTCTTTGCACATTTTGCAACCAGAACTGTTAATGCAGAAATCTTTTACCCAACCTTGAAAGAGGCATCTATATATTTAAAAATAGCTGGTTTTAAAGTTATGTGTTTTGTTTGTGATGGAGCATCATGTATAAGGAAGTACTTCAAAATGCGCAGAGTTGAGGGGACGCTGAATGATTCTATTGTTTACAAAACACGAAACCCTTTGGTCCTAGACAGAGATTTTTTATTTCCGATCCATCCCATCTGTTGAAAACAGCGCGTTATTGCTTTGCAAAAACAGGAGGACATAAGAGATTACATCTAATGTGGAGGCATGGTCATCGCCTATCTTCAGGGTCATGGAAAGTGACCATGGGGTGTGGGCGGTCAACCATGAACAGGATGGGCAGCACCACCTTCAGGTGAATTTGGAACTAACCCATATATGAACTACTGGATATGTGACTTTATTTTGTTACTAAAACAAAGACCCAGCAATATGGACTGTGATATAAATATTAAAGATTTGATGATCTGAAATCATTACATTTACTTGGTTATATGGGCTTTTCTATGTCCATTTCTCTGAAATCATTGCAATGGACGCAATGAATGGATAGGAAAATTATTATCAAGTTCAAAACACCTGTGAACTGTTAAAACGATGATATTAGAAGATGCAATATCAAGTGTACGTGGACCAAACCTTTTACAGTGTACATAATGTATTTACACGATGATTGAAAGAAAGGTGGAACATCATAACCCAACATATATCTTTTTAATGTAAATAAAGTGTGAATATATTATGCGATACTTCTTTTTTATAATTAGTGGACTATTATTTTAGTTTATGATGAAGTGTGAATGAACATGAAGGAATTTTTTTCACATATAATCAACAGGAATTTACTTTGAACTGTCTGAAGTATGGTCAACCACCAATGCTATAATTTCAGCAGCCCATCCCTTCCTTATTACTTGTCCAGGACAATCATCCCAGTATGGCAGAAGAACAAACAGTGGCTACAAAGACAAAATGTAGTGTCAAAATTAATCAAAGCAATAAAGGGTAGGAGGAATATGTGTATATCAACATGCAATGTAAAATCACACTTTTTTTTAAAGTTGACTTCCAGCCTTTTCAAAATCTTGGTATTTTTAAATAATAAATACAACTTGAATGTGCCAAAAAAGTGAAGTCCAGGGGAGGAGAGTCCACATGCCATAACTCGAGAATGTTCTATCATTGGGAAACACCACCAAATTGAGATCAGATTGTAATACAATTAGTGAGTTGTGCTCATTTTGCTACATTACATACTTTGTACAGGCAAACCCTCTGATTACCACATAAAGGTTGACCACAATGAGCAGGAAGTCAAGTTGCTGTATTTGCTGCTCAAAAGGGCTGCTGTATTACCCTAGTCTTTAAAGAGAGAAGTTGATGTAAACACTTTGTCTATAATTTTTGATCTTACGTCTTTCCCAACATAGTGACAAATGCTGTCCATGGTAAGATTAGTGGATGAAAGTTATCAATTCCTTTTAAAAACTGAAAATATTCTTCCAACAGCTTTGTCCACATATTGCCTTTACGTGTATCTGCTAAACTGCTATTTCCAGATAGCGTGTATTGTATTTTGTGAATCTTGTTCTTAATTTCATACTGATACATACACCAATATAGCTAATTTATTTGTTTCTCTTTTTTTGTCCAGAACCACTTCATACTAGTCATTTTCCTCTTCCGTAATCAGAACTCTTTACTGTTCATAAACTAACCTGTCACCCATGACATACTGTTGTTCCTCTGTTAAAGTCACACTGGTACTTGTATATACACTTGCACTGGTAAATAAATTCATTTTCCTACTATCTTATATTTAACAACATGCTTCAAAACTTGGTATATCATGTTTGCTACATTTTCAGATGGTTCCCCAGTAAAATCATCAATAAATTTGATTTGGTTTGCAAGATTTTGGACCACTGTTCAAATCTGTTGACCATATCTACTGCCTTTATCCCGAACATGGATTCATAAAGTATTTGATTCATTGTTGCATCTACATGGCTTTGAAAACTGCTTCTCATCTTGTACTCTGTGAATATTCTTGCAGGCCTTGGAACATCTGAAAATGAAATATGGGAACAGTTGAGACTCAATGTTATTAAGAGAATAGAAAACAGCAAAAATGTGTTATGAAATAAACTAGGAGAGAAAGAAAGGATTTACATCCACATGTTAATGATTGAGACTTAATGTTCGGGGCGCGGGGGGAGGGGGGTATTGATGTAAAACTATGGAATATACAAATAATATAAGATCCTTCTGAAAAAGGAGTGCATGTGTGATTTTGCAAAATTTTCTAACGGTTCATTGATTAATTCATTAATTTCATTTCTTTAAGAATGTCCTGTTATAAAAAAGATAGTCGACTCTGTATGTTTGAAAAAAAAATGGTAGAGCTACATTGTGCTTATAATCATGTTGTCTCTAAAGAAGATAAAATCGTGTTAAAATATTATTTTCTCCATGTGTTTTCCTGTAGAGCTAAGCAAATGTATAGACCAGCAACTTTCCCAATTGACATAATCCAGGTAATTTCTAAGTGGGTTAAAATCTGCTTTCTTGGAATCCCAAAAGTGTCTCATGTATACAGAACATTTTCCACATTGATATTTAAATCGATTGAAATAATACTATGGTGACAGTTAGCGAGTGGAGGAGTCACTTTATGTGTAGATAGGAAGTTGGAAATGTTTAAAACAAATTGATCCAAACAGAAACAGAAACAAATGCCGTATTTTCGGCAATTCTTGTGGGCTCGTCAATACGCAGGGAGAGTATATCAGCAGTACAAAAGTATTTTAATTTACGACCAGAAGGAGTGCTGGAATACGACTTAAGATCACCGGTTATAATAGTATTCTGGATACTGGATTTCTCTACAGATTAACACATATACTATCTTAAAAATGTTTCCAAAAGGAACAAGTCACGTTTGGGGGTCTGCACACCACCTATAAAAGCAATTTACTATTAAGGACCCTTATCTCAGCCCAAATTAGTTTGCCATCAGGAGATTCCAAATCATTATGTCGTGACACTGTAAACGATTCAATCGATATGAGGCTACTCCGCCACCAGGACCATGCGAATGATCCTTACACTATATACCGTGAAAGCCTAGCACAAAAAAAAGAGAGATCGTCCGGTGTCGAGTCAGTCACAAATGTTTCGGAAAATGTTATTATGTCAAATTCATTAGCAATATCTGGACGAATATGCCTTAATGTGCATTGTTTTAGACTTCTTATGTTTAAATGACATAATTTACTGTCAAGAAGGCTGCTTTTTGCGCCAAGATTCAGATGAATATCACCTGCGAGCAGAACTAGAAGTGGACACATTAATAAGGAATATCCAAAAAAGTGCGTGTCCTGTTCTCATATGAATAATACATATGAATTACAAAGTCCGACGATACATGGCGGGGCAGCTCTTTAGAAAATGCCAGCTAGCCATATATAAAACAAAAAGGAAATTACAAGAATCGAAATAGGATAACATGTGCACAGAAATAGTATTTATGTGACTGTAGTAACTGGGACGGCTGTACACATGCAGGGCAAATACCAAGTACAGAATATTGTTTGCAATGGAATAATACGTATAAATTTGTATGTGCACCAAACACGAAATTTTGTTAATAGGACGTGTCACAACCACAAGGTATCGCAATTACAAGAGTGTTACATTAATGATCCCAGCGACTTGTCTCTTATTCAAATTGATGGCTATCATTGCATTGCTCAAAAGCAAAGCTGTACCACAAAAGGAGGGCTAATTATCTATTTAAATGAAAAATATAATTACCTGGTTAAACTCTCGCCTGTAGTTTCCAACATTTGGGAAAGCCAATTTATTGAAGTGTATGGTGATGATCTTCACACAAGTTTCATAATTGGCAACATTTACAGACCACCAAAAGATTTAAATGAAAATTACACTTTGTTTACTGAGGAATTCTCTCAAACTCTATTGAGTTTTGAAAGATGTAAACAGGAAATTGCAATATGTGGTGACTTCAATATTGACCTGCTTAAGATAAACGAAAAGGAAACGTCTCATGATTTTTTTGATACCTTAATGATACATGGCTTTTGTCCCAAAATAACATTTCCAACTCGGTTCTCGAACAGGAAAGGGACTCTTATTGATAATATTATTTGTAAAATTAATGATACCCCTACTACATCTGGCCTTATGATTATAAATTCTCAGATCACCAACCGTACTTCACTTGCTTTGATACTCTTCCTAAAACAAGAACAACCCCCAAACTGATAGAAATAAGGAAACAGAGTCCTGCAGACATGACAAATTTTTATAATGAATTAGTAAACTCCAACCTTATACATAAAAATTAACTGCGATGTTTCTGCTGATATAAATCAAATGTTGAAATCTTATATGAAGTTATCGATAAAGCTATTCAGAAACACATTCCTACAAAAACTGTCAAATTTAACAAATACAAATGTAAAAAGCAAAAATGGATAACCGCAGGAATACTTCGATCCATTAAATACAGAGATAATCTATATAAAAAAAATGAAGTGTACATCTGTTGAGTCCCCTGTTTACCAAACATTAAAAACTAATTTAGCAACTTACAATAATATCCTCAGAAATAGTATCTGTAAAGCAAAAAAGGATTACTATGACTCATGTTTTAGAAATTATGAAAATGACTTGAAAAAGACCTGGCAGACTATAAATGAAATACTATCAAAAACTAAACAAAAAAAGAAATTCCCCGAGTTTTTCACGGATAATGATCAATTGATAAAAGATAGACTCACTATTGTAAATAAATTCAATGAGTTTTTCGTAAATATCGGTCCAAATCTCGCTAGACAAATCAAAACCTCTGATACTACTGGTTATAAACAATACTAAAACTATCAATATAACCTAAATTAAATATACCAAGATATGGTCGAAAAAGTCATTGATAACCTGAAGCCCAAAACTAGCTGTGGTCTAGATGGTATCTCAACCAAATTAATGAAATTTATCAAAAATATCATTTCTGAACCTTTTGTTGAACTGATCAACCAGTCGTTAAATACAGGTATTTTCGCTGATAAATTTAAAACAGCCAAGGTAATTCCAATCTATAAAAAAGATGACGTAGCCCAGTTCACAAATTATTGTCCCATCTCAGTTCTGCCTGCATTTTCAAAAGTTTTCGAAAAAATCATATTCAACCAGGTATACGAATACTTTCAGAAACACAAACTCTTTTATAGTAACCAATACGGTTTCCGTACAGATCACTCTACAGAACTAGCAGCCAGAGAATTAGTCGATAAAATTATACTAGAAATGGACAAGGGCAATTTACCTTTGTGTATTTTCTTAGATTTATCCAAAGCTTTCGATACCATAGATCACTCTATTCTGTTGCACAAACTGAGTTACTACGGTATCAAACAAACACCCTTAAAACTCTTCGAAAGCTATTTAAAAATAGTAAACAGTACGTTCAAATAGATAATGTTAAATCTGATGCCATGTCCATTACCACTGGAGTTCCACAAGGCTCTATTTTAGGACCATTGCTTTTCATTATCTATATTAACGATATCTCCCATGCAAGTAAAATATTTGAAGTAATAATGTACGCAGATGATTCAACCTTATCAACCACACTCAATTCTTTCAATGTAAATATCAATTCGGATATTGATAGCAATATCAATGCTGAGATAAGAAACATCGTTGAATGGTTAAATGTGAATAAGCTATCACTTAATGTGAGCAAAACAAAGTTCATGACTTTTCATCAAATAAACAAAAAATTCCGTGTACCAAATCTCAAAATAAACGAAAATCAAATGGAACATGTTGATACATTCTCTTTTCTCGGAATTACTCTTGACAAAAGTTTAAATTGGAAAGCACATGTAGATAAATTAAGTAACAAAATATCACGGGCACTAGGAATTTTGAACAAGCTTAAAAATATGCATCCAATGACTGCCAAAATAAAAATTTATAATTCTTTAATACTGTCACAACTTAATTACGGAATCCTAGTGTGGGGATCTAATAATTCTAAAATTCTCAAAACGCAGAAAAAAAGCTATTCGTATGATTTGTTGTAAAAATGTAATGCTCACACAGATCCACTATTTAAAAGTTTTGGCCTCCTGAAAATAAATGAAATTTTTACTCTATCAAAATTCGAATTTTTCCAAAAATTTGTTAACAATAAACTACCTGAAAATCTTCTAAAGTTACCATTATATAATAATCTTGAACTACATCAATATAATACCCGACAAGCTAGAAACATGTATATCACTGGATATAAACATGCCTATGCAAAAAACTGTTTAAGATTTGATCTTCCTGATACTATCAATAAAGCTGCTACGCATATTAAAGAAAAAGTCTATACCCATAACCTTCAAGGTATGACTGGATATATTAAAAATTACTTTATACAGAGCTATTCTGAAATTTGTAATATTAACAATTGTTATGTGTGTAGGAATCAATAGCTCCTCTATTTTGTTCCTTTTTTAAAGTTGACTTTAACATTAAATGTAATTTTCTGACACGTTATTTGTACTTTTTCACCTAATTGTGTAATTGTTCTTTCAGTATGACGTGTAATTGCCATGTAACTATTCTTGTATGTAATGGGTGGCTCCCATGATAGCGACATACTTTTGTCTTAATGGGAGTCTCCCAGACCAAAATACTCTATGTATATCCTTATGTTTCATTTATTTTCTGTTGTATGTCAAATTGAATGTATTTTTTGGTCGAATAAAAGCATCTTGAGTCCTGAGTCCTGAGTCCTGATATAAAAAATATGCAAGCGCGCACTGTACAAAAATCTGCATCTTTCGTAGAGTTGAAAATATGTGATGTCGGAATTTACACATATCCCTTGATTGCCATGACAAAACACGTAACCAAGAACACAAAATACCATTGGAGCGTAAATGTACACCGCACCTGAGCTGATGCAGACCGGTTTGTTATACACAGGTAAAAACTGAAAGTTGTCAATGCTAGACATGTGGTGCAAGATATGTAATTTAATATACACAATACATCATGACACAAGGTGTAGTAAGCAATCCTCTCCAGTCTTAATATATGTATAGCAATTCATGTAAACAGACGTAATTTTGAATGAAGAAAGTTCGGTAAAAATATATCGACTGCTACGTTTCAGAACATATGTTTGCAAAGAAAGATAGAATGCCACGAAGTTGAAAATTCAAATTCTTGTAGTATATGCAACACGAGAGCACATTGACAGCGCGTAATTTTACACACAATTTTGAATCTCCTAAACACAATAAAAAAGGTGGGACAACCAACATACAACATATATAAGCAATGCTACATGTATATATATATATATATATATACATATACATTATAAATGCAAAAATCAACGGATTAAACGTGAGTACTTTTGTGAGCTACAAAGAACATGTGTTATTATAAATATGCTTGATAACAAGACAGTGCTTTTTCGAAAAATACACTATTATTACGTAGATGCGGCACCTAGCGGGAAAAGGCGAAGGTACATCGATAGGTCGACCTATCGAGAATTATACTGTTAATTTACATTGTAATAACCGCCTACGTAATCGACGTATTTTGTACTTTTACCACTCTCTTTGCTTCTAAATGGTGAATATATGGGTAAAGAATCACCTCCGCTTTTTATGCGGGTCATTTCATGTTAATTTCAATGCCCGTTAGATCATTCCAAGCTCAGTATCAGCTCAGTGAAGCAGCAAAGCCAGGATACTCGACATAGGCCTGGGGCGTATAAGGCATTCTGAATGTGCCACCTTTGGTGATAAAAGCCAGCATTAATCATCGCATTTGCATTAATCATACGCAGGGTCTCACAGCTGTCAGGACTCTGACAAAGACATTAAACCTCCTTCGGTCTTGCATTGTGTACATCTGTAGAAATGAACCTTGAGAAGAAATATTCGCAAACAAATCTCCATATCAAATAACAGACACGTGAGAAAATGTGACAAATGCACCAATTATGACTCTAAACCGTGACCATTATTGCCAGCCAGACTGAAATAAAATCATACCATATCATAAAAAATATCATACATAGAATCATGCAAAATGAACGCTCCCTGCCTCTATGACGGCATATGAAAGCCCACGAAGGAAAAGAGTCAAGCGACAGATGATGAGCTAAGTTTCAACCTTTGTTATAATTAAATTTGCACTTTGCCAGCATGGATGGTCAGCTAAATATGATACTAATTAAGTATCCTTTGATATATCAAAATTCGTCCGATAGAAAGTGCCCCTGTATTTGAATGGTAACTGGATACGCTCGCCTGGGTTGCGTCGTCTGCACGCTGTGGTTGCATGCCGCATGCAAACTGTAGATTCATTTAGCGATTTCATTTTTTTAAGCAAACTATTCACTTTTTTGTAACATCGGAGTGAATTTAGGTAGAAAACATACGCAAAATTAAAGATCAGGGGGAATACGTGTTGTAAACAATACCATATTGTGCAAAAAATACGGATGTTTTGGTTGCCTTTCTGCGCTGCCATTCAAAGGTAATGTCACTTGCTGCCGGCTCTGGAGGTTCGACCTATTGATTTATAGCAGCCGCTCGATAGGCACTTCTGCGCATGCCCGTGGGAATGGTGTATTGTATAGCTGCTACATAGCAAACCCATCCGTAGATTACCAACCAAATGGTCAACACAAGGAGTTGCGGTGTCACTGACGCCAATATACGAATAGCACGGGTACATAACCACGATTGCGTAAGGTAGGTAAACCAAAACAGCTCCAACATATACAAAGTGAACATGAATGACATATAGTACATAGATACATAAAATTGTACAACTGACAACAAGTACTTTATCACAGCTTTAAAAAAACAAATAACAGAAATACCTCCGCATGGCCCAAAATGCAATTTGCCGTTTCTGATGAATCCAGAGACGCATATCAATCGCCATGACGGGCGTGATGGCCTTAAACAAAATACGTAAATACAGGTCGGATCATCATCACCACCATTATCATTAGTAGTTGTTGGTGTAGCTGTAGTAGTAGTAGTAGTAGTAGTAGTAGTAGTAGTAGTAGTAGTAGTAGTAGTAGTAGTAGTAGTAGTAGTAGTGTACAACATTCACTGGTGCATGGGGGAACTTGTATATTCAATTCATAATGGTAAGACAGGGATAATTTATTCCTGTAAATTATGGTTGTTCCTTTCTTAATATCTTAGGTAAAATTTAAGAAAAAATCAGGTGCTCTGTATCCTACATGCAATCTACTAATGACCATTGTTACAACAGTGAACAGCACACTACCAATACCTTGGTACAATACTAATCACTTAACGCAACCCCGCTTTATTGCAACATATTTTAGAGATCTTCATAAAAATAACATAGATATCGTCGGCACTTCTGTAGGGAGTGGCTCTCCATTTCTTCTTTTCAGTCGATAAAATCGTCTTGACAGTGTGTCCTTTAAGTTGAAAACCCAGGCAAAGAATGAAATCTGCTATGGCCTGGGCATTATCTTTCACCATACTGGGATTTTTGCTTGAAGTCTGGCCCTAGTGTTAGAATTACTTAAGATATAGTGCATCGGATTCCTACTCTATTTGATCCATTTTAATCGTGTTCATTCGCGTTACTCCATTATGAGACACCATTCTAAGAAAAATCTCCATCCATTGATTAATACCCTCACACATGTCTGTAAAGCAATGCCAGTGTATACAAGGGTTGCGTGGAAGATGAGGTATGGGGCAAATTAAACAAGCCCCCACAGATCCTACACCCTGTCAATGAACAAGCAATCCCCCTCTTTTTAGTCAGTAAAAAAACCATTTGTATGAACTTTATATCAACATGTCTGTCCTTTTCTGTCATTGATGTTCTGTCATAAATGTACAGTGCACCAAGAGCTACCACGCTGGTGATCAATCAAAATGTGTCACTCTTCACCACTGCTTGGCCACTTCAAAGGGTAAAACAATAGATTGATGTGGCAAACCACAGGCTCCACTGGTTTACCAGGCCCTGCTTGACTATCAAACCCTATTGGTAGTTTTGTCTCACTTGTTTCCCACAGAAGTTCTGTGAAATAAAAGTTAGAGTCCATTGCGCATGAAAGCTGTTGGACAATGTCCATTTTTTACCCCCCCCCCCCCCCCCCGAAGGTCTCTAGAGACCTCTTGGGAAATTCGTCACCATCTGGGCCACGATTTGCCAATGTAACAAAGGGAAGCACTGTTTTAAAAACCCTTATGCTTTCTAGTTACCTCCATGTGGTTCATCTCTTTGTAATAGCTACGCCATCTATGATCTGTGAAGTTGACAACAGCCAAATGATCTGGGTAACACTGATTTCCAATTACACTTTAGAGCCGCTTTTTTCTGTGTTGTCTGGACTTTTGAACGCAACATTTGAACATATCCCTTGGAAGTGGCACTCGGAATTCCAATTTCCAGTCATTAAAAAATGTTTTTTTCTTTGATGAAGACTGACATGATGGCCCATTACGTCACATTTCTGAGCTTGTTGCAGCCAACAAAACCAGCAAGCTGACTGCTGTGTGATACAAGAAGGGAAAGGAATCTTCACATACTTTTTCAGGAAAAATATTTTCGAATGGAAAATTTCTGGACGTTTTTGAGAATGAAAATTTGCGGGGTTTTTTACCAACTCACGACCTGGAAACTTGTTGCTCCTTGCTGCCATGTATAATTAGCAGTCATTGTCAAATATTTTTCTGGTTCTTATATTCCAGAATGGCTTTATTGGGGGAACATTCAGGCTATTGAATACCTCGCGAATATCTGGACTTAAAGAGTATTGCTTGCTTTGTGGCTAACATATTTAGCACATGGGGTTGGTCTACAATTTTTGCTAGCAGAAGTTTCTGTGGGCTGAGCCATCTTATATCTTCCTCCACATCACTATAATTTTCGCTTAAAACTGCCCACTTGTTTTCTGACTCCATCAATACACTGCTTAAGACACACAAACAATAATCAATTACGATTTTCACTCACCACAGTCTCGTTACTGTACAGGTACTGTGTTATCAAATTCTTCCAGATTGCCAGGGTTTTTTTTGAATCTGTCTACCACTTTTAGTAGTACACCAAGCTCTTTTGATGGTTACAACTGCCTGTATTTGGGGGTAGATGATATCAAGGACTAAATGGGTCTGTGCTGAAAGACATAAATGGTCTGCTATCCCCGATTTTTACTGGCATTCAATGGACTATCTATATTTTGATCCACATTGTGATATATACATAATTACAGATGTCTATATCTTCCCCATCCAGTTTGATCAAAAGCAACAGCATCCAAACTAAATAATGTATATCTCAACCTGTGCATACACATTGGAATCTTTACATATATTGAGATAGTCATGGAGAAATTCTCTTTCTTTTGTTCTGGTTTTTATTTTGTTTAATGCGGTAAAAATACCTTCCATCACCAACTGTGGACATCCAAATATATTTTATAACTTCCGACTGTCTCCACTTCATCTGCTAAGCAATGAGTTCCCATTAATATGTCCACCTATTTGGTAACTTCCCTACTAAGCATGGCCATGTTAGAAGAGTATCTGCTTTGTTAATCACCATATTCTGAAAAGCACTTACCCAGAGAGTTAGTTCCTTGTCCCACGTATTTTAGTTGCCGTTCAGACAACATCTAAATATTTCCAATAAGAGACAACACTATCTGGCAACCTGTTCATTGGATCATGGTCTAGATGGTGTGGTTTTGATTCTTTAGTATTCACAGAAGCCTGCGGTCAAAGTGTTCTCCCTCATACTAATGAATCTTCAGACTACATTCAAACTTTGATAAAACCTCATGTACAGTCTGCCCAGCAAGATGTCAGCTCTTAGAGGCAGGGCCACCTATGCACCCCAGCAAGGGGTATATAGATGGAGCAGTCATCAAACAGCTTGTCTATTTTGGGCACTTCCGCATGGCTTACTGGCAAAAACGGGACCTAGAAACGGGATCTATGTACATGCATGCTAACCTTTTGTGTATTGGGGGATCGCATGTGTGCAATTAGTCATCTTCAAAGTCACCATATACACGTAAAAACTATTTTAAGCTGACACAAATGAGCTGCCTCTGTGGTGAAATTACCCTCTTCTTTCTTATTGAAAGTGAGACCAATTATTCCCCAAAGGCTGAAAGCTAAAGAGTTAGATTTCTGCACTTTCCAAAAGTTCCTGTCTGGACCAGCTGTTTTGTGATGGTTGAATAGTATATGTTAACTATTCAATTCAATCTCAGTATGGCCATAGAACACGCAGCTTCGTTTTTTTGCTCATATGTGGACAAAAAATCAGCAAGCAAATACAGTATTTTTTTATGTCATAATTAGTTTAGTTTAAACGCATTAATTTAATCTGGATAGCCCTACAGTGCATCAAGATGACTAATACATGGGTTCTCCAGAACATGGAGACACACAGACTGTATGTACAAGACACACAGGACAAAACAGTTGTTACCAATGTATCATATCAGCGAGAACTCAGAACAAATATAAAAATTTGGTTACATGTAAGATACAATTGAAGCCAGTAAGAAATTGAGTTCAATATTTGCCCAATGAGGAAAAAAAGTATGCTACAAATAAATTTTCATTGTCAAAACAAATGATCATAACAGTACCCGAAACATTTAGTCGTTAAAGCACCTTGTTTCAATGATGTACAGCTAATTGCTTCACAGATCTGAAAATTTAGGCAGCTAGAAAACTCGTTCCTGCCACGGAACAATATTTCAACTAACCTATCACTACCAATATTGATTACAAGATAGGGGCTAGCCCCCCAGAGCAATCAAAGGAGTAACTGTATTAAGTAATTTGTTTCTCTGAACGATGAAATTGGGACAGAAGAAAATAAAGTGCTTAACATCTTTAGTGGCTAAAGAACATGCACAGGATGGGCCAGGGAGGATGTTAACTTTGTGGATGTCAAAGTTTAATCTGGAGAATGCTAGGCCTACTTGTGTGTGACAAATATTAGCAATTATTGATTGCAATAAAATGTACAGCTTTACTGAGCATAGTAAAGAGCTTCGGAATAGAATCGCATCCAAAAATAAATCTTGTATAGAAATACCTGCACCCATTCCGCTACAATCCATGCACATGCCATAGTCTTGTGGCTATCGGTGAAATTTTAAATGCATATTTAATATTAAGTTTATTCACAAAATTTTCAGTGCCTAATTGTTTTAAACACAGCAGTTGCATCTTCTATGTGGACAAATAATCTTTGTTGTTTATTCAAGAATTTAATGCTGTGATACCCTGGAGTATTACGTGGGCTGATGAGATCTCATATGAGTCTCTTTTTCTGCTAGTATTTGCCTTGAACGACGGCAATAGGGTTAATCCTACATACATCAAGCAGACAGTCATCCTTTTTGTACGGACCTTTCAAATATCCTTTTGCCAGTTCGTCTGCTGTAGCCAGTTTGACAAACTCCTTGTTAGACTTGCATGATCTTAGATTTTTACATTGAAAGATTGTCAGGGTATATCATTTACATCACTATCCAAGCCATTTTTCTCCATCAGTAAATTCATGTACAAACACTCTATCCGGGTTGTTGTGCAGTTCAAAGGCCATGCGCTGAATGTGAAGCCTTGAGTGGCAGCAAAGTGAGGTCTTCACAGAGTCTAGATTAGATCTAGAACTTGAACAAACGCCACTGCAAGTTATTTAAATAGGGCGGGGTCTTCATCACATACACATATGTAGTATGGGCAGCGTGATGCTACCCTACATGTACCTGTGCAAATTAAGTGAAGCAACACACAGGGTACGGCCTTACGGGGTTTCAGACTCAATATTACGATTATTGTGTAAAGCTACTCCAAATGCAGATGATGGGCATTATTTTCTGCCTAAGCCATAATTTGCCCTTGTTCTCCGGTAGCATGAATTGTGAATCAAAAGTGCACTTGATGAGCAAGGGAAGGGAAGTATTTCATAGCAGGAAGAGACACGTTGTGAAAAGTTTTGACAAAAATTCAAAAGAAAGCTACAATATTTCAATCAGAGCAAACTTGTTGGCACGGAACAAAAACCAAGAGAATCGTCAATAAGGTTTGTGCTTATGTTCTGGAACCAATACCTGCACATGCACGTTGTAGATAGATCGATCCACTCTCTACTGCTTGCGTGGCGCTTGTAGTACGTTACCCATAGTGTGATTTTGGTGCTATACTAGTTGCGACTTGTGGTTGGTGTTTATTAAGCAAACAATGGCCTACGACAGTTACATGTTTGCCTAATTGTACTTAAAATCCTGTTAAGAAAAATTGTTTTGATAACATGTTTTTGGCATAAATGCTGATGACTTTCATTCTTTTTGGACATGCCTAAATGCACATTTACTCAATATTAAAAAACACAAAATCCTTAAAATTGACAGTATTTTCTCAAATGTCAAAAACCTGACACATTACGTTGATACGTTGACTCAGGGTTGGCACTGAAATAGAGCTTAATTGTTTGAGGAGTAGGTGTCATAATGGAGTTTGTTTTACATCTCTGGTGCAGGATGTACTTTCTTGCGGTCTTTGTTAGTATTTCGCTTGGTTTAAACAGGTGGTCTAGCTGCAACTGTTTATTTTACAAACAAAACATATACTGAGTAGTTACCCGCTGAAGACCCTTTAATATATCTTTGAGGTGATGCAGCCTGGGCCATATTTCTACCGAGGAATGTGTGCAATATGTGCAATAGTACCTCCATTTTTATACAGGTTACAGAGTGACAGAATAGCTTGTGGAGCGTAAAGAGTTTGGACCTCAGAAAAGGGTAATGGCAACTAGAAGTTGTTCTGGACTGAAAAGACTTAAACATAATTTGAATTGAATGCAAATTATGTGTTTACTATGAATGCAGTCGTTTGCATCCATTTTCTCTTAATGGGTATACTGGCCTTCTTTAGTTGGGTTTACAGAGCACACGTTAGTCTGCATGTGCCTTCTCCAAATGGTTCAGTGTAAACGGACTAGTTTGCACCAGCCGTCTCTTAATGGGTATACTGTGAATACCTTGGTGTGCATCAGTTAGTATTTCTTAAACGGGTACACTTTAAATAGAGATACTAAATTTGGCGGCAGTAGCTATCTGATAAGACTTTTTAAAGGGCATACTGTGAATAGAGACACTAAATTCGGCGGCAGTGGCTATCTGATAAGACTTCTAGGGAATTTTACGGAACGACTTGTATATAAGCCTTAAAACTATTAGATTCCTGATTATTCCATACATGTCAAACAAATCTTGCTACGTACAATGCGATACAAAGAAATCACATTCTTAGTGCTAAAAAGATCATTATTAATAGTGTTCTATACACGATGAACATGATATTGAAAAATTAAGGCCACTATCAATGAAATACTGTCCAAAACATAAAAGAAAAAGAAATTCCCCGATTTTTATTGACAACGGTTAGTCAGTTTGCAACAAATTAATAATTGCAAACAAATTTAATACTTTCCTTACTAAAGTTGGAGCTGACCTGGCACAAAAATTAGCCAAGTTCCAGTAAATTATCACAAGAGGTATCTTGAAGGGAGACATAATAAGATATTTTAATTCAAGGAAATGTAACTTTCTGGACAGGCTAAAAGTAGTTAAAATCATCCCAATTTATAAGAAAGATGATGATGGACAATTCACTAATTATCGTCCTATTTCTATGCTTCCAACATTTTCCCAAGCAATGAAAAGATAGTGTTTATTCAACTTTACGATTGTTTCTAATTGCATAAAAATCTCTATGTGGTCAGAATGGGTTCAGATAAGGTCACTTCGCAGAGTTAGCAGCCGTAGAGTTGATACATAAAGTCAAACAAGCTATGGACCAAGGGTAAATCCCGATATGTGTTTTTAGACCTGAACAACGATTTTGATACTGTAGATCACCATATTTTATTAGATAAACTTGTTTATTGGAGTAAAAAAACTCTGCAGCTTACCTGCTTAAGAGGTTATTTAAATAACAGAAAACAATATGTTAAATTCGACGATGTTACATCAGTGCTATTGCCTGTCACTAGAGAAGTCCCATAAGGATCCACTCTTGGACCACTGTTAATTAAAATATATATTTATATATATTATAAATATTTATATGTATTATATATATTTATATATATTATATATATATATATATATATATATATATATATATATATATGTGTGTGTGTGTGTGTGTGTGTGTGTGTGTGTGTGTGTGTGTGTGTTTATTTAAATGATATAATAAAAGCTAGAAAACTATTTGAATTAATCATGCATGCGGATGATTACACCATGTTCTGAACATTAAACTCTTTCAAACTGAATATGAATTCTGATAGTGATAATTATGTAAATTCCGAACTTGCCAAAATTACTGACCGGCTAAAAGCTAATTAACTTTTACTGAATGTAATTCAGACAAAATGCATGATATTTCATCAAGCAATGACAACCCCCCCCCCCCCAGAATTCATGAAATAAAACTGAATGACATCCCAGTTGAGTGTATCAACTTCTTCAAATTTCTAGGAATAACTATTGATGAACATCTTTGGAGTGCCCATCTCGATAAAATCTTCAGTAAAATATCCAGATCTTTTGGAATTCTGAACATTGAAAAATATACTTGCAATCACTGTCGACTCTAAAATATATAGCTCTCTGGAATAATCAGACTTTAAATATTGTGTGGCTTCAAATATGAAAAAAAGTATAAGTTACAGAATACAAAAAACAGTTCGCGTTGTTTGTCGTGAAAAGTACAATGCTCACACGGATCCGCTCTCAAAATTAATTTTAATTTTACTTCACAAGCTAATCAATTATAAATTCTCCACCAAACTGCATAAGATGCCTCCTCAACAGAACCAGGAAATTCATAGTCACAATACAAGACGAGCCAGAAATAATATCTATGCCCATAGGGTTAATCACAACTTTGCAAAAACCACTTAAGAGTTAGGCTACCAAATGTCTTAAACCTAGCGCCAGATGACATCTGGGACAAACTTTACTTGCGTAATCTTAACTAGCACATTAAGCTAAACTTTATTTCATCTCAATGTAATCTTGCTTGGTTACAAATTGTTATGTATGTGCACACTCACGAGTCTAATGTCCTTTATCAATTTTTGAGGGTAGACAACATGCCAGGGACATTTTGTTTGTCTTAATGGGGAGTCTGCCTGGCCACTATACTCATCTCAACTTTATTTTGTCTTATACATACTATGTTATGTCATATGAGTTACTATTGTACATTGCGTCAATGAGTTGCTGAGTAGGTATTAATGTTTGTGTAACCCAGTAGACGAGATTTATTCACTTATTAGTACAAGCAAAAACCCAAACTGGTGAACACACCGAATAGAAGGATGACGGGACTGCGAGAGTCAGGCGAGAGTTCGCCTTCGTGATTAGGGAGCAATCATAAAATTCATACAAAATAGAGTGACGTTGTACAATTTTGGCGAAATGAAATGATCCTGAATCTTGTACCCTAAAACCCATAGGCTTAACGAGTGCACACCTGGAGTCCACGGCGGGGAGGGGGCATTTCACCCGCCGTTTAACATTCGGCGGTTTCCGTTATTATTATTATTATTATTATTATTATTATTATTATTATTATTATTATTATTATTATTATTATTACACTTACACCTCCTTGAGTAGCACCACCACCACCACCCCCCAACCTCCTCTCGGTACTCCATGCCCCCCCCCCCTCCTCAGTCTCCAGCCATCGCCTGTTATGAAATTCTTAATCCGCTAATGATAAAGTCTGTCATTTTGAATATCTGCTAAGAAAAAAGATCTCGATGGCGGCAGAGTATTGCCTGCGTCATAGCAGGGTATGTGAGCTTCGTGTCGGGAGACCTTGGGAGGTGTGAGGTTTGAAATGTGCTGCGAAGTTTACATTTTCTAAAGACTTACAAGCTGAGAATTCGTATCTTTCATTGCCAGCCATGTACAAAGGTTCTGTGTTTATACAACGCAAAGTTGTCTTCTCAATTTCACACAAAACTCACATCGACTTGATGAGACTCAATTTTGAAAAAAAAAAATGGAAACGCTATGAAAGTATGCTTATTTGAAAACAAAGAAAGAAAAGATAAGAAAACTGCCTTGACAGTTCCTCTATTTTTGCATTCTTCTTGCGTTGATGGCATTTGAAGTTCTGCCCACACAACATGAAAGGTCCTGATGTTTAAATGGTTCTAATAAAAATGAAATGAAAAGGTGAGACCCGGGTTCTTGGCAGGAAAGTGGGGGGTGTAAGTTTTTAGCTTACATTATGGCAGTGAGATTGCGAGCAGAATTGTCAAGCGTGTCTCATCTGAAATAAGTTGCCTCACACCCCAGTATATATTTTTTCCTCAGAGGGAAGAAGGGATGCAAATTCAGCAGCAATTCTTTTAGATCTGCAGCATCCCTGGCATAATTGGCACCACAGACTGTATAAACGTCCCCATCTTGAGTCCAGGAGGACAGCACACCAAGCTTTTTTTTTAACAGAAAAGGTTTCTTTTCGATTAATGTTCAGATGATAGGGGATGCCAACTGAGACTTCGCCTGGACACAAGTTTATCGTTAATTGTTGGTCGTGCTGTTCTCCATAATATTGCTCTGACAACCCAGAACCCACCAGCAGATGTTGAACTGATGGAGGCTGCAATTGATGAAGGTGTGCCTGTAGCTGCATCTACATCTAGGGTAGGCATTGAGAGCCCTTGTCATCAGAAACTTTGAGCATTAAAAAGGCGAGAAAGAAGGTAGGTAACAATGGTTTTATTGATCAATGACAATTTCATAATATTGACAAACAATGTATGTTTACAATAATTTTTTTTCGGTGGTGTTCAACTAAATGATTTTATGAATAAAGAACTTGTTCTCTTCATGCTGCATTATCATTATCCTTTATGCAGTGTACTGAAATCAGAATGTAAAGTGGATACTTGATGTTTATATAACGTCATAACCATTGCATAAACTAATCATATTGGAATGAAACATATGACAACTGAAATTGCAACTGCACTTGTAAACATAATCTAAAACGATGAAAAAAAGCTTCAATACATTGCGGTTGGTAGTTCCTTGTGATGTATCATTTGTCAAATGTATTACATAATCAGTGCTGCACATGTACTACTACTACTACTACTACTACTACTACTACTACTACTACTACTAATAATAATAATAATAATAATAATAATAATAATAATAATAATAATAATAATGAAGTAAATTCGTTTACCCAATGAATCATCCCATGCACAAGAAGAAAAGTTTCCTCCATCCCTTAAATTGTAACAGAATTATGCATAGGAAACTACATGGTTTTCCATATGGTGGAAAAAGTCAATCATTTTCACTAAAAGCAATTAAGGGGAAACATGTTTAAAACCTTTTCCTTAAACCACTCGCAACAATGCTTTAAAGGCACTGACAGCAGACATAGCGCTACTAGTAACTGTATGGGATGCACGTCTGCTAGTAACAATCTAGGATGCAGATGCAAACAGACCTAGCCCAGTGCACCAATCAGTGGTGATTGGGGAGCCAGGGTGTGTAGCCAATGGAAGAATGGGTGCTAGAGAAGAAGTATGATCCTGTGTCCTGACTTCAGGTGGCAGAGAGACACAACCACTTCTCCTTGTCATCACTGGTCCAGATGCAATTGTTGTCGAAGTTGTGGAGGACTGTACCGTCTCGGTTGCAACAACGTCAGTACCACTTGTGCTGTGAGGTATCCCACGCTGATCCAGTTCATGCTGCAGTTTAAGTTTCTGCATTTGTAAACACTCCTCCTTGAGTTTGAAGACTCGCATTTTTATTTCATACTGCTCGTTTGGAAAATCAAGGAGTGTAAGTTTGCAGCGTTCCGGTTTTCCAGGTTTTTACGTACCAGTACCGCTCCGCGCTTTCCATGTGTTCCCTGTGGACTTTTCTGACTGGACATCATATTGAAGCTGTTCAGAAGTACACCTACCAGATTTTATTTATGCTGCCCGTCGTATTCGTAGAACCAAAACATAGTTGGGTAGCTGCGTCGGAAATATTCGGCGGTTCAACAAAACGATGTTTATTCACTACTTCTGTAGATAAAGTGGTTGGATACTCTGAAAACATCATTTTAAAATGAATTTTTACTTAAATTAAATTATATAATTGTAATAGACTGATATATAATTTATCTTCACTCTTAAGTTCAATGAATCAATCCACTTGTTTTCTTTTCGAGAGAAAGAGAGAAGAAAAACAATGATCCTACATGATAATGGTAAAAAAATGGTTCTGTGTAATATAACCTTACATTATACAATTGAACATTTATATGAATGTCTAATGAACGCACCGTCATATATGATATATTTTTTATTAAAGCGTGGAACATAATACTTTGTTTCTTTTTTCATGTATTGAAGAGCGGACGGAATAGTCAGCTCTGAATTTTATATCATGACAGGTTGTGACATTTCAAATTATTTTGTTTATCATTTAATCATTTACAGATGGTTTCCAGGGTCAGCAGTGACACCCCTATGGTCACCTTGACTATGGCACTATGGCATATATCTATATATATATATATGTATATGTTTATACATATGTATATGCACATATATACATATATATATATGTGTGTGTGTATGTGTATGTATATATACATATATATATATATATATATATATATATATATATATATATATATATATATATATATATATATATATATATACTCTATTCACCCTAATAGTAGCACGCCAGGCCAATGCAAAGATTTGCTGGATCTTGCAGTGTTTTTGCGGGACTTCCTTGATTGAAGGTTCTGAAGGCTCGACAGTTCATTTAGGAGTAAAACATTAATACGCTACAGTGACGTTTAATTTTTCATTTGGAAGTATTATCGTGGCTAAATTACATGAAATATTTTGATTTTTAATTGAGACCTCTTGGATTGAAAGGTAGGGGGCTGCTATTAGGGCGTGTGCTACTGCTAGGATGAGTATGGTTTACAATATAAATTAGCACAGAGTAAAGTAATAGTACTGTTCAATAGTGTAATATGGCAGTTTCAAATATTCACACCTAATTATCGAGGAGACCACTGGTCTCCTTACGCAGCAGTGTCTGCACCGCCACGTCTGTATTTGTCTGCTTCTTCGTATTTCGCCAACTGTTCTTCAGCTGTGCTTTTTCTCGCTGATTAACGCCATGTCGACTGTTGAATTTGCTTGCTATTCTATCCCATACTGCTTTTTTCAACCCCATGGTATCATCATTTTTTTTGTTGTTTTTTTTTTTTTTTTTTATTTTTTTTTATTTTTGCTTTTTACAATTCCATTCTCCTCCTCCAATTCGATATTAAAATGTCCTTTTTCGAATCAGAAAGGTATTTGGATTCCACCTTTTTTTCTTTTCCCATGTTTCGGCACTATTCCTGTTGCAGTGGTATTTCGCTGTCATCAGTTCACATATGCAGAGAAGAACGAAACAACCAACCCACAGACCTCAACATGGATAGTCACACAATAATTTTAAAAAAATGCAGCGCTCTACGGGTACACCTAGTTTACCTTCAATATCCACAAGCTACAGTCACAACACCAGGACTCGACTCGAACTTCTGAAAATGAAACCACTCTCATTTGACCCTGGGTCACAAGCCGTCGTTACCTGAATAAGACATGGTCACCTGATCCAAAGTTATCTGTATAATCCCATGTCACCTGACAAGGACTTCTGAACCTGGGCATAAAAGATATAAACAATATAACGGTGCAGGTCAACAGTTTTCCTCGGAGCGCTTTTGCGTCCAAAGCACGTTATGGAAAGCTGTTGACCTGGTCCAAAAAGTGGTACTGAAAGCGTTAAGATAGCCGAAGGGGTCGGCCAAGTTAAGTGTATCTGTAAGGATTCTTTTAACTTATACCGTGCCTCCTTTGTTTTCTCAAGGGATACATATGTCACCTGCTTACACATATATACCTGCTTTAATTTCCGTGGCTAAATTTCAACACAGGACTGATTTGCTTTGGTGAATACATTTTAAAATGCATTTATATTCATGAAAACAAAGAAGGCATGGTATAAATAGGATACATCCCTTGTTCTCGTGATGTATCTGGAATACTGCATTTTTAAATCCCTACGCTTCGCTCCGGGATTTGAAAAAGCAGGATTCCAGATAAACCCCTTGAACTTGGGATGTACCCTCTTCAGAAAAGTAAAGGAGCAGTAAGGGGTAGTACGATCACAACTGTATTGCCGCTGCACCTCTGATGTTGCAGCTACGTCGCAGCCGGCACAAGAGAAATATAAGAGCTGTTACAGCGTGGCCACATTCCAGTGCCCTATTTGTCGCAGGTGAAAAGGTCGTTCCTGTTTTAAATCCATTTGCAGGCTGCGCAAATGAGACACTTCACAGTTCTACTATTAGTTTTCTACGAATTATAATTACAGTGTACAGGTCAGCATACAAAAGGCACTGATTCTTTAGCGAGAACAAGACCTTGTCATTTCACCCTTGTCTTTTTTTAATGTTACCCGAGTCTCAGAACTGTGAGCGAGCTTCACAATGGATCACTCATATGTATATTATGGAAATAAAAACCAGATATTTATTGAAATTCCATATTAAGCCCCCAATCCCCGTGTGTATGGTGTTATAACACAATAGACTGCTTTCCAGCTGCTCAGCTAAAGGCAGTTTTGGTGCAAAACAACAAACCAGTTAATATGTTCTTCCCCATACATTCTTGATATGATTTTCAAATCGAAGAGCAGTATATTGGCTAGGCCATCTCTAAGAATTATTAACTTGGCCCGGGAAAGTTCCAGGGCAGTATAATTCTGTCAACCCATGGACTGCAAAGGAGACAAACAGAACAGCAGACAGTACGAGATACAGAACAGCGGACAGAAAGATGGATAGACAGACAGACAGACAGACAGACAGACAAACGGGTAGATAGATCGATCGATTGATCGATCGATAGATAGATAGATAGATAGATAGATAGATAGATAGATAGATAGATAGATAGATGAGATGCCAAATGAGATGCACCGGGAAGGGGCGTGTGGGCGATGGAAGGTTCTCGCTGGTAAAACGAAAGGGCTAGTATGAGCAGAATGGGTGGAACAATTTCTATATTTCGTGTTAATTGCAAAGGGGGAGGAAGGTATTTCTTGTGACTCTAAAGCTGTCGATTTGGGGACTCATTGTGAGAAGATACAAGCAAAGCTCAAGGTGCATTATATCCAAATCGACTCGAAAATAAAACACTCCGATAAAATAAACAAAGTCACATATAATGACTTTTTCACTGCGTAATATTCACGATTACTTTTAAGCAGTCATTAATTTTATTTTCTGGTACTCTTTCCTCGCCCAACGGCCTCTTCCTCAACCGTATAATATAGTACAGTAAAAAAAATCCATACTCATAAATTCCAAATCCAACAATGACAGGAAAGAGATTCTAGACTTGCCAAAGCATCATCTTTTATCTTCCAATGCCAATGTGAAGAAACAAATTTCACTGCAAACACTAGTTCTTTTCCAAAATGTATAGGCCTGAAATTTACCTTGGGATTAGAGGGATTGCACCAACGCTTGAATGGGTTCTGGACGATAGATGCGTTGCTAGGTTTATGAAATTCATGGGTCTGCATTATTATAAGAACTTAAAGAAAAAACAAAAGGTTTAGCATCAATGTTTTCGCCAGTGTTAATGTATAAGCATCTAACAGCGAGATATTGTGTGCAGATTTTAGATGCTATTGACCAGTTGTCCTGACACGTGTATGAGTGTCTTGAAATTGGAATAAAGCCTTCCTATTACAGAAAACCCTCACTTTTAATGTTGACATGAATAACGTAAAAATGATAAGATGGAATATACAAAATACAATTCTGGAATGGGACTGTCGTTTGTTTGTTTTTTTGTTGTTTTGTAGCAACTTTGTTATCACCGATGCTTGCAAATCACGCCTATTACAACATCATCCTGGGTCCTGGGTTAGCCCCTTTTTGGAGGGGGGGGGGGAGTTGGGTCGATGGCTAGAATGTTGGACTATATTTTCGTAGGCGATTGTTCCAAAGATCGTGGGTCCAAATCCCATAACTGGCTGACAAACATTGTATTTTTGTTCCTATTAATGTAAAAATATCTTTAATATTTTCCACTCACTGTTAACACTGAGAATTAGTAAATGCATGGCTAGTCAATATCTATGTATATTTTTTAAAAAATCAAGGTGCTAACAAGCCAATTCTTTGCAGCTGGTGGTTGCACTGTTTGAACTAAAGGTGTTTAAATGCCTGTCTAGTTTCTGTTACGTTACCGTCTCCGTTAGAAAGAGTGGACGATATTTGCAAGTCTCCATAAAGTGCTCAGTACTAAAAACAGTTCCCAGAACTATTATTTTATTCTGTGTGTGGCTGAAGCTTTAGTCACGAAAATCACGACAATATTAGTGCAACAGAAAGCAGAAAAGCAACAAAAACGCACAGCGTTGTAACGGTGTGGTTCAAGCGTGAATGACAGATCGCATATTGACACTTAAAATTTGGTAGTCTGGCCATAAAGTTTTGTAAAAATATTTATGAGGATATCAGTGCAGTCAGGAACAGCTCGGCGTGCCTGTGGCGCTGCACCATTAGTGTATGGGTTACACTGTTTATCTACATCAAGGATAAAGTTAGTTAGGAACCCGGTTTACACGCACCCAAGTCAACAGGTACCGAGGTCAAAAATGTACCCAGATCAAAACGTACCGAAGCTAAAACGTACGTCGATCAAGACGTACCCAGGTACGTTCTGACTCAAAATATACCCAGGTGAAAGTTAACCCAAGTGAACACATAACCAGACCAAACAAGTCAAAACGTACCCAGGTCAAAATGTACCCACCTTTTTTCACTACTGAGTACAGGAGTTTCTTATCATATTCGTGGCCTTTGTTGTTTATTTCGTTGCTGTCAGTATAATAACCCCAGTGTAATTGGACGTATGTACTGCGCAGGCCAAAATGTATCTCAAAACTGGTGGTTTTTCATTACCATTACACACCACATACGATCTTACCATTGCCTATGAACCTTCGTTTGTTTTATGTGCATATTTTTGCACATTGTATTTCTTTTTGTTTATGTATATATTCCCTTCGTCCAAGTATTGCAACCTTATTTCATGTTGAAAAAGAGCATGTGATGTATCTTGTAAGTGAGGGAAATTGCTCTTTATACCTGTATTTATACTCCTCTGGGTCGTTGAATATAACACGCAATATTTATAGATATTTACTGTAACCGAACGTTTCCCAGGTATATGTCTCGATCTTTGTTCACTACATGGTATAAAATTCTATCTTACCAATATGCAAGAAAAGAGAAGGGTGTATACAATAAGGGCCGTGTATAAAACAACTACCGTGTTAGTCATAATTTAATGTACACTGGGACAAATAATTCACTACATTTCTTATTCTTCAAAGATTCGGCATGGAAGGAGATTCTCGTTGATAATAGTCTATGTATTGACTTGCTAACCAGTCGTTGCAGAAACAGCAAAATCTGTGTCATAACTTATCTACATAGCTTATATGTTCACATAAATTTTGTTCTTCCAGCTTTAAAAGTAGCCTTTTAATTTGAGGCTTATTTAACATGCAATCCAATGGAAATACACATCTCTAGCCTTGAACAATTCTGTATAATTGAGTGTGTATTCTGCTGAATACACAGATAATTGGTAATTGTGACATCTCCTATTGGTGGACAGAAATTGAGAAAACGAAATAGTAGCACACCTATAGCAATGTAGTTAAAAAAAATATTAAAAATAATGATAATAATAATAATGATAATAATAATAATAATAATAATAATAATAATAATAATAATAATAATAATGATAATAATAATAATAACAAAATTTATAATAATAATAATAATGATAATAATAAAAATACTAATACTAATAATAATAGTGATGATGATGATAATAATAATAATAATAATAATAATAATAATAATAATAATAATAATAATAATAATAATAATAATAATAATAATAATAATAACTACTCAGACTTTGTGACAGTGTCAGGGCCTGCACGCAGTAGCCGGGTAGCAGTAATCCCATTGTAGTTTGTATGTAACTCGCGGTTCATGGCTTCACGCCCGGCTACCACTGCATGTCCTTGATCTGATTCACATTGCATGGGTGGCTGCAAGCTCACCGTCAGGTGAGGTGTGGCTCCTAATGGCAAAAGCAAACTCCCATTACCGTCTGAAAATTCAGAGGGAAAAACTGAAAATGTGGAAGGGTTTTGGAAGTTGTGGGATCATAGAGCAAGCTCCAACTTTTTAACATTGACGGAAACTACAGATCTTTAGCACACGGCCCGTGTTTTTGATGGATTTGTAGATACCAGCATGAACGAACAAAATAAAGTCAAAGATGGGCCAATTTAAATTACTACTCTTGTTTCGCATCGTACACCTTTAATAATTTCTTCGCTAACCTTTTAGTACAGCTTGGGATTTTCCACCTTTTAAAATCAAAATTTTCGCACTTCGGGTTTTTTTACCCAAGTGGATGTATTTTAAAAGGATCCTAGCGCGATTTCTTGGTCCAAGCAGCCATTTTATTTTGCAACTGACTCCGGGATTCTCTTTCAGTCTGATCAAAATGTCACGCAAAGCGATTAAGGCCTACTCTTAAATTTGTAAAAAAAAATATCCGTCCAATAAAGCACCATGGTTGTTTGTATCACCAAAAAAGAAAAAAAGAAAAAAAAACATCAAATGGGGCTTCCAGTGCAGCCTCACTTAAATCAACAAAATTTACTCATTCATAGTCCCTTATCTTCTCTTTAAATGGTCCTTCTACATGATGGAAGATAATGGCGTGCTAAAGTGAATAACTGAATTCTCACAGGTGAAATCCTGACTCAAGTGCACAGAAAGAAGACCCACAGTGATCAACATCTCAGTTATAAATCGGAACATACTATGAAGCACAGAATGAGTGTAATCGATACTTTACTACAGAAGGCTATTAGGTTAACTAAAAAAGTAAAAGATAAACAAAAAGAAATTCTAAAAAATGTAAGAAGTGCCCTAAACAACTGTGGTTACCTAAAAGGGTGATGAACAAATCATTGAGAAAACTAAGCCACCAAAACACAAGACTGATGGAGAAAAAAGAATACAAGAGACTAGCAGTGATATCATATGTGAAAGGTTTAGGAGAGATGATAAGGGATATCTTAAACCAGTACAAAGTGATCAGAGCATTAAAACTGCACAGAACCATCTAAACAACCTTTTGTGTCACCCAAGGACAAAACTGAAATGTTCAACAAAACAAGTGTTGTGTACCACGTCAAGTGTAAATGTGGAGAGAATAACATCATCGAAACAAATAGACAATTCAAATATAGATTTCCAGAACACAAAAGACCCAGCAATATGGGTAATTTCGCGATGTCCTACAACGTAAATAAAACGAATCACAAGATAGATGAAGGAAATATCTATTTTTTGAGCCAGGATAGTGATTGGCACAAACAAGGAACAAAAGAAGATATGCACATACAGAGACATAAGCCATCTTTGAACAGAGATGTAGACAGACACCACTTGCCACCCCTGCGGAAGAGTCTATTATAACAATACCCCTATTTCAGAACTGTCCCGAAGGCTGCAATAGCCATTAACCAGTAGTGATGTGCGTGAAATGCATGAGTGAATACGTAGAACAATAGAAAGTCTGGCAAACTTTGATAAATTCGAATAAAATTTATATTCCACCATTGACTGAGCATTTCAGAATTAAAGTATGTAAAGCAATAAGTGTGAATGAAAAACTTTCTTTCCAACATTTTTCATACAAAGTGTATCCCTGGTATCTGTGGGCAGTTTTTAGGGAAAATGTACATCTTCCTATCGTATTTCTTTATAAAATACCCACACCCTTGCAGGACATCAGGCAAGACTACTGGGGCGTGACTTGTGTTTTCTGTTTTTAACAGCACAATTAAACCATTGTTCTCGTATAATCGCACATGGGTTATTTAATTTCTTTGCATCCTCTGAAGATGACTGTCGGGGGCTTGTCGAAAGCTTTGGGAAAGAAGAAAAGCTTTTACTCTAGTCAAACTAAGCTGAACAGTGTTTACATACAGATAAGCTCTTGGTGTTTTCAAATGGCTCCAAATACGTGTCAGAGATTTGTTATGTCTTGTTGGGTTTTTCAAATCTGTGCTTTCAAAAATGTAGGGAGTCCCGATTATAGAAACCTGAACTTCAGCTTTTTATAATTGCAACACAAACACTAAGGAAATACTCCATTACACGTTCTTTGAGGCAGATAGGCATACATGCCGGGCATACATGAATCTGGCAGAAAAATATGTAAAATCTTATTGAACCTGTAAACAGGTATGATCACATCGGTATAGTCGTCTGCTGTTTGAAATGTTTGCCAAAAGGCTGAATGTATATTTATCAGGAACAGACTCAGACTCAGATCACATTTATTTGATAAAAACTTGGTGGTACACTACAATAGAGCAGGTAATATTATGATATATCAGTACATAAAGACATTAGGAAGAATAGATAACAAAATTACCTAGAAAAAGGAAAAAAATGCAGTCAGGATAACCCAAAATAAGGATAGAAAATCTGCTATCTTTGGGGCTATCAGGAAATTAACTTTTAACAGTTAAGTGGGCTTAATCATTGCAATGCAGCTGTAAATGATGAAAGGTAATTTTGATCATGGTATATATATATATATATATATATATATATAAAGATAAACAAGTTGTACATCCAGTTATCACAAATATAACAATTTGTGTCGGCACATACTTCGTTGTACTGGCTAATGGATATTGTTTGACGTATTTTGAAAATATCAATTGGGTGGCAACTTGAATTATCGTTCGATGCAGAATCATGTTCATTCCAGGTTTTTTCAACTCTGTGAGCTTCAACGATTAATATTAACCCCAAGGGGCCCTTTGTGTCGTACTTGTCCTAACACAGGGAAAGGCTTCTCATGTAATAAAAACTACACCAAATAAATTCCGCTTTCCTATTAGAGTTTACTGTTCGCTTGGGATTCACCAATATCAATTTATAGGCCAGTACATATCTTGCTGAACGTGCCTTGATAACATTGACCTAAAAAGGAGGTCACGTTCACTCAAGTGCAATATCATCCGAAGCACTCAACAAGACTAGCAAATCTGGGGGGCGGCCATTATTTACCAGAGGGAGGGGGGTTGGGATATTTGCGGGGGGGGGTCACAAAATTTCTCTGCCCAATTATGGGGGGGCACAAATTTACACATGCTCCTAATGGGGGGGGGGGTCACAAAATGACTGATATGGGGGGTCCCTAAAATTGCACCTCCGCCGCCGGGGGTGGGGGGTGTTTGTCATCAAATTGTTAATTAGTTTATCATAAAGTCATACAACAACAACCAGTAAAAAGCTGGGGGGGGGGGGGGGGCTCAACAAGGGGGGGGGGTCAAAAAATTCTGCAGACTTGCTGGGGGGGGGGGGGCACAAATTCTTGTTGGGTTTTTGTAGGGGGGGCACAAAAACTATGATGATAAGCTGTTGGTGTTTGACTAGCAGTGTACGTGTACTACAGTACCGTAATGTTTCAAGAAGATTCTACACCGATGACGCTTATATACGTCCTATTTACCTTTTATGTACTTTTGTACTGAATTTACTGTTGTATTCTATGTTTTGTTATATGTTTCTATGTCATTATACATGTCACTCTTAGTGGTTCCCATGGCAGACTCTTGGCCCCCTTTGGCTTACATGCGTGCATACTGCATAACCTTCGTGAACTTTTTTGTCTACTCAACTGGCAAATATTGTAATATTATAAATTTTTCCAATTATTACATTGAACTGTTATTATACGTATGTTTAAACCTAGTTCTGGGTATATATGCAAGAATAGGCATGGTATTTCGGCTTCTGTGTCGCCATGTTTTCAATTATATTTCAAATGCTAGTATTGATGTTACATGTATTTCTGTGTTTTATGTTTTCCTCTTTGTCTCATATTGTGTACTAAGATTTTCTCCACAATATTGTTGCATTATTTACATGCTAACCACACTTTATAGTGAAATTTATTCAGCCAGCAACCTGTTCTTTGTGCTTATAGGTTTTGCTATAGTACCTTTTCTGTTACAGATCTTGTATTTTGCAATAAAACGTACAGTGCATCTAACACAACAAACCAATATTCTTCAATACTCGGTCGTGTACAATTGTGCGGCTACGCTGATATGCTGCATTTCTTCCACCAAGTGGCCATTTCTAGTGTATGGGCAAAATTGCCTTATTTACCTCTCTGCCAATTGGGTGCTCGCGGTATACTTGATGTTAAAGACACGTCTGACATATATACTTCATCATGTAATCTTTGTTAATCAAAAACTGCACAGATATGTGTGCACATTTACTATGTTCATTGCCATAAAGATGCCTAGTAAATGGTTTTCATTCTTGCTTATCTACACACTATATATTGTCTTTGGCCTTCGATACGGGAACAACTTGATATTATCTTTCGAGAAACAAAATGTAATGTTCTCCAATTCCTGCATTCAATGGTCATATGTTTTTTCGCCATATTTGTATTATAGAGTGATGGGTCATGTGGGATTCTGCGTCCTTAGACTCCTCGTGCATAAAATATCGACGGAAAGAGTTTGTGTTGTGGTTTTGAAAACTTTACAAAATATTATTATTGTGCCCGCATGTCAATGTATTTTTTCTTCTAGTACTCACTCATTGAGTAAAACTGACATGATATGGATTGTAAGTAGCAACACGTATGTATGCGATACAGATCATCTGTTGTATGTATTTTACTGTATCCTGATATGCTTTTATGTTACAATGTTAATTACTATGTCTATTGTAATTATAAATGCCATCCTCCTTCATTGTCAACGCCAGGTTGAAATATTTCATATTATTTTGATTTTGAAAATGAACGATGTTATGGAAGTTGTTGATGATACACTGACATTGATGGCAAGTCTGATTCTGCTTCTGTCGGGTGACGTGCATCCCAACCCAGGGCCGAATCTTAATACTTAAAACGATCTCTCCTTGTGTCATATGAATATACGCAGTCTTTCGCAAAATAAGCTACGGTGCATAAAAACGTCCATTGCACATTCTTACGATATTGTTGCATTAACGGAAACATTTTTGTCTGCTCAACATCGAGATGACGATTATATTTTGCCTGGTTTTCATTCTATTTTGCGGTTAGATAGAGCCAGTGGGATCGGAGGTGGAGTTGCTGTATATGTCTCACGTGCCCTGCGTGTTGAAAGACGCATGGACCTTGAAATTCTGGGTCTCGAACTTATGTGGGTCGAGGTTCGTTTGCATAACAACAAATTTCTACTTGGTGTTGTTTACAGACCACCAAGTGCACCAGTGTCCTTTTGGAATGATTTGCAGGCAAGTTACGATCTTGCCAGTAGCGCCTCTAATGGCAAGATTGTCATGATGGGAGATCTCAATGCCGACCCATCGACAAACCATGGTAGAAAACTTAGTTCTTTCTGTAGTTCTAATCTTCTTACATTACATATACATGATCCAACAAGGATAACTGAACAAACAGCTACTTGCTTGGATCAAATCATTACTAATATTCCAAATTTTGTTCGTCACACATCGATTCTCCCTCCTGTCGCGGACAACGACCATTGCACAGTTACAGCTCATTTATTGTTTAGGCATAAAAGAAACGATTCTTTCGAAAGGTTTGTTTGGATTTATTCTAAGGCAGATTTCGAAGAATTCAGGAATACATTGAATGCTGTTAACTGGGACCCCTGTTTCGAAACGGACAACATTGATGAAATGTGTAAGTTATGGACCAGCACTTTTCTAAATATTGCTAGGCAGTGTATACCAAATAGAACTATAACTGTAAGGCAGGATGATGCACCTTGGTACACAAGTCGTCTTCGTGCTATGAAACGAAAGGTTGATAGAACTCACAAAAAAGCGAAGAATTGTAGAACTTCTAATAAGACAAATCTTTGGCGCTATTTTCGGCAATTAAGGAATGCATACATTAGTGACTTGAGAGCTGCCGAAGAAGACTACTTTAAACGTCAGTTTGACTCGATTAACTGCTCCAAAAAGAAAGGTAAAGGCTGGTGGAAGACAGTTAACTATTTTATAAAGGGAAAGCAAATTGTTAATAATCATTTATTGGTTGAGAACGTTGTTTTATCTGACAACAAGTCTAAAGCTGAAGCTATGAATTCTTTTTTCTTAAAACAAAGTCGGGTTGATGACACTTCTTTCCGGGCATCATCCACAACGCTTATTTCAGATAATAATAACACGCTGCAAAGTATATCCTTTGATGATATGAAGTTTATTCCATACTTGCTTCACTTGATGTTAGCAAGGCTACCGGCCATGACGGTGTTAGCCAAGTCTTACTCAAGGAGGCTGCTCCTTCAATTGCTCCTTCGCTTACGAAACTATTCAAATCATCCCTCAACAAAAGTTTGTTCCCTTCCGATTGGAAAAAGGCAAATGTAACCCCAATCCCAAAAGGTGGTGATGCCAGTCTCTGTAGTAACTATCGACCAATATCTTTATTAAGTTGTGTATCAAAGGTTTTTGAGCGTGTAGTTTTCAAGTATGTGTTTAATTTCTTGAGGGATAACTTTGCCTTAACTGATAAACAATCTGGTTTTATGCCTGGGGATGGTACTATCAACCTGCTTGTTTTCTTGTATAATGAGTTTACGAAAGCTATCGACATGCAGAAAGAAGTAAGAGTCGTCTTTTGTGACGTCACCAAAGCTTTTGATAAGGTGTATCATCCTGCTTTATTACACAAACTATCAAAGTTAGGTATCTCCGGAGCTCTGCTTAATTGGTTTAGTAGTTACTTGAACGATCGTCAACAGAGGGTTGTGACGCATGGAGAGTTTTCAAATTGGGGTAAAGTAGAAGCAGGGGTCCCCCAGGGCTCAGTTCTTGGGCCTCTCTTATTTCTTATTTACGTTAACGATATCGTTGACATTGTAACTTCTAACATAAGGCTCTATGCCGACGATGTAACTTTGTACATCACCATTGACGATCCCACTGGCTCTGCTGTCACCGTGAATGATGATCTTAAACACATCGAGAATTGGTCTAAGCAATGGCTAGTTACATTCAATAGCTCCAAAACCAAGTCAATGATTATTAGTAAGAAGCGACAGCCTCCACATCATCCCCATGCTCTATTTCAGGGTACTACACTTGAAGATGTAAAACAACACAAACATTTAGGTCTTATTTTTAGTGCAGATTTGTTATGGTCACCTCATATAAATTATGTTGTCTGCAAAGCAAGGAAATTAATTGGAGTAATGAAATTTTTGCAACATAAGCTCAGTAGACGTACATTAGAATTGATTTATTTCACCTACATTAGGCCTATTTTAGAGTATGGTGATGTTGTGTGGGGAGGGTGCACGAAATTTGATGCAGATCTTCTAGAAGATGTTCAACTGACTGCAGCCCGCGCAGTGACGGGCGCGTCTTGTCGAACAAGTCATGCATTCCTGTGCAATGAAACTGGATGGGAGACTCTCTCTAAGCGTAGAGAAAAACACCGACTCATACTTCTTTATAAAATTATTAATGGACATACACCTGCATATTTACACGATTTGATTCCGGAAAATGTATTCAACAGAAATGCATATAATGTGAGATCCAGACAGAACATAAGCCAGGTTCGTACAAAAACTAATACTTACAATAATTCTTTTTTTCCCGCAACGATTCGCCAATGGAACTTACTCCCATCCAGTGTTCGAAATTCTGAAGATATAGATACTTTTAAGCGTAAATTGGATAAAGGGAGACCAAAGACAAATGAGTTGTGTTACATTGGTAATAGGAAAGCCAATATTCTACATGCAAAAATTAGGATGGGCTGCAGCCAGTTGAACCACGATATGCATAAAATTGGTATAGTAACTTCTCCTGCTTGTTCTTGTGGTGCCAAAATAGAAAATTCATTTCATTACTTTTTTGAGTGTACCAAATACACGACTGAGCGGAATTTATTGCACCAAAATATCATAGTATTGGCTCCTTTCACACTACAAACTCTTATGTTTGGAAATCCCAAGTGTTCAAAGGCAGTAAACCAAATTATTTTTGACAGTACCCACACATATATCTTAAATTCTGGCAGATTCAACTGAGGCCCGTACGTTTTCCACCCAGGTTGACGAACAAGCTTTGCTTGTGACTCCTGGTGGTTCACGTGCGGGCCGGTACTTTCTTTTTTTTTTGTTTGTTCCGCGAGCAGTATTCATGTGAACAGTGTTGGCTGGCCTCGACAGTATTGTATTCTAATAATGTATACTTCTGTCTGTCCTGTAATTGTGATGTCTGATCTTTTTGTATGTATGTCCATGTCGATGTTACGTCAATGTGGTGTCCTGTGGCCCGTCTTTATCTTTTGTACAGCATTTGTATTGTTCTTTTATTTCTTTTTTTTTTCACGAGAGGGATTTATATAGGCAGAGCCTGTTTCCCTATCGCTTTTTTGAATAAAATATGTTTAAACCAAAGTATGATGATACCTTATCCCAATATCCCGAGCGCACCCCCCTCCCCCGTTATTAAAAGCCCGCCCCCTATTAATTGTAGGTTATCACGAGAAGAACGAACATGCCACAAAACTGACAAAGTTTGTGCCTGCAACTTTGAGAAACATCCAAAGCCGTTGATATGCAATATCGGAGATAGTCATAACAGGGTTCCACATGCCAAATTTGGTTGAGCGAGCTGTTTCCATTCTTAAGTTACAATGTGAGAACAAGCGTGGACGGTCAACGACACTCCGACACTCCGACTACACCCGTCGGCCAAAGTTTGGCCGAGGGGTCAAAATGATGTGCATACATACATATGTAGATACAAAATACTGTCATATATATATATATATATATATATATATATATATATATATATATATATATATATATGTATATATATGTATATATATACATATATATATATATATATATATATATATATATATATATATATATATATATATACATATATATATAAACATGCATACATATATCGCTTTGCCTTCACGTGCGCCATGACATTATATGATGCCCCATTACAAATACACAGCGGAGTGCAATGCAACAAATACTGTGGTTTTCAAAAAGTCACAAAATATGAGCTGCTTCCCATAAATAACCGTTTGTCCGTAACCAGTCATTAATTTCCTACATTTTAAATAGCGTGTTCATATGAAAATCAAGCTGGTACATGTTAGCAAAATGTTACCCATATATCATGTTCGTTTCACTGTTTGCACAGTTATGTCCTCATGTCTTTTCGTTGAAGTACCAAAAAGCATAACAGCATATTTTTTTTAGCAATAATGTCAATAGGGCAAAATTATCCATTGGAAAGTTCCCTGCCGGGGCGTATCCACAGCAGGAAAAGAACAATTGTTCATTTGGCAGTTCAGATTATTCAAACCTCATATACACGCACATGAGCAAATAAATGTATGTATATATTGAGGGAATATCAGGGCATCAATAAATTAATGGTATTATTAAATACAGGATTTTACTGACGAATACAACTCTGCAAGAAATAGCATTTACCTTCTTATTACGTTGGCTAAAAGCTATGAATTTTTTAGTTCTTCATTCCACCAGTTTGTCCCAAAAATTACATCATTTTATGTTTCTTGTTGCCTGCTGATTTTTTTCTGTAAATATTCCTTACAACAACAAAGCATACAATTAAGATAATTGTTACAATAACAACCACAAGTCCAAGGATGTCAATCAAAAAGTACTGGTACCAAGGCATCTCAACACACGTGGAGCGCAGATGATCAGCGCCGTATTTAAGCACGTGTTCCACCCAGAAGACAGCGCGAGCTAGAGGAGGTTCCGGTTGATCTCTTAAGATATTTCCAAGTTTTTTTACTCTGGCTGCGTAGCTTTTGTCTGATATAACCTTGTGTATTTCAGCTATTAGATCTTCTACTTTAAATGTAGCCATCATTAAACATTCTCCCAGACCTTTACGTTTGATGTCCGCGCAATTTGCAGGTTGGTCGCCAAAGATTGGGACACCTACCATTGGGACTCCACGGTGGATGGCCTCATAACGACCATTACTTCCACAGTGAGTGATGAAGAGTCTAGTGTTAGGGTGAGCCAAGGCATCACGCTGGGGCAACCAATTCATTATTCTGACATTATCCGGCAAACTTTGGTTATATGGATTACTAAACTTCCACAGAATTCTTTGGGACAGCCTCTTAAATGCAGCTAGAAATTTGTCTGTCACAAATTGCGGAAGCTCCGCCTCCATTGACCCGAAGGAGACAATTATCACACCTTTAACTGCATTGTCAAAATATTCTTGCAGGTCTTTTCTCAACGGCTTTGGCTGCTGCACCGACTGCCCACCAATGAAAACTACGTGTGGCAGGGTGGACCTAGGGGGACCAACAAATGGATCAGTAGTTAGCAACCATAGCGCAGATTTTGAAGCTAATTGTGAAGGAGAATACTTGCTCAAAATGTCAGCAAATTCATGTTTTGCTTTCTCACTCATAAAATTTGAGTTCAATACACTTCGTGTGAACTTGACCTCCAACACTGTACTTGTTAAACGCTGAAAAAATGTCATTTGATGCATGCTGACCCCCAGATTGGGCATATGGGAGATGGATGCCCCCGGCAAAGCAGGAACACCCATCAACCAAGCAAAATATGATGTAGTCATTGAGATATAAGGGATTCCAAAACGTACCGGGACCAAGTAGTAACAGTGAACCATAAAAAGGCCATCATTAATAGATAAATCAAACTTGATTTTTTCAATCTGCCCTAACAAGTTGCTATCTACAAGGGGCAGTTCACACATGTCCTTATACATTTTTTCTCGAATACGAACTGCACCAACTAAATCATCAGGTTTCATTATAGTGTGTCGCATATAGTCCGCATACTTCTGAGAAAACTTCTTGTAATAGCCGAGTGGCGCACTATATGTCAACAGCTTAATTCCAGCTCGTTTTAACCCGTCAGGAATTTTGTAATCTCCGCCAGCGAGAACCATAAATACCTCATGTCCACTATTGGTAAGGGCGCCCCCTACCGATGCAAATGCTTTTATATGGCTGCTGTAAAGCATTGGCAACATCAGTATTTTAGCTCCCGTTGCCATGGCACTTTGAATGACCACTATATACCAGATAACGGTGCGGCGCATGATCGATATATCTGCAATGACAAATCTTAGAGTTAAACACGATTAAGTAACCAAGCTTATTTGTACCTTTCGAACCTTATTGCAGATACATAAATGGTCATGTGTTGAATGAAAGACTGTAGCGGAACAGAATGCTATGGCATAACCTTTCAACAAATTTACCCTCAAGTCTTTTGGCTCTTTACATATTTGGCAGAATAAATAGATATTTCATAGAAGTTTTCTGTGCCCCGGAAGAGCAGCACGTTGGAACAAATTCTGCAGTCTGACATCATTGTATATGGACGGTAAAAACTGAGTAGATAACGTGTGCAGCGAGTAATACTTGCGTGTACGGGAATATCTAAAATACCTATTGGCGGAACACCCGGATTATTATTTGTTTTTGGTCTGTTTTCTTTTGTTTTGTTTCTCGGGGGTGGTGGTGGGGTGGGGGCTGAAGAGAGACTCGTGAAATTTGAAAATGAAATCCCAGTGAATGCAATCTGTTATCCTAAGGATCGAATTACTGGAAGCATTAACTTTTTCGGTAGCATAATCGTAACCTGATAACCGCTCAGTTTGTCAAAGTTTGTATGTATTATAATTTTATTGCGTAAGGTGGCATGTAATGAAATGAAATATTTGTATGTATAGATCCGAGATGTTGAATTTTAGTAATTTGTAACGTAATTGTAATACCCAAATTAAGGGTTTAATTTGATATGTTTGTTTTTGTTTAGGAGCCCACATCAATGACGAGGATGGCATCATACTAGGATCCAGATTGAATTCCAAAGTAGAAATTGGCATACCGAAAACGAACGCTGCTTCCAGGCCGAAAACATCATGTAAGAGCGAACGTTGGACTTGCTACACACGGTGTGAACAAAATTGCTAGAAGATGGCCAACAGGGGTATGTCCACAGTCCTCGAAGCACAGCTTTCTAATGCCCAATCATCAGTCTATCTATCTAAGTTATCTCTCTATCTCTGTTTGTTTGTCTGTCTTCCTCTTTGCATGACCGTCTCTCCGATCATATTCATACATCCGTGATTGGATTTTATAAGGCATTCTGATATTCGAAGGTCTCTACTGGGATCTGTCGAATATGTCAAGTGTGCCTTTTGATGAATTTGAAACGATATTAGTAAGTGACGTAATCATGGACCGCATGCAGTGACAATGCATTAATATTTTTACAAACTATTCAGACATCAAGGAAACAACATATATCATTTGCCTTTTACAGGTGTGACGAAAGTCACCTGAGTTTATAACCGATGTATGAACATCCTAACATGAAGCTATAACCTACCTCCGTCTTAATGAGTATTTGCTTCTGTTCACCAAATGTATATAGTGTTTCCGTGTTGCTGCATGTGCTGCCAGTCCAACGGTGAGAGATTAAGTCACAAGTTGTGACCTATTAACCCAGTTTGACATGATGCCTCACTGAATTAGAAAACGGTCAGAGGTCGGGAACTGCGAGATATACACATCGATCACTTTTATTGATAGTTTAGGCGGACCGCAAAGGCTGTCCTCGAAGTCCTGAAAAATTTCCGGTATCGTCTACAACACTGGGCACTTGGCACGGAATGGCAGTTCGAATCTGCCAGCGTCAATTTTGGGTCGGTGCATCCTCAATTAAAATAGCCAAACTACACTTTCCTTCTGAATCGACCCTTCATTCACGTACCAGCCTGCCCACAGTTGCAAAGATCAAAGAAGAATGGTATAGATCAACTGTTTCTGAGCGCGCTTTGGGCGCATTTCGCTCAAGGTGCGCCCAGGAAAGCTGCTGACTTAGAAATCTGCAGCGAAGGAGAATTCAGACAACTTTTCTCATTTTTTTTTCTATTTTGATAACGGTAGCGCATTGTTGAGCTCAAAGCTGATTTCCCGTAACCCTCGAGGGCGACACATATGACCTTCTTGCTTGGCAACACTTGGAACATCTCTGTTTTGACGTACGTTCATACGGCCGCTGCGGTAGCTTTGGCACTTACATGTCTAATGAATATAGTCCTCGTATATGTGCATTTTTGCCGACGAAATGGGTGATGATTCCAAATATGTACTGGCACTTTTTAAGAACAGATGAATGAAAAGCTTGGTTATGATCTTTTTGAAATATACATCAATTTTGGACCAAATAGCATCGTCACCAAACTGTGTTTCTTAAAGAAATGCTAGTAAACGATATGAAGTCTATAAAAAAAAAGTTTTCTTATACCATGCGCTGAATACAATAAGGCAAAACGTGATTTTTTTAATCGCTTCAAATGCCAAACTATCACTGTTTCACACCTTCAAATTTGCTGCGTCTTACGGGCCAAAACCAAAACGTATATCATCATCATCATCATCATCATCATCATCATTATTATTATTATTATTATTATTATTATTATTATTATTATTATTATTATTATTATTATAATAATAAATGATGCCTTCATAGAGAAGCCTTTTTTTCGCGCTCTCTTTACTGCTCTACCCTTGTATGTTGTATTAGCCATGAGCCGTCCTGGCGAAAAAGTACTTATGCAGCATTATACACTTTGTTGGAGCTCCGTCTTACGACGAACACAGTGGTTCAAGGTCCACCTCATATATAAGCACGGATGACTGACACACGAATACACAATAATTAATTGCAGATATGAGGCTCAGTGTGGGTTACTGCACATACAGATGTCCTAGGTTCACCCTCTCTACCCCTCCCCCCCCCCCCCCGCTTATTAGCACGAATGCTGACTGAATATTGCTGGCGCATGTGGTCGTCGCCGTTCTGTTGGGCAGGCGTGAACTTTGGGAGGTGGGTTTTCATAAGTTTGTATCACCCAGCTTGAAAAGGTTTCTTGTAAAGATCGATGTAGTGCTGCCCTCTATCGTATGTTATGTCAGTTCTTATGAAATTGTCAAGGTCTGTCCATTTCTTGGTTATCATGTATGTGTGCCAACATGTGCTTTTTGTTTTCCCTTCAAACTATTGACATATATATATATATTTATTTATCTATTCATTTATTTATCTGTTTTTTGTTATTTGATTTATTTATCTGTTTTTTATTTATTTATTTATCTGTTTTTTATTTATTTATTTATTCCTTTTAGTGTAAATTTTTCGTACACCATTGGTCGGAAAGTATCAAATTTGGCATGGTGACCTAGTAGACAAATGGATCCCTTGGTTTGGAACAGTCAACATGCTGAAAATTATGCAAATGTTGCTTATTGGAAATTTAAAATGTTTAATATATCCAAAACTAATAGCGGGAGAAGTACAATTCCGATTTTGATTCATAGGCAAGGGCCATAGGCCCATCTGAGAAACGAATAAAGGTCAAATTTTAATTTGATAATGCTAATAAGGCGCACTTCAAAAGTTTAAATGTTCAATATCTTAAAAAACTATTAAAGCCGCACGTACAATTTAAAATTAAATTCATAGGTTCACGCTATAGCTGCATCCAATGAACCAGAACTAAGAGTTGTAGAATTTTAGATGCTTTTTGGTCACGTGATCATGGCGAGGTAGAGAAAACCAGCGAGTGGAGCTCCTGACAATTTAAAGGGTTTTTTTTTTTTTGTTTTGTTTTGTTTTTTTTGGTTGCTTTTTTTTTTTTTTTTTTTTTGCGTTTTTTGGCATCCCGTTTTTGCACAGTGCTCGTTATAAACCCCCGACTCTTACGGCAGCACGAACTTTTTTATGTATACCGTCTAACATTGGACTTTTTGAGGGGAAGACCTAGCAAGTTCTGTGCTAACTCATTAGTGCATGCACCTGTGACACGACATGGGATTACCAGGTAAGACAGGTGGCAGGAGAGATCAAAGGGGTGACAGCGACTCTGAAGTCAGCGGTATCTCTAAGTCAACCCTTGTGAAAATGATTCGCAAAGTTATCGAGGACTTACTAGACGACAAGCTTGCAGTCCAGAAACAGTCGATTGTTGAACATTTTGACTCTAGGTTTGACAGTATTGAAACCAGAATCAATTCTTTGGAAACGGAGCGTGACAGGTTCAAAAGTGAACTCTCCGATCTGAGAAGTCAAATGCAGGAATTACGTAAGGAAGTCGATACTATCAAGGCCGACTTGCGAGAAACACGACCTGATATGAATTACCTGGAGCAGCATAATCGTAGATGGCCGGTGCGTATTCTGGGTCTTGATGCTCCTGCCAATGCTCAGCTGGATAATGACAAAACACTTGCGACTGACTTTTTCTACAAACGCCTCAATCTTGACATCCCGGTTGGTGAAATGGATTGCGTTCACCGTGTAGGTGGCAGATCTGATGGTAAGCAAGCGCTCTTGGTGAAATTCTTCCGGAGAGGTTTTGTTGACATGATTGTGGATGCTCGCAAAAAACTCAAAGGCTCGGGGCTAGTTATATTTGTAGATTCTCCACGGAGAAACAGACAGTTGATCAATCGCCTGAATAAACACGACGGCATCGAGAACGCATGGTTAATTTACGGCAAAGTGTGGTGTAAAACAAAACGGGAAAAAGCTGCAACCCAGTGCCTTATGACATCGACAACCTCATTGCAAGTGGCTAAGGCTAAATGAAAGAACTTTCAATGGGTAAGGTTTATTCCAAGAACTTTATAATAATTTACAGTATAGATGGTCCAGGCACTATCCATGATTAAAATAAACTTTTACTGCATTCGGTGTGAGGCTCAGATCCGGTGCATGTTGTTTTTCTTCCTTTGACTTTGTGAAAGTTTGTCCCAACCGCAACATTGGCTGCTGATGTGGACCTCATAGTCAGTCACTTCAGACTGTTTACTGTCTTTTATTTGTGTTAAGTTTTTTGTTATTGCATACATGTAGTTATAGTTCTTCCAGGTGTAAAGCTGTCATAAGCTGAAACTTTGTGATTCCCTGGTACTTTATGCTGATATTACTTATTTTGATTCTAGGCTTAATAATCATAAGCACGGGCTTCCGCCTGATACTTTTGAGGAAAAGATTGTTATTATATTTAGCTTTTGATCGCCGTTTATATTAAGATGACGTCCAAGATTGTTTGGTCTTGGAGTTCCCCAAGGATCTGTTCTTGGACCTCTTTTTATTATGATATACATCAACGATATAGCTGACCTTTTCCGGTGTAACATAAAGCTATTTGCTGATGATACATCTCTCTACTTAACTGTAGATGATCCTATAACTGCTGGTGAGATAAGTAACTCTGATCTTTCTTCTATTGAACAATGGGCGGACGACTGGCTTGTTACTTTTAACACTCAAAAAACTGAAAGCATGTTAATTTCACGCAAGACATCCTCTCCAGACCATCCGCTGTTTATTTTTCAGGGTCATTCATTGCAAAATGTCAGTAGTCATAAACACTTGGACATATATTTCGGTCTGATGTAAGGTGGGTGGATCATATTAATGGTATAATTGTGAAAACTGGGAAACTTCTTAACATAATGAAAAGTTTACAATATCGTCAAATTATATGAAAAACTAGGTTGGACAACTTCAACGAGTCATAAAAAATTTACAAAGCTGTCTCTAATGTACACTATTGTAAGTAATTTAACTCCATATTATTTAAAATCCATCATTCCAAATATTCAAAATCCCGTAGCTTTGAACTATGATACTCGGCAGAGATTTAACCTACTGCATTTTAGGGCTCGACCATAATTATTTAGAAATTCGTTTTTCCCATCTACAATACGTCTCTTGAATGGATTACCTTTAGATATTCGTCACTCGTCATCTTTATCAATATTTAAATCAAAATTACTCACATATTGTGGTCAGCCTAAGGTGTTCCCCGACTGGTATAGTTTCGGCTATAGATATGCTTCTCTCTTGCAAACGGGCCTCCGCCTAGATAGCAGTCAATTGAACTCTCAACTTTTTAAAAATTGGAGTAAAAGTAAATCCCAGCTGCCAATGCGATGCAAAATATGAAGACTTATGGCATTTCTTTTGCTCTTGTCCATGGTATACTACGGCACGATCCAAATTACACACAATTATCTTAAAGTATGCGCCTTTTTCATTGCAAACAGTTCTTTATGGTTCAAAAGATTCCACCCCATTGGAGAATATTCTTATTTGTTTCTGCCGTACAGGATTACATAATTCTTTCTAATCGTTTCTCACCGGCAGGTATTCGTTAACCGTTTTATAGACGCTATCCTGCAAAGAGCAACTTCTAGAAACCACGTTCTGTAAGATGTGCTTTCTTGATAACTTCATATTATGTACTAAGCATAAGCATTTATTTTACAATTCTTAAGAATGCCCCACTGTCTCTTCCTGTCTAGCTGTGATCGTCTTCTTGACTTTATTCTGCCGCACAGCCGGTTGGCATGGACGCAGTCGGGCTTCCTGGCTGTGCGGTATTCGTGTGTCTGCTGTTGTCCTTGTTTGTCCGTTGTCCTTTTTCTTACGAGAGAGATTCATGTAGGGCTACGCCCTTTTCCCAATCGGATGTAATGTATCAGGACTATTGTTTTGTTGGAAATAATACAATTATGTTTAAACCAAGTTATGCAAATTTGGGGCACTTGAAAAACTTTAATGTTGAATATCTTCAAAAGTCTTAAAGGTAGAGGTGCAATTCAGCCTTTAATTCAGAGGAATGTGCCATAGGTTAATCTAATGGATCATGAATGAAAGTTGTATAATTTGTATTTATACTAATTTGGGACACTTAAATAATTCAAATGAGGTGGAGGTGTCCGTCATTCTTTCAATTCTGAGGTTTATGCTACAGCTTTAGTCAATTGCAAGCTATGTTTATAGCTTACATACGTGCTTGGGGTATTCAAACTTGAATGAACCATCCATATTATTATATATATGAACACCGTGGTCTGCATCAAACTGGGGTAATGAGGAGAGCATTTATTCCCAAATATCATGGTATCATCTAGAGTTAGATCACGACTTTTATCTGAAAATACCAATTTTAGCATTTGCCACTACTTCCAATCAATTTACATACATTTACAATGGGAAATATTGCCCAAATCTCTAGACAAGTGGTTGTGTATATGTTTACGCGACAACTACGTTGAGCCATTTGATTGGTTCTAGCCTGAAAATGGCTGTCATTCAGGACACCAGATCGAGGCTGTAGACAGAATTGACGTAGAATCTTTTCGTGTGACTGACTGATTATTACTTCCAGTGACACATCACCCTTTACTACTCGTCTTCCCTTTAGCCGTGCTCATTTCCAGGCTGGCACTGATAGATTCTTCTTTTCATGAACTGTCAGACTGGAATCAACAACCTCTTGAAACCCCTAATTATGCCTCAATCCAATCCAAACTTTCAAGTCCAAGATACATAAACACATCAGTATCTCGATCGACTAAGTCTCCTCTTTTGTTTAACCCTGGTGATATCTTTATTAATTTTCCACATACCTGCCTCTGTCTCGGGAGTGGTCTGGGTGCCGGTCCATTAATTTCTCACTTGTCCAAAATCAGAGTTAGAAATTCAACTGCTGGTGCCTGTGGCTCACCTAATGAACATACATTTAGCTGCTTTTTCTTCTGTCCAAAGTATAGAGAGCCACGTGTAATACTGCACACTAAAGTGACTCCTCCTGAAGACTTGACCCTGCAGACTTTACGTCATGACTGCTCGTAAGCTCTCTGTAAGCAAATGGTGACATTTTCTTAGCTGTTCACGAATTTATATCTGATTGCTTTAAATTTGTTGGTATGGTTCAATTTGGAAATGTCTTTAAATGAGCACCAGCGGAGGGGGGAGGGGGCAGGCCGACTTTGAGGCCTGGGTTTTGCTCGGCCTGCTCTGTTGACCGTAACATAAAATCTTTCAATTCACAATCACAGTGCGCATGCGTCTCTGCACTTGCAAGCTCTATACTGATCCTGACGGTTTTTATCAGATACCCCAAACATACAAATCTATATCATTCTTCCAGCATGACCTGTTTTATGTGTTGTTCACGTTTACATCTTCACTCGGTTCCGTTTGTCCGCTATGTTATGTGTACCTTGTCCTTCCTCCTGCAAGAGGGGTTCCAATTACATGAACAGGGCAACACCCTCTTTTCCAATTGTTAACAATTAATTTGCAACCACATTTACAGTGTATTAAAATATGTTTACACTGTTCCTTAATCAGTTTAGTTTGGATACATGTTGAAAATCCGTCCAAACGAATCTGTGTGGCAAAAGCGTTACTTTGCAATTACAAAGAATTCAAAACAACTGCCTGTTTCAGAAAATGTCTTCTATGACATGTCAGATTTGGAAGGGGTTTCATTAAGTTTACAGTTGGTCCAGGTTGTTTTGGAAGTCTAGTTGACCTGGCACGCAGGTCTCATTCAGATGGAACATGAAAGCCACGGAATTGTGGTTTAGGGAACGTGGTCCACCTGGGCCCGTATGCATAAAGGAGGTGTAACTTACCCATGGTATAACTTAAAACAGTTTTAGTTACCCCTCAGTTCATGGTGTAAGAGAATCGGTATGCATAAAAGCTAGTGTAGTTATACCCGGGGTAACTAATCTATGGGGCAGTTGCACCACTGTATAACTGAAGACCTTGGTACAAGTTTTAACCCCCTTTCCTGACTCTGACCAACTGACCTGTCCCAGGGAAGCACAGTGAAGACAGTCGTGTGACTGCTGTCCCCTTTAATTGACAGATTGAATTACGTTACGAGGGGGGCAAGGGGCTTCAGATTTATGTTTGTCAAAATGAAAATGAGTGTATGAACAGTGGTTAATAATGGAATTATTACTGATTTTATATCTGTGCATGATAAACAATAAACTCATATGTGTGTATTTAATCCTCAAAATGTTTCTTCTGTGTTATAGAAAACATGATGATGTAAGTGATCTTTGGAATTCAATGAATATTACAATTTCTATCTACCCCATATAACCCCCTTTTTCCAAGTCCAGCTGCCACAACAACCATGGCTGTACAAGGCGTGGACAGCAAAGCCAAAAAGGAGGAGGGGAATTGGCAACATGAGGAAAAAGAACACTTATTTGAACGTTCTTTAGCTATGCCCCAGTGTTATAAGTGCGCTATCCCTTTGTTATCTGCAGATTGTAAGAAGTATTGAAATAGACACATGTAATGTGTACATTTTTAAACAAGTGATGGTCAGTAGCTTGTGGAACAGGCAAAAATTTTGATCCTTTCACGAATTGTCACATAAATAAGTTTGTTTGATCAGAAAGTACACTTCTGTGAATGACCTTTCATTAAATGTATACTTTACACATGTTTGTATGCGCACTTTTTACTTTATTGAGCCGGAAAAGAAATATTGCGTTTACTATGCTGTGGCATAACTAGACCACCTGAAGCAAATGGCAGCCTTATTAATGCGAACCCTTCAGTCAGTGTTTCGCATTGAAGATGTCTAGTTTCTCTCTTTGGTTGTTGAACGTGTAGACTGTAGACTCTTGTCTTCAAAATGTTTTTCATTGTGCAGCAAAGACTAATATTATTGCAAAATATCTGAGGAAATGCCACACATTTCGCAATAATATCAGAAGCACTGTTAAAGAAGGAAAAGTATGCTAACACTTAGATTATGTCGACGTCGGCAAGGCCATTTGATGGTTCACGCATTTGAAATTCATTTTGCCAAACAGTTTGCCATGATCATTTACATAAGTGAAAGCATAATCTGTGTTTTATATGTCGCATGAACTGAAACACATGATTGGCACAAGTGGTACTATTAATGTTGTATTGTACCACAGAATATAGGGTTGGTTGATATATATATCCTTTAATACAAAGGGTTTAGCAAGATAATTCAATTTGCATTTAATGTTTGTAAATATTGTTTAATGGTGTTCCTCTTGAACTCTCATGTCATATTATGATAGGCGATAAGTAGTCCCCAACAAGGAACTGGAAGGGGGCTTTTAAAGTTTGCGACTCGTCTGCTCATCTGTCCGTCCTTGCGCAGGGGCTATTCGGAAAATTATAACAAAAAAAAAATGAATATTCGAGTAAATTTGTTTGTTAACAAAATCTTGCCATAAAACCTTCATCTTGCACATCAAAAATAACTTCTATTTTTTGCGCATGCAATATACAAAAAGCAGTTAACTTATCTGAATAATAATAAACCTGACCTCTTCAAGCACAACTTTTAATGCATGTATGTGTATATATATATATTTGTTTAAAACCATGTGTATGTCTTAATCGGATGCATAGAAAAGCAAACGTCAATAAATGTTACCCTTCATCGGTCAATGTTGCCGCCCAGGAAAAAAGATAAAAAGCTTTAGGGTTACAATACTTGTCCTAAAAACTCTGGAAACCTGTGTTCGGCGCATGGAAGATTTACCTCAGGCATAAGACGCTGAACTCCACTTCATTTTTTTAATATAAAAAAAATAATAAAAATAAACAAAACTCGTTACAGAAACTTCATTTAAAATGGAAATCGTTAATCAATTTTTAGTGTACATATTGAAGGTCTGACCTGGAGTGACTGAATACCTGCATTGCAACCGTACAAAAAACCCCAAACCACATGACCATGCTTCGCATCCCCTGTACTTACTTCACCCCTTTTCCGTCACGTAGGCTACTTTATTGCGTAACAATTCAGAAAAAATTAATCCCGCTTTACTTCGAAATGCGGGAATATTTCAATCGTGTTCCATAAGACCTGATCCAAGGACATTTCGCTGCTGTACATTTCACGGGAAAGGTGTGTGTCATGCACCAAAAATTGTTTCACTATGACCTGTACCTTTGACCCCTCATATGATTTTACCTTCACCAGGCCTAATATCATATATAGTATAGCCGACACCAACCAAATTTTGTTTGTAAACACTTCATAGAATAGCTGAGTGTTATGCGCCGAAATTGGGTCACTGCGACTTATTTCTTGCCTTCACCCCACATAACGTTTCACCTTGTCCTATACTTGCCATGTTCCCTGTTTCATAAGAATTGATTCGACCAGATTTGGTGGCTGGACACCTCCTGGCATAGGGGTGGGTCGCACGCTGAATTGGGTCAGAGTGACCTTGATCTTTGACCCCTTATATTGTTTTAGTTTGTCCAGGCCATACTTCATATACGGTGATGGATTATGCAGTGCCGTAGCCAGGCTGAGGCAGAGGAGGCGCTTACCTCCTCTGAATTTTGGCTGATGATGTTAGGATTAACATATAAATAGTTTATTTAGCCTCAACAAGACTTGTAAAGTTTAAGTTATTAACCACAGCAAAAACAAAAAGACCTTATTGTAACTAAGACTTTGAGTCACTCATAGTGATAGAAGATAAGAGCATCACAGATGGCATGCTTTTTTCAATGATTACTTGTATCTTTGCCCTAGTAGTTGTATGACCAAATTCAATTCATATAAAATGATCAAAAATAGTCACATGTAAGTAAAATTTTGAGAATTTATATATGTATAAAGTCTTTTTTCCCCTTCAAAACCCACTAAATTACACAATTTTATGTGCGATTTTTCAAAAGTTTTCAATCTTTTGAAAAATGGCACATAAGAAACCCACCCCCACCAGTACCCTTTGCCTCCTCTATATTAGAAGGCTGGCTACGGCCCTGTTATGTATTGCTATGCAATACTTGATCGTGTTGAAAGTGACCTTTACTGCGATAATATTCCGTCACTTGTGACATTAATTTACTGATATTGTTTCAAAGAATATTGCATATTATATAAATATTCATACTTTTAGTTGAATTTGTTATTTTAAGCAAAACATGGTGCAGAAAAGTTTAAAAGATCACTGTTGTTCTTTGAAGTGAATTGAACTGTTGGTAAAACATGTGACTGGTCAGGTATTTTTACACTTATACGAAATTTATATTGACTTTCATTTGTGAAACCAGGCTAAGTTAAAATCTTAGTTTGATTTTATTTCCATTCAAAGCAATTTTTTCAATGAGTAAAAGAATAGTGCCTTCATGTATGACTTGATGAGAGCAAGAACAGTTTTGCAATAAAATATTTAGCTTCAAGCAAACTGCCATTGTTTTTCATACTAGTAATGGATACAGTGTGGATTTCTGTAATTACAGTATTTTCGTGTGTAGATTTGCTGTAGAGCAAACACATTTAATATTCAGATAGTGCGTCCATTTAAGCATGTTTGAATAATGTACACACAGTACAATTTTGTTAATTGCTGGTAACAGCACAAGGTATGCGAATGGCTGATCTTCCGTACTGGTGGTATCACTATTTGACATTTTACCATATCTGAACCTTCACTAAATGTACAGTGGTATGATTATTTACTTTACATATCATAACAGATCCATCGTATACAAGGGAATTGACTTCCACTGGGACTTACACCTCCGTTAAACTATCCCCCTGGCAGGTTTAGAAATCTGGGGCAAATTAAGCCCATTTACACCATGGATTAAGCTATACTTACTTCTTGCATACAGATTCTTAAACCAGGTGTAACTTTACACCAGGGGTAACTTTGCCACGCCTTTTTGCATACGGATTAGACTTTACACCATGGTTGTTCCCTGGAATGAGCTAAACCACAGCTAAACCACCTTTATGTATACGGGCCCTGTTGTTTTTCTTCCCCTTGTTAAATACAGCAGAACACACTGTTCTTTGGTAACTCGAAAACAAACTTAGCACAACTGACTGCGCATTTTGGGGCCACTTAGTTCCTCTGTACACACAAAAGTGACTATATATTTGGCTAATTGAATGTTTGACAAGGTTTGTCTGAGGTCATAAAGTGACAGATATTGTCTACATATATTTGAGATGCATTTGACGAGTTTATATCTCAAACCTGAAGTAAGTCCAACGCTGGTCTAGGCGAACCCAGAAGTACTTCTCTGAATTTCCAAAGCTACCGACCAAGTGGTGTAAAGCAGCGGATTTCTTAAGGTTTTCCCGATAATGATCGCATGAATAATTAAATAGATAGATAGATAGATAGATAGATAGATAGATAGATAGATAGATAGATAGATAGATAGATAGATAGGTAGATGGATAGGTAGATAGACAGATATATATATATATATATATATATATATATATATATATATATATACATATGTATACATACATATGTATATATATATGTATATATACATATAAAATTATTAATTAATTAATCAATATAATCACTGGCACAGGCGCAGGACATTAGAACATTGCATCCCAACCAAGTATGAAGTGGATGTACTCCATAGGTTTGGAGAAAATTACATATATACATTGCCAGCACTCGATTATCAATGTAGTTGCTATGCTGGCATGTGGGGGATCAAGTGTAGCTACATTTCGTGCGTGTTATAGGCCAATCCAGTTTACGATACAGAAGTCGCAAAAAAAAAAAAAAAAAAAAAAAAAAAAAAAAACTCTTGAACTAAACACGCTGAAGTATCATATATGAAACACATTATATTGTTTGTGGCCTTGCAAAGACATCACAATTACCAGCAGGGCAGCGGTCTCCACTGTGGCATCAGAATTGCTCCAGACCCAGTTTTAGGTCATACATGTATTACTGCACATTACGTTTAGCTTTGTGCTTTATATGTGCATACAGCTCTAGCTATGAAGAAAGAAGTCCCTACACTGATAATGTAGAAAATACACAAAATAAACTCCACTATAAATATATCATAAACAAACACGAAGCTTACATTTATCAGAGTGGACCTCGCAAAAATGTCAGACCCCACGTGGTCTGACAATCTGTTTATTTCTCCACCCGAAGGGTGGAGAAATGAACAGATTTAATATCTAACTCTGTATCAGTGAATGTATTCTCTACCTTGTTTTAGGCTCTGGAAAAGACAAAATATCTTCTTGTCAAGGCTCCTGGTCAGGCAGATATTCTCATCCGAAGCAAGGGGCCTCAGTAACGAAGATCAATACATCTTCGCCACTGTACAAAACAATTATTCAAACAACAAATTGTTTGAATGTTGTTGTGGCAGCCATTATGAAGGATGGGGTAGGTATTAATTCAGACCCCAGCTGCCTTTTATCCCATGATTAGTGTACAATGGACAAGGTAAACAACGGCAGCTCTTTTCCAATTACTTTATTGATTCAGAATAAAGGTACTAAATTATTCTACTGATTTCCACTCATTTCTTCAGAGCATAACACAATAATGTCAAAAGAGATGTAATACTTTATTTACATACAGAAACGTGTATGCTATGGTCACATATAAACATGGCAACAAGAAGACAAAGATAAAAGAGAAATACAATGAACATTATGTATCTCATAAGAGTTATCAGCAACATTCTACGTAATGACCTGTACGTGATGGCATTGCAATATTCATTGGCCTTTAAACATGTATAGTCAACATTGACAGGGTTTGAAGGAAAATATTTGGGCTGTCGGTATCTGCGGGTGGTACGTTACGTGAATTCGTGAAAGTACAGGACCCTACCTGGGTGGCTTTTGGTAGCATGCTTATAAGGTCACTCTTGTGGGCGTTCATTTTATGGAAAAATTTAATGTCTGCATGCATTTCACACACACAAACACACATACGCCCACAATTATATAGGTTTACATGCATAGACCTATATATAATATATTAATCTTCTTTAGAATGTACATGCAAAAGACTAAAAAGCAAAGAATGATGTTATAGGGTCGACAGAAACCATGAAAGGGGTGGGGTCGGGGTGTTTTCAATTCTGCCATCACATAAAATCGTACAATGTTGTAAGAATTGTCCAGAATTATTAACAGATGTGTATGCGGGCTTTGAATGGTTGCATTGTGTATTTTTGAAAGATAAATATACAAGTAGCGATGCTTAGTCTTTTCTAATATGACGTAAAAGGGAAAAGACGAAAATCCTATTTCTTTCAGTTATGATTGGAATTTGCCAAATGTAAGCAATTGTCTGATTTTAAAGCATTACAATTGTAATTGAGTTAATCATCCACTTGAGTTCACGTTGGCAGACCAGTTTCACGTTCCATACTCAAGCGGCCAGAGTTTATTCGGATGCCCCTCCTGTCGATATTGAGCACCATGTGAAACTGTTGATGCTCTTCAATTCCACGGCAGGTTTCCCTGTGTTTAAAACGCTCATTTTTTGTAACCTTTGCCCAGATTTACTCTCTTGGTATTTGGGAGGGGGTTGACCTGGGCAGTGTGGGTCATTTATTACCGTTTATGCTACTCTAACATCTACATGCATAGTGAAGACAAAAGACAAAGACATGATTTCCAGATAATTCTGTTTGATGTGTTCCAAATATCTCTGCCATAGTCAATGAATGTGAACCATTAATCTAGTCCAGTCAAGTCCCCACCCTGAATTTGGACGAATACTTTTGAAATTTGGAAGAAAATTTGGAATTAAGTAAAGATGGGCCAGAGGTGATACTTCCTTGCCAGGCAGGCACCAAAGAGTCAGGGCACGTTAACTTTTCCACCAATATTGTACCACGTGCCCAAGCCATTACAGGGTGGACAGGGGATAGTTAAAACGAAAACCCGATTATTATCTGGTATTTTATACACCAGAAAAATACTGCAACTCAATCTTATTACACACATTAGAACAGCAAAAAGTTAGACACACAAGTATGGTGCCCCTAATAACGCCAGGTAAAGGAGCTCAGGAAAGTGAAAGGTCCAAGTATCTGGTGGAGAAAAATTTTGGATGAGAACAAAATGGTCCGTTTTATTCAAATTTGTTTGGAAAAGTATTAAGGTTAGAAAGTCTTGTACCAAAAGATGGAAGGGGCATTTAAAGGTTAATCTAGTATCCACATTATTGTATTTTGCAGATTTATAAATCCTCCATTATCAAATAAAAGAGTCCCTCAGTATAGATTTTACAGTGAATTATATTTACAAATAATAGACTGTGTAAAATGGGTATAAGAGTTCACATTGTACATTTTGTAATGAGGCTCCTGAGACCTTTCCTTGTCTTTTTTCTATGATTACAAAGTATCAAGGGAATTTTGGGCCAAGGCCATCAACTGGTTGTTAAAAGTAACAGGAACAAATGTTAATTTATCAAGAACTATAATTTTGGCTTAAGATTTATAAATGTCAATATCTGGTTTTTGTGCTGTTTATTCCGGGAAATGGAACTATACCAATGTCTCCAGATGAACAGTAAACCATATATAGGAATTTTTATAACGAAAATGAAAGATTTCGAACATATTTAATTTTTGAAAGCTGCAAACAATGATAAATTGCATACTCACATATACACACAAAATCTGGATGGTGAAAGGTTTGGGGAGAGAAGAAAAGTAATGTATATTCAGTTCTATAGTTTCTAGGCCATTTATTTCATTTATATTTATATATTTTAAGTCATTGACCTGAAGTGTCAAATGAATCAAGACAGGTTCAGATAATGTACAAAACCAGTATATTTGTGAATATTATATTCTTCTGTCGTCAATACAAAACCATTAAAAATATTATATCCGCAATCTGCAGAGTTACCTGGGATGAAGAGAGTGCAGGGCCTATTCATGTTTTACTCTATCAATGGGATGTCTTTAATCTGATGAGCATCCTTTTTCTTAATAAATTCTTAATTGCAGTGTTGGTACACAAACAGCATTCCAGCGAGATTTATGAGCTAAATCTGAACTTGGCCATTCCAGGGTGATAGGTCCCTAAGCAACACAACTTACTGAATAATACATGAGTCTTGACTATTTGTTATTATTGGTGGTAGGTTTCCATTTTGACATTTGACTTTTAAATCTTGATTTCTCTCATATTCTCCATTATGGGCCCTTTTGATGTACTTTTTACCCCAACTAGGAGGATTGGGGCCCTAATAGAGAAACAATCTATCCAAGTGGAATGTTTTTCATGGGCTTCTTTTGTACAGCTTTACTCCGTACAAGAGGTCACCTAGCCTTCAACAATAATGCAGAGGTGGGGTGGGGGGTGGGGGAGTAAGAGAGAGACATGCTGCCTTTCTCATAGAGGGATCACAAACTCATACTGATTGACCCTCTTGCAGTGCAACCTTACCAGCTCTATGGTCATACTGCCTCTTTGAGTGTATAGTATCTTTTTTTTTGTGGGCTGAAAGCAATACATGTAGGCTGTGCACATCTCTAATTGCAACTGGTCTACCCACAGTTTCAAATTTGTGGGTGGTGTTTGGTCTTGGGGTAGGTTATCATTGATTGCAGAGGGTGCACAACCTCCCTCCCAAAGACCATCATATTGGGTGTATAGCCTGTCGTTTCATGCAGCAGAGTACCTCGGTAAGCCATCATCATATAGGGCAGATGTTCATCTGATTTTCGTGATCAATCTCAGCACCCATTGTGAGCATACCTGAAGGGTACATTTATACCGTTCAACCACACCATCACTTTATAGGTGGTGATTTGTAGTTCTTGTCTTTTCAATTCCCAGCAAATTACACATTTGCTGGACGAAGTTTGACTCAAAATTATTGCCTTGGATAGAGTGTATTTTCTTTACAGTCCCCTGCTGACATATCACTTCCTCTACCAAGACTTTGGTCAATCTGGTGTATTCCTGGTTAGGGATTACAAAAGCTTGTACCAACTTAGTGAAATAGTCAGCATTAACAACAATGCACATGTTACCTTGGTTGGACCGAGGTAATGGGTCAAGTACATCTACCGCCATATGTTCCATCGGCTCACCCACTACATATTGGCAGAGTAAGGCCTCACAGTGCTTTAAACATATTTCACTTAAAAAAAAATAAAACAAGCAAAACAACCCCCCCCCCAAAAAAAACAAAAACAAAAAAAAAACGAAAAAAAAACAAAAACAAAAAAAAAACAAAAAAAAAAAAAAAAAAAAAACACACCAAAAAACAAACAAACAAAAAAACAAACAAGCAAAAAAACTATTGGAAATAAAATATATTAAAACTGATTTGGGGGCTTTATTCCACCAATATTAGGCAGTCAGCCCTCAATTTCGATGCATATTGTTTGCACAAGCATTGCACTGTCTGCACAATACATGAATGGAATCTTGCAGCTCTGGCCAGTGAAACCCCTGACATATATTACTGACGGTCTTATCCACCCCAGTTGACCACTAGTGCACTCCACGTAGGAAACAGCTTCTGTATACGATCACTTTGGGCCACTAACTGCCACATTTCAGCTTCAGTGTATTCATTTTACCATCATTTTTAGAGAATGCTACCAATGAGCTTCAGTTTTTCTCATTGCCTCCAAAAATTTCCTGCCAGGTGGGGCTCTGTGCACCTTTGTCTGGCATGGATATCATTGGCCCAATATCAAGATTAGCCAATTGAGCTGACCTCACCACAGCTGGTTCCCACGAGGAGCAGGCAACCTTGTTTGGATCAGCAGTGGGAATCATCAACAGCCTGGGATTTTCTCTAGGTAAAGGCACTGACTGGGACCTCTATACCGACTTCAGGTTCTAGTTGCTTTGTCTCTATTCCAGAATTGGTCTACTCACCACACTGTTTGCAGGGTCATCTAGAATCATCAACAGTCTGGGCTTTTGTCCACGTAAAGACACTGACTGGGACCTCCATACCAAGTTCAGGTTCCGATTGCTTTGCCTTCATCCCACAGTTGATCAAATCGGCACACTGTTTGCAGGGTTGTCTCCTCAAGCCTTCAACATTGATGTGCCTCTCCTAGAACAATCAACAATTATAAGGTTGTACTGACCCAAATAAGAAACAAGTTTGCCATTTGACCTTCAGAATCCTGTATCCTAAACATCCAAGTAATGGCAGAGTGGTCAGTGCATAGAAGGATTGCCTGCAGATAAATTTAGTGGCAAAACTGCTTCCGAGTTTTCACAACCGCCATAAAGCTCTCTGGTCACACAATGCCATCCATCCGCTTTTGTCATGCATTTACTTATGTATGCAATCACTGCTTCATACCCATCCTGCAGCTGTGAGAAAATTCTGGCCACTGCCTGGTCAGTCACATCAGTGCCCAATGTGTATTTCCAGTCTGTCCTTGGGTATGAAAGAATGGGTTCAGAGATGACTGAACCTTTCAGTGTTTGGAAGGCTTAGTGATACTCACTGGTCCACTTCATATGTATATTATCTTCTGCCAGGTGATGCAAGTTTTGGCAATGTGTGCAAAGTTCTCAGAAAGTGAGGATAGTATAAGCACAGACATGGAAAGCTTTGCAACTGCTTGTTGATTAGTGGGATCAGCCAGATTTGAATCATCTCCACCTCCACTGAGTCAGTGTGAATGCCTTCCTCTGGGACCATGTGCTGGACAAACTGCACACGTTTTTGAAAAAAAATGCATTTTGATGGCTTAAGCTTCAAACCTTCACCCTTTGAGTTAGTCAGAAATTCACCTTTGCCTGTGCATACAAGTATCCATATCTGGTCCTTATGTAACTATATCATCTAAGATAATACACACTCATCCCAATTTAACCCACAAAGTACTGTTTCCATGGGACACTCAAAAGTCGCTGGCAACTTCGTCAGCCAGAATGGCAGGACTTTGAACTGAAACACTTTCTCATGTAACATATGTTGTCTTTGGATGCTCTGTTGAACCAGTTTCAATCTGGAAATATCTGAATGCCATATATGCCTTGTAGATCCATTTTGCACCATTCAAGGTGTCCAAGCATTCGTTCTGGGGAGGGGATGAGCACCTTTTACTGTGGCCTCGCTTAGGTAATGGTAATCAACACAGAATCTTGATATACAGATTTGTCTTCCATCTTTTTCGTGCCAATAACTAGGGGACTACTCCAAGGAGAATTTGATGGCTGAGTTACATCATTTTTCAGTAGGAATTTTTCTCTGCTTCTCAGAACGCTGCTTGACAATTGACTGCCTCCTAAGTGGCAGCTTGAAAGCCACATGATTCCTTATATCAATGTGGTGCTTGACTAGGTTTGTACAGCCTAGATTACATTCATCTTTGGCAAACAGGTCAGCACATATTGAGGGAAAGTTTATCAGTTTACTTCAGTCTTCCTCTGTTAGGTACCCCACTTTGGTCATACAAGTCTATCAAATGAGATGATAATTTGTTGGGCTGTTTTGTTTGGAAACAGAACAGACTGGAGTGCTGGCCACCTCGGTGGCAAGATAATGCAGCAGAGTGGTGCATCATTGAGCGAATGTTGTGCCCAGAAAAAGCTGGATGTCTGTGAAAGTTTCAGCTGTGGTCTCCAGTATGATGGTATACGGTCAAAGATAGACTTGGAAATAAATGATATCATTGCCCCACTGTCCACTAAACATTGTAGTGGTTCTTCTTTAACAAGACCCACCACATAAACACCAGTGTCCATACTCAATGGATCAATGCTGCCCAGCTGTATGACTGGCTGGGTATTTTCTGAAGGAAGTGAAGATAAATTGGTTCCCTTCAGTGACAACTTTTGTCTCAATGGGGTAGTTCCTAGCCTACAAGTGGGTTCTTGTTTCTGCCTTTTTTTCAGTGGCAGATTTGTCTTATCAATTTTGCATGTAGTGTTAATGTGTTAGGCACTCAAGGCCAAAATGGTCATGACCTTTGCATTCATAGCAAATTAGAATGGAACCCCTGTAGCTCACACCACCTTGGCCTCAGCCTTGCCCTCCCAAGTTGCCATGTTTATGTCATGCCCCAATATTTGTCTATTTAATTACCTGCAGTGCTGCAGTCTATTTTTCCAGACCCTTCTCAGCGACTTTAATGTGGTCTTCCGGAGGATCAGGATCACCAAGTCCTGCACACACTGTTTTCTTTGAAGACATCTCAAATAGTGTCTCTTGTCACTCCGCAACAGCCACTGCCTCCTTGATGGTACAACAAATGTGTTCTAGGCACCACAGATTCAAAGTGGTGTCAAGGGCATTTTAAAATGAATCCAGAGCCAACTGCTCCTGCATGTTGAGGGAGAAAGGGGGTAGGCCCTGCATGCAGGTTCTTGGACATCATCTGCCAAAAAGGCAGCTTTCTTGCCATGTTGATGTTTTCACTTAGCCATATGAGCTTTCAATTGGTCTTTCAAATGGCCAGAGCCAAAATGTTCTTGTAGCAAAATTTCTAGCACTGTATAGTTTGGGGGCTGCCATTGCTAGGCAAGCAAAGAAGTTGCAGTTGCGATCCTTGAGCCTATGGCCATTATCTTCATCTTTGTGCTATGCCCCCAGTGAGCAAGTTCAGCACAGCTGTTGAAGTGCACCATAAATATTCCCAGTCAGTACAGCCATGTTTTTCTGGCTGCACCATGAGATGATGGCCCTTGGTTACCATCATGAGCACACTTTCAACCCTAGGTTTTTTCCTTTTTTTACAGGTAGACACTATTTCATCATCACCATTTTGCTGTTGTTTTTTCTCTTCATGTGTGCCTTCAGCTACAGTGTGTTCAGTAGTGCTGTTAAGCTATGATTGATGCAGCACCCTCTGTGTCAGATATAATACTGCAAAATTCAGTACAATAACAGAAACAGGCATTGCCAAAGAGCAGAACTGCTCAAAACAGGGGCACCAGCACAAAAACCACAGGCAGAAAACTGTATATTAAAGCACTTCCTGCATCTACCAATAAACAAAAGTTCTCTATAGCCTTGAATAGTCACATTCCACCACCACTGCCACCATTGTAACCTTTGCCCAGGTTAACATTGTTGGTAAATGGGGGGGGGGGGGGAGGTTGACGTAGGTAGTGTGGACTGTCTCTGGTACTCTAACTACTGCATGCTTAGCAAATACAAAGACATTTTCCCAGACAATCCTGTTTAATGTGTTCCAAATATTTCTACCCAAAATCAATATAATAAACGTTTAATGGTCTTCGGTCAAGCTGTCATTATTTCCCCATAATTTCCTACCCAAATTTGCAAGATTACTTTTTAAATTTAAAAAAAAAATTGGAATTTAAAAAAGATGAGTTAAAAATGACACTTGCTTACCAGGCAGGAACAAAAGAGGCAGGGCATGCAACCTTTCCACCAATATTGTACCTCATGGTCAAGTCTCTACAGGGGGCACAGGGGTTTATTAAAAAAGAAAGCTTGGTTATTATCTGGTAGCTTATGCACCAGAAAAATTAGTAAAATGTCATCTTAATTAGATAGATTGAAGCTGCAGAAACTTCATGACACAAGTATGGCGGCCTCAATTATGCCAGTTTTAAGTAATTCTGAAGGTATGTCACACAGCCAAACCAACCCAGTATATCCCCATTCCATAAAACCGCTTTACATGGGAGTATTTCTGCAGAAATTATATCCACATTTCATGGAAATGTATGGGACATTGAGGGTGCAGATGGAAATCTTGTCATGTTTTACTCCACGAATGGGATGTAATTAATGTGGATCACATATGTCTATTTGGTTAGATATACCCATTTGTTCCCAACAGCATCATGCAGTGATCCCCACAGCTGAAACAATAACATGTTAAAACAACACATTGTGCTTGTAAAAAATCTGATAGCCACTGACATGCAATCTTCAGATGGACAGGCACAGTCACAGTATTGACAAACAAACGGCACACATCCTCAGTGCATCTATATCATTAACTCCTTAGATAACCTGAAAGAAATCTTCATTATTATGTCAGTACACTTGCATTGCAGCTTCAATTCAATATAACCCATGGTAATCGTATATGTACATGGTCATACACAGTTAAAAGCTTATATTTTTGATCTGCTATGATTCAGCATGTACATCACGGTGCTTAATACGAGAAATTTGCACAGGATCTGTAAATATAACTCTGTGACAACCTACCAGTGCTTACATTATTCAAGTGCTTGTCAAGTGCTTGAAATGGTAATACTTTAGTATTCAATTAAAGTACCACAGAGGTATGTATGCCTACTATCCAGGGAAGCTCGTAAATAATGACAAAGTCTGGCAAAGCTCAAACTCTTGGTTCAGAGGTAAATTTTTGCAACTACTCCAACACAGTTGTCTGAGAAACGCGGCTGTGGGACTCCCATGGCTTCATTATGTGTGTTTATTAGCATTATAAATGATAAAATGTGAACCATAAACCCCAAAACATTTGAACAGGTACATCTTACATGTGTTATGGCCTTTCCATTAAGAGTTTGTGAGAAAGGATAGTCTTGAGTGATTAAAAGCGTTATCTTCTAACTTGTTGCAGGTAATATGACCTTCAGTATTTTTTTGTTTCTAATTTCCAAAGAATAAACAGGTCCAAATGTGATCTGAGGCTGACCAAAAATCCTGGTTCCACTGCCTGTGGCCTGTTACTGGAAAGTGGCAGCCAAGGTGTTTATTCGGGTCACACTGTGGTCACCCTGTGACTTTTGGGAGTACTAACACTTCTTTGCTAAGTAAAAATTTGTTTGTTAGTAACTGGTGATTTGCTGAGTGAATAGACAGACATAGCCAGGGAGCTGCTATTCCGAACACATGTCGTTGGTATAGCCAACTTGACGTATTAGCCATATGGTGCAAAAAAAACCGTGTCACTGTTATATTTGGGTAGAGGATTAGGTTTGTGTCCGTCCATAAAGATTCCAAAATTAAAGAGCAATAGGAAAATTGCTACCTTGTTGTACGTTGACAGGTAAATATATGTTATGCATGAGGCTAAACTGACATGGGAAGAGCAAAAAAGGTTTGCAAGTAAAAAAAAACCTGTAACAAAAACTGGTGCAGTTGCCTACAATGAAAAAACCTCAAGGAGTCAAAAAACGTAAACAGTGTCAGCCGACATAAATAGAGGAACTTGAGCAGGTTAGTTGTCATAAACATTTGTGCATATAATTAGAAATAAGTATTTACACTCACTGAAAAAGACAATATATCAACACAAGTTCTGCACCAAACTATTTAGGTGGATCATACATGCCATCACATGCACTCTAATCAATACAAAGAAAAAAGACAACAGAAAAAGGTACCACTTATTTCTTTCGTCACAAAAATGCAGTCAAATGCATATGATGATGAAATCCATGGACGTTCAAAAATCTTAATAATGATTATAACATTATTATCATCATCAGCATCATCATCATCATCATCATCATCAACATCATCATCATCATCATCATCATCATCATCATCATCATCATCATTATTATTATTATTAAACTCAATGACTTCAATAGGAACATATGTCTCTTCTCACAAGGGTCGAGCACTGGAACTTTGTATGCATGGACACAAATAACTTGATTTTCATGTGCACATGTATGCCAAGAAAAATTAGATCTCCAATATATTTGCAAGCCAATGAGCTTTAAGCAATAAACAGTTATGCGTAACTTTTGCAGACTAAGGAAAGCTGTTGACCATGGGCATATAATTTGCCATGATCTTACATGCACGTTTTATCCTTTTTTTTTTGAAAAATATCCATAAATTAGTAAAATACAATCAGCACACAACATTTAGATATTAGCGGGAAAAGGCGTCATTAGATTGGGATGACTTAAAGGACAAATATTCCTCAAAAACTTCAAGGAATTACAACCTTGTCTCCTAGTCACACAAATAACAAGTCGAATAAATTGTGAAAATCAGTCAAATGAGCTGGCGTTTTAGTGGCAATTCTGCATCAGTAGTGTTTGCTTAGGAGTTCAGTGTTTTTGTAGTGCTAGGTAACATACATTGTTAAGGTGCTAACAGGGACAGAACAGTAACAAAATGAAAAGTATCCAGGTGATCCGAGGTAATGACAGCAGGTCCTACGATAGGCAAGGTGGTAGGATACTGACCCTAGACTTTGTTAGCAAATATGCAGAAGGTCAGAAAATAAAGAGCAATATTCATTAAGCTGCTTATGAAATACATGGTCCTGACCAAACAATTCTTGGAACCTGGTTCTTGCTTTCTTCTAATTGATAGGTTTTAAAATGTCTGTCTAGTTAAAGCTGTTGTCTCAGTGAGACGATATAAACTGCATTTTATGTCTTGACCACAGAACGGCCGGGTCATGAACCAGCCTGCCGGCGTTGGCCGACCAATTCCCTCTCCTATGAATAAAAGCAATATTATTGCCATGAGACAGGGTTAATTTGTATATTGCCGTAGTGTCAGAAAAAGTAAAAGCTTCTCCGTGGAGCTTTGGAAAATTTCGATTGAGGGTCTCTTCTGTGGTTACTACAAAATACAAACACATACACTGGGCGCTGCATTTGTATATCTCAATTTTCTTGATATCTCGAAACCTTTGAGTCCACGAGCAATGGATCCACCTGTTTAAAATGACGCTACAGTGCCTCATCTAATATGAAAAATAGAAATATAATCAATGACAATTTGTTTATATGGCATGCCCTATCGGGCTAGTTTCCTTGAGAACCAATCGTTATAAGATAATCCCATCCAAATAAAATACTTCTTGTCTGTCAATAAGGTCAAGACATGTATATCACAAATAGACGAGACTACACCCTAAGAAGCCACATATTGTACCTAAGGGCACCTTAGGGGGTAACCATTGACACGTATATATTAGGTGCATGAATGGTATCATGGAGTTACAGTGATGTACTTGGAAATTGAACCTCTGTTGCATGTTGAAATGACCTTTGGGAAAAGTGTTTTTATTTTAAGATCCATTCTAACCTTCCTTTGTATCTACATGTACACCTGTTATATCTATTTTAGTAGTAATTTAAATGGACACCGTCATTCCCGTACTTTACTCGCTTGCTAATTTGCCTTTCACCTACGTATGTATATATGTATGTATGTATGTATGTATGTATCTATCTATCTATCTATCTATCTATCTATCTATCTATCTATCTATCTATCTATCTATCTATCTATCTATCTATCTATCTATCTGTCTGTCTGTCTGTCGGTCAATCCCTCCATTCGTCTGTCTGTGTCTGTTTGTCTGTGCACCTCGAATGGGGCTGACGAAATTTTACTGCATTGCAAATCTACTGGATTAGTTTGGAATTTAAGGAGTTCTGGCCAGATGTCCACTCTTTAATTTGAAGATCAAGACTCAAGACTCTTTTATGTGACCAAAAATATACAATATAAGATTATATACATATGTCAAAACAGTGGTCAGGAGACCCTCATCAAGGCCTTAACAACGCTATTATGGGGGGCAGCTAGATATGCTGCAAACGGAGCATAGTTACAAAAGAGTGAGTAGGTGTAAAGTAGATGAAAATATTTCACTTAGTAAGCCACAATTTATTTATTATTTATAATTAATGATTGCATGTTTTGAAGAGATACCTGTTCCAACCAATTTTCTTCCTTCTATAAATAAAAGATTACTACCTCTTGTGTTATGATTATGCATTTCATAGATATTCTAAAAGTTTTAAAATATTGAGGTACCTGATTTGTTCTAAACTTAAAGTAGAACTTTAGTTGTTGGTGAATATATATGTTACCGCTTTTTAGTAAATTTAAGCTTTTAAAATAGGTTCTGTATGCGAAATATACAATTTGTATGCCTACAAACTTAAAATCAGTTACATTTTCAATTCTTGTGTTATATATTTCCATTTCAGGAATTGTCACCACTCTTTGTGAGTGGTGAAAATTCGTGAATTTGGTTTTTTATCATCTTTTCATTTAAAGACAATTTGTTGAATTTCAACCAGTTACTTATTTTACTTAATTTGGTTGTTTATATTGTATAATTCTTGCGTAAGGTCCGATTTGAGTAAAACCTGTAGGGAAGTGAATTATGTTGTATCGTCAGCATACATGATTGGCATAAAATGTTGGAAGCCATATGTGGATCATTAAAATAAATTATCAAAAACAAAGGGCATAAACTTGAGCCCTGTGGAACACCACTGGTGATATTTAGAAGTGCTGATTTTGTATCATTTATTTCTACATATTGCTTCCAGTTGGCCAGATAATTTTTGAGAAGTTCTAGTGCTGTAATATGAATGCCATGGTATTCCAGTGATTAAAATAAGATATGGTGGTCTAAAGTATGGAATGCTTTGGAAAGGTCCATGAAAAAGCTTATTTGGATCTCAGAACTATCTTTTGTATTTAGTATTCAATCAGCCAGTTCAATGGCAGCAAGTTCTGTGGACTGTGCATCACAATATCCATACTGATGGTTATAATACGAAAGGTGTTCTTTAAGTATTCGTTTCATTGATTAAATATTTTATTTTTTCAAAACATTTAGACTCCGGTGGCAATCAATTGAATAAAAATAAGTGTTAAGGCCATACTAGTTTCTTTATATATATATATGTCTATATTTCATTAGTTTGATAGAAATTTCATCATGTCCACAGCTTGTTTTTGGTTTCAAAGAGTTAATTATTTTAACTACAGTTTCACTGTTAATAGGTTTAAATGAGAAATTATGCTCACAGGGGTTGCAAAGATAATTTTGGAAATCATCAAGCTCTGATCAACGTTGTAAGGATAAGAGGTTACATTTTTTGGCATACCTGTGAAGCTCATATGATTTAATTTTAGCAGCCAGGAAACTAACAATAGTTGAATTACATCCCACACAGGGGCATTAAAGGGTGGTCTATACCTACATTTTTCAAAAGGTATGATTTAGTAATCCAGGTGGCAAAACATTCAGAGTGATGGCTGCTATACTTCCTTTATGGAACAGAATGGTTAATTTACATAAAATTGTAAAATCTACGATATTATCGCTGACGAATATCCAAAGAAAACCCATCCTGATATAAAGATATGTGTATGTATGTATGTATGTATGTATGTATGTATATATATATATATATATATATATATATATATATATATATATATATATATATATATATATATATATATATATATATGTACATGGCTGAATATTCTTTGTAAATGAATTATAGTTTAAATAGCATAGGTGTGAATCATCTCTTCTGAGGTCAGCTTACAGAGCTGTTCCTGCCACAGAATTCCAAGAAGCCACAGGGCACATTATTGACCATTTCATTATTCTCGCCCGATAATCCGTACCGTTCATATAATATTTTTGCTTGCAAATCTCTACATGCCACAAAAATCAAAGAAGCGATTGAATACTGTATTGACCGTTTTATTGTTCTCCCTAGACAGTCAGTAGCTTTTATTTAATATGCCATGAGAGGTGACGATGGGATAAAAGAATTCGCAGAAAACTTATAATAGTACTGCTCTGTATGTTTAGCTTCTACCAGCTGCACCATGGTTAGTACGGATCATTGCAGTGGTGATGACTTGAGTCGTCCACATCTCAAGCATTTTTCACGCACAAAGCCAGCACATTCTACTATGATCCATACCATAGTCGCTCCATAGAGGTCGAATATCGCAGCAGATATTCAAAATGATAGGTAGTGTACCCATTTCAAGAAGAACAATCATGGCATGTGCCTGAAACAATGTTCAAAGTGCATATTGCATGACTTATGTCAAACAAGACTTGGGGTAGATTTGCACTTCCTCTGAATCACGCTACTTCGTTTTTCAATTTAGTTGGTTTGTTTAACACTACTGGGGTAATTTTGAAAACGGTACAGAGGCCGTTTTGATTTGTTATCTGTTCTTTGTAACAGACGTTAGATGAGTATGGCCAACAGCTTCTCCACTATATATCATGGATGTCGAAAAGAACTTTGAACCTGTTCAAATCTTGTTCCCGTCCTTGTACCAAACGAAATAAAACCAGCGTTTATTGTTCATTTTTATATCTTGGGAATCGAAAGCTGGAAACAAATATTCAATGATGGCAAAGCAGCAAAGTTTGTACCACCTTTCCAAAGGTGCCGGTTGATACATATTTTGCACCATTTTTCACAGGCTTTTGGCGAAGATTCTGTGGGACCATGTGTTCGATAAAGCATATTGTATTCAGAGTATCTTTTTGTTGAACAACTATGCCCACAAAGTGCACGCATGATAATCATTAAGATAAGATATCTTTACAATCGTCATGCATTGTCACTGAAATTGACCAGCCGCGTAACAAGCCTAGTTCACACATAGAGCCACATGATGCGCATATGCTCTTAAACCTATGTATCCATACTCTTTGACAATAATAAGTTTCTGCCACTTCTATAGTGGGCTTTTTGGGCAGAGGTCATATTTAGGCTAGCCTTCTCTTCACAGCATTATAATATGCGGTTTCATAAAAAAATGCGACGGTGACAGAAGAAAAAACTAAAAAAAAAAACAGGAGCGCCTGCAGCGAATTTGTGAAGCATAGAACAGATTAATTATGAATGGATTGTAAAATTATATATCTATACCAGCCGAAATATTATTCTTATGTCTGCCGTCTTTCGCATGAGGTAAAATAAAGCAATTCATGTAAGTTCGAATTAGTGACAAAATAGAGAAAAAAAAACTGATGTGAAAGATGTAAAAGCAATAACTCTATCTAATGCATAATATAGGTCGACTGTGGGCCAGCGGTCCACACTAAGAAGAGTAATTATTTGTTTCCTCCGAAAAGAAACAGTTTAAACAATCCAAAACAGATGTTGGAATATGACACGTATGACAAGAATGACCACAACCTTATTTAATTTCTATACTAAGCAGCTTTACCTTGTACCGCCCAAAAAGGGCTTTACCAACTCATTCAAATTGTTTTGTGTAACACTACCAAAATTTTTAGAAAATCAAATACGACTATATAAGTGGTGACAACACATTTACCGTTATCGTCCTCAGACACGCATGACAACTCAACTGTGGTGAACTCAAGTACTTTGATGGAAATAACCCATAAACTGCATGCAGCTTTACCTACAATTTTTAAAAATGTCAGGTAATTTAAGTACGTCGGATTTCATTTACACACCATCAAAATCTGCTCAAGTTTCGCATTGAAGAGTTTAAAAACATGTTTCGCATACGAAGATCCCAAAATAAAAGTAGAAGGTAAAATTAGTTCCTGGGCTACAAGTATTTAGCTAAATCTGACTAAATATATTACATCACCCCATTCTAACAAAGTACTTTGACTTAGTGCGCGTACCGTGATCATATGGCCGCTGCCAAGTCACCATCAAATCGAGAAAGGGAACTTTCTCGAAAGCAAAACCCACAGGTTCTTGAACCTTCTAATCCTAATAAATCCAAGTCGCTTAATCTGTCGACAGGGATACAGCATTGGGGCTGGTAGTCTAATAGATGGATGCATGGTCAGCGAATTCCAAGCGAAGTGTAGTATTGGTATGGGAAGGCAAGTAATCTGTCTATCTGCGCTGAACGCAGACCCAGTAAGTTCAAAATTTGCCATTTCATCAGAATACTTTCATTAAGACAACTGCCACTTTTGGAAATTTGTAGCGCAACCAACCTACCTTAACTCGGCTAATCACCAGGTAAATGATAGAGACTATCAACAGTCCAAGTTACACCACAAACAGAAATTCTCGGCAGGTTACCTATTTATTTAATAAAAAAATATAGTCAACGTCACGGGTGTAACAAATTTAACAAAATCACCAGTGGGAAGCAAATCCATATGCCAAATCTTGTAGCGAGTTTAAAAATTAATGTGATAGATGTAAAGACAATTCACTGCATCTGGAAGTCAAATGTGTTGAGGAAATGGATGTAACAAATATGACAAGAACAAACAAAGGATGATTTTATATATGGGGGTACAAAATATTTACAGTTCATGAGGATCATAATAACTTGCACCTATACTTAGGTTTCACGTGTTCTGTTTGCTACAGCAAGAGAAATGAGTAGGCCCCGAGGCTCTTTAGACACCTTCGTTATTTCAGGCCCCATTGTCTTATTGAGCTGACTGTTATTTCATATAGAATTTCAAATCTGATAACTTTTTGCAATATAATCCCGTCGCCTCAATTTGACCATTTCACAATAATTTTGTCATTTCACTTCGCTGTCCAGCATATTGAAATTGCTGTTCACTTTCTAGTTAAGGGATATATATGGAAAAAACAAACTAACAAAACAACGAGTACTAAAGCTAGATTCAAATCTTTTCTTCATTGTGCGAAATGTGTGGTGCAGGATTGGAGGGGAGAAAATCAAGTGTGACACATGTAACAAAAGACATGAATTAAACATAAAAAAAGAAATAGTAAAACATGGTACATCTGAATAAATGAAATTAAAAGAAATAATTTCATTGAATTTCATGACTTGAAGCAAGAAATACTGGACCTTAAACAGAGGTTAAATACATAAATTTGATACAAACTAACAGTGCATAAATAAGTTGCAAAACCCCTGGTGGTTAAGGAGAGGGCTACAATTTCCAAGTATTTTTTAAGCGAGGAAATAAGAAACTACAACAAAGTATAGGGCACTTCAAGTTTTTCAAAAGATGTCATGAATGAGACTAAAGATACCACAGGAAGCTTCCTTTTACAAACGATTGTATTTCTGTTAAAACACACCTGAAATAAATATGGAAATATTTATACAAAATACACCCTTACATAAAAGTATTACTATGCCATCTCGAAGCAATTCGGTTTTAGATATTTTTTAAAGATTTTACCAACAATTACAATATATATCTGCGTCTGTGTGTGTGTGTGTGTGTGTGTGTGTGTGTGTGTGCGTGCGCGAGAGTTTGTGTGTAAAATCACAGAAAGGGTGCTTATTGAGAACTAAGGGTCTCCAGGATTGTTCTTATCTGGTTTAAATGCACTCGGGAAATTAGTTCAGCAGAAATATTTTTAAGATCTTGCCAAAAACAATAAGAAAAATATAGATTTTTCTTTTAAATCTATGTCCCACGACCATTTGAACCAAATTAGTAGAAACACAGGCAAGGCAAACCCTCTCTAAGTTTGAAGTAAGTTTGACTGATGGTTTTGGAGAAACAGAAAATCTCAATTGTGGACGACAGACAGACGATGGATTTCTGCATTACCTCACATGGCTGGCAAATGAGCTAAGGTCAAAACAAAAGTATGGGAATGGATTGATTGCAAATTGAATTTGACAAAGTCGTTTGGATTGATCTGAGAAAATGGCACTGGAAAACGTGTTTTGACGAGAAAGTTGAATGTGCAATCATTTTGGAGTTCGTGTAAGTTCAAGTACATTTATATGATTAGCACTGAAACAGCTCAACTACTCACTATTTGTGATCAATGACACTGGAACAGGTTAGACTCAGGTTTATACTTAAGTCTGTTCTTATAGCCACACCAAATTCTTATAAATAGCGCCGCATCTGGCGTTTTAACGCTTATTTACACACACATACACACACACATATGTATTTATTTATAAATATATATATTCATATGTGTGTGTAAGTGTGTGTGTGTGTGTGTATGCGTTGACCTTACCTGGGGCCAACCTGTGAAGCATTTCTTTCTCCATTCCCCATGCGACGAAAGTAAGTGTGTTCTGAATTGTCAAATTATTTTTTTTTTCATACTCTCATTCAAGTGGCCCTTCGCTAAGTACCAGCATGCCTATAGCTGAGGGCACGACAAAGGTGATCCAGCTCAATAGCTCTCTTTGACGTGCTGCCAAAACACACGGAGAGCTTATATGCTGACAAAGGGAAAGCTTAGCACTGAAAGAATGAAAGAAATAAAGCCAACGCACAAACTAACGATTAGCGTCACCATCATCATCATTTGATGCCAGGCAAATTTTCTGATCCCATTGGTTTATAGACTACATCCAGCCTCCCAACCCCCTTGGTATAGCAAAACGGCCAGAACGATGGGATTGACGATTCCATGCCATCTTTATCTTTGTGGCAGGCCACTTCCCTTTTCGGAGACCCGGGTATTTCAGGATATCAAAAATTGACCATACTCTATATAACATAGAACTAGATATATCTTCAAGGCAATGTTAAACACTACCAATTAATCAGACGTTATCTTGAAATGAATAAAAGACACCTTTGATAGAGTTGAAGATATCTTTTGAAACAAATTTTTGACGAAAAACTGAAATGCAATCAAGATATCTAAAACTGTTTTCAAGATCTTAAATTCATATTTTATTTTACATTACACGCATGTCTAAAGGCCAGGATGGTTGGTCGTCTGTAAAATACTCACATTAGATTTATGACGATAGGTTCCTTGAAGGTTTTTGTAAAGAATTTGCTGCTTGGCAATTAATGAAGGTCTATCTTGGGTTCTCGTAAATCTATGATTCAGTGTTTTCACGTGAAGTGAAAAAGTGTTCAGTTGTGATCCACATGAACTACTGGCAATAGAAACTATCATATTCATCGTTCACCTTAGCCTCATTATCCCAGACGAAGGGTTTTCATCCACTCGGGTTGGCCTTTTCGGCTGATTTTCCTTCTTTGGGAGCGTTTAGAAATTGAAGCTGCAGTTTTGTTGTCCAACTCATGGTCTTTATCATTTCCGGTCCTCTCCAGTATGCAAGCATGCTTTTGTCAATATTACTGGTGTCCATCCGGCAATGTAAACGGAGGAAAAGGTAGTGGAACATGCATTCCGTGTGTCCTCAAACCATGCTCAAAGAAAAAACACTCTCGGGTATAATGTTTGTGCGTTTCCTGTCAAGCAGCATAACAATTTATTTGTATTGCTTTAAATGTCCTTGTTTTCAAGTCTCAATAACGACATAATACTTAATACGCAGAGATACATATTTTAATTTTAATATGTTCGTGGAATCTAAAGTCAAGCACTTACTCACAGTTTCAATTTAAATTATGACAAATAATGTTTGTTCACGGTTTGTTTCGTTTTTGTTTTCGTATCTTCTGGGTTTTTAATTTCTTTTGCAACACTAATAGTTTTTATAATATACATTTTGTGAATGTGCAATGGAGAAAAATTGCTACCAATTTCAATTAAAAAATGAAAATTATATTTTATTGTTCTGTTTTCTTTTTTTCCTTTTTTTTATATTTCTGTTTGTTTTATTTATTTATTTTTTGATTAGCCCAACACTATTTTTTTCAATCACACACTCGGCAAATGTGCCAGAAAGATAAATTAGTGTCAGTTTCTGTTTACATAATGATAGTTATTGTTTGATTATTTCAATATGGCCAACACAAATATATTTCTGTTCGAACACACCCTTGGGAAACGTGCAATCAAAACATATTGCTGCCAGTTTCTATTCAAGTAGTTACCATTATTGTTTATTTCTTTGTTTATGTTTCTTGTTTAATTTTGCAATATTACAGTTAAGCTTTTATAGATGTTGGATACAGAGTTATATGTTTGTTAAGACCGCCTAAGGGACTGGAAAATATCCATACAGGTATTAAATTAACTTATTGTTGAAAAGGGACTAAGTTTGTTATCTAGATATAGATATGGTTTGTCAACTTTTGGAAGACATTAATTCAACTGGAAGATCTAGACCTCATTCAGAGTCACTGTCAGTTCGGATGTGTCGCTGTGAAGTTATAATTATATTAAAGGCAATACTGCACATTTTTAAAATATTTCATTTTGGCCACCAACGTCATACATCAAAGAAGTAGTAATGCTTCTGTACTTTTATTCCTTTTCCACTCCTATGTGTTATATCCTGTCATCATCCATTATAATCTGGACGTTTATTTGACCTGTCCGCATTGCTAATTTATTTGAAAGAGGTCTAAATGCTTTAATTTTTAGTTTTGACAAAAGTCAACGTGCTTTAATTTGTTCAGTAGAACATTTAGGACTGAGTCTACAGCTTTCCTCTCCACGCTTTGGGCGCAGTGAGCCGACGAAAGCTTTTCAACTGGACTTTTATATTTTCGGAATACACAGGCACGCTGAAAGTTCATGTAACTCACCAGTCCATGATTATTCCGTATATTTACCTAGATTTACGACGACAATTGCATATATAAATACTTCATGAAAAGAGCTTTCGTTCAAGTACCAACATGCCTGTAGTCTTAAGTCAATGGTTCTGGCACTGCCTGGCAAGTCATGCTGCAGCTGCTGCAAGGGCAGCTGCAGCATGACTTGCCAGGCAGTGCCAGAACCACTGACCAAGGCCTGTGACCATTGTATGGAATGAGTTAATATTGAACATGCATCTAGCACCCTAATAACTCAGAAGAGTTCCTTTTCAGGAGTTCGGCTTTAGTCGCAGTTGGCATTGAAAGTGTTAAATCAACATAATGTCACTAGATCTATATCCCATGTTAACTCACATTTTATTCCAATACTAGGGTCCCGGTATTTGTAGGAGTACTGGAACGGTCCACATCAACTGCTTTCCTTGCCAATCTTTAGGGGATATGGACCAAAAGTATGCCGAGTGCAGCTGTTGATTCAGTCAAACTTGTCACACAAAGGCTTAATGCGGGAAGTGCGGGGAAGTTTTGAATCTGAATCACATTTTCCTTTCTTGATCACCCACAAAGCTGAAAGAACAAAGCGATATGACACCACTGTTTAACTGTTGGAAGAGACAGAAAAAAAGACATATCTGTACTGAATGTGAGTTTTGCATGTATTGCTGCCTTCCGCAAAGTCCCAATCCATCTTTTAATATATTCGTGCCAATAGGCAAATAATTCCTGTTTTTCCTTTAGCCAACCATATGTGTAAGAAAAGTACTTTCTGTAGTTGGGACTCACTGCCCCCCCCCTTCCTGCGCCATGAGCTTTGGTGTATGTATCCCGTTGTAATAACGCCAATTCATCATTTTTCTGTCATCAAAAATTGCTCTATCTATCTAGTCCACTTTATTTTTTCCAAAGGAGAGCCATTTATACCATAGGCATTCTTGGAACACATGGCAGCAATCTGCATGCATATTACATTGGGGGGGGGGGGAACATATGTATAATTGTCGAGTAAATGTATTCTAGAAACACTATGTTTAACTTATCATTAAAGATCTGATTAATAAGTATCAACACTATAACAGAATTTAATAATATTTCTCGATTTTGGTGGGAAGTGAGGGGTATGTTCTTATATAAACGTATTTACTGGTACTGAACAGTTTACCCATCTTCCTAGGTGTGGTGCTCAAGATAATACTGCTGCTACTACTACTACCACTACTATTACTACAACTACTAATACCACTAACACTAATAATGATAAATGAATAGATGCACAGAAAAAAATAAGAAAAACTGATGCTTGGACCACAACGTTTGTAATTCACGCCCAACTTACGAGACCAGGGTTTGTAATATTTCTGCAAGTTGTAATCTCTTTATCTTAAGCTTGTTTTTTTTTCTGGTAAGAGGCCACAGAATCAACAAAACAGAAATAGAAGAAATCAGCTTCTTCAGGATGAACATGAAACGTTTCCATATTTCACGGCCAAAATTTACTGGAAACGTGCCTAACTTCCATTCAAAAAGGTCAATGACCTTTGCTTTTCTTAAAAGGAGCTATTATATTGCAATAGACCAATTAGTGGGGTCGATTAATGCATGTCTTGTCATTTGATTCATACGACGGAACGCCGCAGACCCAACCACAAGTCCTGGAACTGTGACTTGGGGCATTCAAGTCCAACCAATAAGTCCCACATTTTGGCCAGAGTTAACAGCTTTCCTCGGCGATCTTTGGGCGCAAAGTAGTTCACCTGGATTATTATATTCTGAGTAACTAACGGCTTGTTGTACCTGAATGGAAGTTCTTTTTAGAAGGAACAAAAATCTAGGACCCGTAATATTATTCAGAACAGTTCCTCTTAAGTCGTTCGACTTTGGTTGCAGTTAGCACTGAAAGAGTTAAACAACCTTATTTTGCAGGATGACGTGGTTGTCGAACTATTTAGGTAGGATATCATATTGTAGCAGAAACTAGTACTAAAGTGGGACTATCTCCAGCTTCCACATAGGTGCTCTTGACCTTATTTCCAAGGTCCCAGACTAAAGTTTACTGAAGTTTTTTTTTTTTTTTTTTTTTTTTAATGAAAAAACAAACATTTATTCAGGTAGGACTTCACAAAATTCAAACAAAAACAGGGTTAAGCTGATGGTAATTGCAGGCCCACACACACACACACACACACACACACACACACACAAACCACCGAGTCATACATAAAGTGAAATGCCACTCGATAAAACAAAAGTATGTGACACGTCCAAACAGACAAACAGAGCCACTGCTTAGGAATATAATCCTGGTGGGAATTGTACCAAATAGATGCCTTGTGACTAGCCAAAGAGCGATGACGCAAGTATTAGCATGGCTCCAAGCAAGTGCGCCAAAGCAAACCATGAATCCCAGGGGATTATGATTAGAGATGTGTGCTAAATGGATCTATCTGAGTACCAGTTGTTGCCTGTTTGAGGAATGGAAGGTGAGACATATTTTTTATGACGCTAATACAGTTGGATTTTATCCTAGCAGGTTAAGCCAGTCAGATCACAAACAACATAAACTACAACATCAATTGGATGTTAGAGAATTGACACATGTCAGGAAACAAACATAAAAATGATCTCTATACAGTGGAGTTTGTTTCTGAAACTTTTGAATTCAGTTTTGCAACAAAGAAAAAAAAGGACTGATCCAAATACTAGAGGTTAATATAAATCATACAGAATCCCATGTGAAATATTGTATAGACTCAAACCACTGGTAAGTGAAGTCCGAAATCGAAAAACTCACACAAATTAATTTTTTAGTGAAACGCACAAAATTCAAATTCACTTTCAAGTAACATTGTAAACCCAGAAAAGGATGCCAATTAGAAAATGGACACAACTACAACGGCAAAAGAGCCACCTAATCTCCTGAGACTAAAAACTAGAGATGAGCAGTGCTCAAGCGAGCAGTTGGGTCAGCCAGCCAGTTGAAAAATTAGATGAGCTAGGTCAATAAATTGAAGAACTGCTCCGTCCGATGGCTCGAGCCGACGGCGTGATATTTTCTCCCAGTATATGTCATATCACAGATATATGGCTAGATATTTCCACAATTCCTGTTGCGAGTGTAGGGTTTAGACAGAAATACATCCTCTTCTGCTGCGATAAATGTTAGAATATCAAAATGAATACACACTAATTTTGGTGTAACGTATAATATACTTACCTTGTTAGTGGAAAGCATTTAATGAAGTTATGTTGAGTTCATTAAACGCATTTAGATCAATCTTCGTGCACTTGGTTGTTTTTTTTTTTTTTTACATATGAAGACCCGAGTGGGATGAGCCATCCAAAGAAGACCTGGGCAAGCTAAACTGTCGGCTTCAGCTCCCTCATGTATGCTTTGAGCTGTTTCTAATTACAGCAAGCTGTCGTCATGTTTGCTAGAAACCCACCGATGAAAACGCTAGGCGTCAAGTGAAGGTACATCAACTTTGAAGCTGTCAGGTGTAGGTGTGTTAGCCCTGTGCTTAGTTGCTGCTGGGAAGTATATCATCTGTTGTAGCAGCTTAAGAGGAGTTTGCCTTTTGGAAAAAATGTAGCATATTCACAAATTCATGGAGACACATTATTGAAAGTTAAAAAAGGCGCACTCGAGAACTTGGGGAAGAGGGATATTATTCTGAAGAATTGTCTTTCAGTGCTGCATGGAAAACAGGTTGAGAAAAACAGGCAACAAAAAATTAAAAAAAACAAAACTCTTACAAAAGATACATTGTGAAAGCTGCTTGAGCAAGCCCCAAAGTAACCGACGGTGTAATGACATAATTGTATAAAAAGTTCTGCAATATTTTTATCTGAAGGTGGCTTCACCTATGGAATATATGCTGGTATCATGCCCGGATAAGTTGCTACAGAAATAATGGTGCGCCAACATGCAGTATCTTAGAGACTTCCAAGCTGTTTTTCTACCAAGAGAGAAATCCGTTGCAGACTATTTAATATATTAGAATTCCGATGCCCGTTTATTTTCAGAGAGTAGATGTTGCGTTTCCATGCGGAGGGAAGATACATTGTTGTGCAGTGTACAGTAGATTTATCCCCTGTCCCTTTCAGACAATTTGTACAGTAATTAAGTATATTCTCCCAAGATATATTTTCCATTTCAAATTTCTAAGAGTGTGACTCAGGAATAACATGGAAGATGTAACAAAACTGGGATATTTACCCCCTTTCATGAAGAGACATCCGGAAATAGTTATTAATTCTGCCTGAATGAGATGTTTGTGAAGCACGCGCTTGATGGATTGAATCAGACAGAATGAAATTTGCATTCTGCATAGTTAGAAGAGCATAAAGATCTGTTAGGGCCAAGAAACCTTTGTTCAGAACTGAAATGTAAATTTGAAAGTCAGTTTCCTGATTTCATTTAATACGTTAATCTTTAAAAAAAAGTGTGTGTGTGTGTGTGTCTCTGTGTGTTCTTTCCCGTTTTTTGGTTGTTGTCCTTTTTTTTGTTTTGTTTTTTGTTTTGTTTTTGTTCTATGCATGGGGAATCACAAGTATTTAAAATCTGTTCAAGGTCGATATTGACAGCATTCAGTCGGAAGCAAATATGACTGCTTAGTCAGTATCTATCTCTGGTACCAAGATTTGGTAAACAGGATGAACAATATCGTCTGCATTACTTAAGATAATTGTGAAGTTCAGTGTTGACAGAGCGGAAAACCCGAGCCAGTTCCTCTTACTAGAATCCATGCATTCGTTTTGTTGGTTTGTACATGGTTATTCTCATGTAATACAGAAAGGAGTTCAGTCAGGTCAATGAGTTTGACAAATATCGTTGGGTTTGTGACGACTCACTTCAACTTGCCCGATAAAATGAACATGATAAAACTAGGTATGGCACAATTTGTAGACAAATATGATAAAGACAGTTTCAAAACATACAGATGCTTTGAAATATAAAGAGACGTAGAGGTGTCAACCATCAAAGGTGATGACGGCTGGATATTCAGGGGCACATATTTTCAAGGGAACATATACAATCCAGATACTTCCTATCAGGTTTAAGTTATGATATATATTTCAAGCAGAAGTGGCGAACATCTGGACTGTGAACGCAGCAGTTTCAACGACTAACATACAACCCATCATGCATGAAAGAAGAGAGATCCCATGAAATCGGTATTTTGAAACCTCTCCAAATGCATTGCATATGAAATATAACAGCTATCTAAAGCAGAAAAAGTGCGTTTCCAATAGTAAGTGAAACTGCACAGAAATGTGTAGATAATGAAACGAATGTGAGTGTCGGGCTACCTGAACTAAGGAGGATTTTACTCTTCAAAGGTTCATATTACTGCATGTGGTGTTGAACTGGCAGTAAATAGTTCAAGTCCGCTTGGCGATAAAATTGGCCCCAGTTTTACACGCCCTGCAATTCAAGGCTATGAACTCTGCCATGCGTGGATCAATCCCGAGGCTACATAACGGAAAGTATACACAGCCACAGTGTGGCTGCATGAAAATGATGGCAGAGTAAAAATAGCTTCACTATAAAGGAGAACTGAAGGGTAGGTTAACAAAAGATATTTTGTTCTCCATTGTAAAACTTTGCAGAAAACACCACAAAACAATCTAACGAAAGTAATTTCACATAATTCCATCTATTTAAATCATACATAAGTATATGTCATAATTTCAATTATATATATATATATATATATATATATATATATATATATATATATATATATATATATATATATATATATATATATATTATATACATAGTAGTAGTAAAATTAGCACACAAAAGTCAGCTTAGTATTCATAAAATCATCGTGTAATTCAGAGGGAAATAATTTGGTAAATTTACCTTATATGGTTTGGAAAAGGTTGTATCTTTTATGCCAACATAAAAGGAAACTCATCCAATTCACGATTGACTTTCAAGGATTATCATAAAATACTGTAATACTCATAGAAAACGAACTGTATGTGAAAATGTGCCATAGGCAATAGGTGCCGAAGACACAAGTTAAAAATCTGACTTTCCCTGATTAAAACATCATCATCATCAGCAGCAGCACCAGCAGCAGTAGTAGTAGTAGTACAAGTAGTAGTAGCAGTAGTAGTAGTAGTAGTAGTAGTAGTAGTAGTAGTAGTAGTAGTAGTAGTAGTAGTAGTAGTAGTAGTAGTAATAGTAGTAGTATCAATCACTGACCTCGTTCGGCATAAATAGCCCCAAACGCTCTGATATAAAATAGTCTCCTAAATAATTGGTACTTAATTTTTCATTTTGATACGTTATATCTTAAATGAGAATGGTAAAAGAAACATATCAGACAGCATGATCCAGGTCAACAGCTTTTGTTGGTGCTTATTGGGCCGATTTTGGCCATTCATCTTGAGTATCATTTATGTTTTCACCAGGAAAGGGCTCCTGGAACCAAACCGATAACGGATAAAAACATGCTGTTCACAATGGAATGCCTTGATATCATGGTAAGGAATGCTGTTAAGTGTTATCCGTGTAACACCGACATTTTAAAATAAATTGGCACTTTAGCACTATGTTCAAATATACATAGCTAGTCGTGTGTGTGTGTGTGTGTGTGTGTGTGTGTGTGTGTGTGTGTGTGCTATGAACTGCCAGCTGCAACGCCTCTCAGAGCAAATACTGTAGCCATGGTATACGCTTATCATCTATGCAGTATTTTTCTTCTATTGAAAAGTCACAAATAACAAACTGTTGACGCACGTGAAACTGTTTTACCTCAGGCGAGGTTTTGTGTTTTCTACATTACGCTCACATTGTATTATGATACGCATGAACATATGAACACGGCCAACAAAAACGTAGAATTACTCCAGTGTTTCTGCTTAAGAGTTCCTATTTGCATCTGGACAGTTTTCTGGGATAACATACAATTTACAGCGGCCATTTGCCGGGTGTAGAACGATTCATCTCAAGTGTTATTCTATGGAAAGCAGTTGTGTTGAAAAGCATTGCGAGACTATTTGCTTGTGCATAATAAAGGCGGAATAACCATCTCGGAATGAACAACAGCAATTGTGAGATTTGATATTGAATAAGACTCAGGGTTCTTGATTTCAATTTCCTTCTATTTTATAGGGTCTAACTAAGGAAGTTATGACAGGACTTAATACGTGGGAATTCAAAGTACATGTATACTTCGATGATTGCCTGGAATAAAGGCACAAAAAACATACAACTTACTGACACTGTTGGTCCTGAAGTCCCAAGATTGTGCAGCACGGAGGAATAAAATAAGGAAAGTAAAGGGCTTTTTGATAGAATTAAGTGTATAGTGGTATCTCCATATTAAGACCACCTATGGAACTGAAAATGTCCTTATCGGGGATTTAAATATGGATCAAATTACTTTCAAGATAAAGAAACACAAAGACTGTACCTTTGAGGGCCTTAATATTACGAAGGTAATCTTAATGGATAGAGAACTAAATTTATGAGTGAAGTGATTTGCTTCGTCTTCAGGCAGTATTTAAGTCCATCTTGTCCACAGACTATCAATAATCTAAGACTATTTACCCTTGCGACAGCCCGGTCAGAGCTAAACCGAGTCAAATAATTGCTCGAGTTACAAAGCCTTCCCAATTTACCCTCTCAATGAGATCGGACTGGGGCCATTCAAACGTCTAAACATATGTCATTGAATTGGTTTACGTTCACCAAATATCCAACAACCCTGGCTGTTTATATTGGTTGGCACTAATAAGAATATAGTAATGTTAACTATTCATGCAGGACGTGATCTAGTTTCGCCAACGTTATAGCCAGTGTTTTGTTTCAACAGGTCAAAGCAGAAAAAAGAACAGTAAAAGCATCACTGATGTGTGCTTGCAAAAGAGGAAGGATTTTCATGCTCTACCGCTTCGGCAGCCCAATATACAGTTAAAAAGGAGAATCACTGCTAGGAATTAAATTTCTGCTGCACGCTTGATACATAAAGCTGGCCTACCATATTTGGGTCTAGCTTCAATCCTAAGAGTCAGACCTTACAAGCAAGGAGAATATTCTGATTATAGCAAATTGTTTGTAGATTGAACTTAGCTCCGCTTTTTCTTAGTTCCAAATAGGATCGATTTAGTTTCGTTCAAACGTAAAAGAAAAAGAAAAACAATTGTTTTCACAAAAGCACCGACTTTCCTCTTGCCCTTGAGAGGAAAGTATATGTCCTATTTCATTGAATATTCTTGCTTGAAATCAGGATGGATTTATCCTAAGTGTAGGGGAGACGTTTACTAATAAATGCCATTGTCATTGTTGTATTTGTGTCCTTTTGTTTAGAACCACTTCTTAGAAGTCATTTTCCTGTTCCGCAGTCCGAAGTCTTTACTCCCCATAAGCTAGCCTGTCACTGTGTAACCCATATGCATATGGAAGTACTGTTGTCCATGTTGTGCGCGTTCTTTGTTAGAATTTTGGCACAGGCTCCATAAGCAAAGGGTTTTAAGCAGGTAATTCCCCAGAACATGTTTCGGAGCCTATACCCGTACATGTCTCTCTGAAAAGCAGCTCCTTGTCTAAGCTAAATATTCAGCAAACACAATCCACTTAATAATGAATAACTATGGACGTGGTAAATCATGTAATAGCCAAATACGTGAGGTTTTGCTTATAAATGCAGACCTTCATTATGAAAAAAGAATACCTGTCGAATGAACATAATTACTAAATTTGTATTATGCAAGTTAAGAAAGGTACAATCTGACTCACCCCTTAGCCAGTATGTACCCTTTCCAGCTGGATAGCTTATCTTGGTTAAACCACCTGCCAGTGAATAACTGAAATAGAAACAAACTGGGGCATGATATTCAGTCCCAGTGATTGTAAAATAAACAGTTGCAGCTAAACCACTTGTACAAACCGAGGGAAATCCTTACAAGTGCTGCAACAACGGACATCCCGCACCAGAAATGTAAAACAACCCCCATGATGACACCTACTCCTCACTTTCAGAGTCTGCAAACAATCAAACTCTATTCCGCTACCAACCCTGAGATAATTTCTCAACATAAGGGGTCAGGTTTCTGACATTTGAGTTAAAACTGTCAAATTTGAGTATTTTTTTATATTGAGTAGATGTGTACTTAGGCATGTCAGACAAGAATGAAAGTCATTAGCATTTAAGTGGAAACCGTGTTATCAAAACATATTTTTTTCTTAACCAGATTTCCAGTGCAATCAGGCAATCTTGTAACTGTCGTCGGCCACTGCTTCCTACCGAAAGCCCCTGGGACGTTAACCTGACACAAAACGTGTTAGCCTAAAATGTCTTCAAGTGAATATTAAAACATGATGATGCCAGAAGATAAGATTAAGTAACAAAGCAAGCAAGTCTAAAATATCTAAAATTATTGAAGCGAAACTTTCTACCCGTGTCTGGACATTTACAGCAAAATTTATAGAAATATTTGAACGAAATTGCATCTTTGAATCCTATTGACTCAACATATTGCAAATAAATAAAGTTTTAGATGCAAACTCCTGAAATTTAGTACAAATACGACCAAATCTCAAAATTTGAGACAAAAATGTATTTTATCCAAGAGCTTCCAAAATATTACTGCCCAGAAAAGGATAGTTAACTGCCTCAAATTTAAACTTATTATACAAAACCTGTCATTAATGACCGGAAAATCCTAGTCCACAAACACATCTTACAAACTACCGGGATTGTTACCTTCCAAAAGGTTATCTTTTCGGTAAATTTCTTTGGCAGTTGAACTGAATTTTTTGTGTATGTACACAAGCAGTGTCATCAATACATCTTGCGTTGTTTCAGAATTTTATAGCCATTTAACGTAACGAGATACAAATTTGGTGCAAATCAGCATGGACAACTTTACGGCCCTGTAACTTTTAAGTTGTTCACACGAACATAGTAAAAGTATACAATTTTGGATGTACCTAGCTCTGAACTATACGTCGGAAAAAAATCGGGACAAATACTGATTGTAATTGTTGAATATACAAGCCATGAAGAAAAGTATGTCGTTTATCTCAGACCCCAGAGCTCCTTGCTAATAACTTTTTAATGTATACAACAAACTTGTGACAAGTGTGCCATTTTACTGGCAATATATCAAAATTCAAAAGTGTCCTTTTATTTCGCTCTTTGTATTTTATTTGTGTAAGTGCAGGCATTTATACACGGGTGCATCACTTAATCAGCTGAATGCATTGAGCATTAACATTCTATGGGAGATTAAAAACCAACTAGTAGGCGCAGAGAAAAGTAAAAGGACTCTTTTAAACTCCATACAGTTACCTTTCCAATCCCGTTTATTTAATGGAAATCGGCCAGTAAATTTTTGCGAAATAAAATAAACGAGTTCGAGTAGACAGCCTTCATCTTTGTTAAGGAACGGCAATCAAAGGTTCACTCGTCATCTTTGAACCGGGTCTGAGAACAATAACTCGCGCAATTTTACTCAAGCACTCATGGATTTTTGCAGTGCGAGAGTTCAGAGTATGTTTGTATAAACATGATAACTGTCACACATGTTGTTTACTCATGAAGAGCTTAACCGCGTTGTTTATTTGGTATTTGCGATAAGATCACAAAACATGGTTTCCCTGTCAAGCGCGCCGCTTTGCTACGCTTCATTTTGATTGGCCAATCGTCGTGACGCGAGATGCCAATCATCGTCGTGTGGCCCTGCGCTACATTTCAATAGCATTGATATCACAGCTTGCTTGCCGCAGTTTTGAAGGCTTTGTGAGAAAAAAAATCAGAACTAACCTTCCAAGCATGGCAAGTGTTTTATATGATTGTACATTCTATGAGCATATAGCAGTTGGGTATTGAATGCAAAGGAAAGTACATGTACAAGACAAATTGGCAATTACAATGGTGAACAAACATTTTTAAAAAAGGTCCTACGGATCCAGCAAAAAGGCAAAGGCTCAGCTCAGAGTATAAGCAAGGGCGTTATGGCAATAATAAGGGACCAACACAGTTAATTATTCAGTAATTGAAAATAATTTCTAGACAACTGGACTGTAGGCCTTCATGCTTAGGCTCTATGTAAGTGTGCTGTTCAACATAGTAACGTTTCATCAGGTAGGCTCCTGCTACCTGTGTATGTTGCTTTCAAAGAATGAAATAAAATGGAATATTTTGTGGCAAGAAGTAAGCTGTGCCTTTACTTACACACAAAAAATACAACGATATGGAATTATGATGTATATTTGATCAAATTGCCACCCGATTAGTCAGGCTAATTGATAGTTTTGGGACCGGGCTAGCGGGTCGGACCTCACTATGATATCTGAATTGTACATGCCCAAGCGCAGTCATTCTATTCACCAGAATCTTTTCTTGCGTCGGTCGTAGCATCTGTTGCTGGCTGCATCGCTGATTTCTCCTTCCTAACTTTAGGTACTTTGAGACTGATTGTGCTAGTTTAGCGATACAACTCCTGACGAACGTACTGAAACAAGACCACTAATGCAATGACCAAGTCGCAAGTGGGGGTTCTGAGCTCGCAAGAACTTCAGATACAATTTAGACAAAGGCTTTAATTTTTCTGTTGAATTTAAGTGAAAGAGAACTTGTGCCTGAATTATTAAATGATTAGAACTATTGGTTTCTTTGGGTGAGAAAACAATCACTGCCACGTCGGTGATGAAAGACGACGTCGAAACGGTAATGTCTTTGAAGAAGGATTAGGACGTGCAGTCATGTCATGATCTCTACTGACTGTACGGACTGTGCTGTCTCCAACACTTTTCGTCGGATTAAATGTTAAAAACTCAAGATAGCATAAAAAATGCAAAGTACATGCAACAAGAGCGACCTAATGCATAAATGTGTGACCATATGGTTTCGGAACCATGGCGCTAATGCATAAGCGTCATCGCTAGAGCGGACACAGCGTTGGCCATTTCCAAACGAGCTGCTGCCACGGCCGGTCATGTGACCACGTTCTTAAGCCCATCCCCTTCACACTTATAACAAACACGGTCAGGATGACTGTCAACGCTCAGCAAGAAGCTCTACTAAATACCCTCGTTTTTCTCTGTTTTGCAATTTCAGCAGAAATTTGATTTTTACCTGACAGATAGATACATAATATATTCATCAATACAAAGATCGAAAAACATTTTTTGGCCAAAATTTCGGGTGATTTGTATCTCGCTACCTTAAAAGTCCTTTTTAATCAATTTCTTCATATACCTCAATTCAAGCCAGGTTAAATACATATCTGCAAGTCACGTGGATCAGTAGCTACCCATTGGAATGCCTTTATTTGTTGAAAAACCAATGGCCTGCATTGAACTAAAGTACTATCCAAACGAGTTTTAGAGCATCTATCAAGTTTAAAAAGTACAGGATTTAACATTCCTTTTTTGAATATATATTATGCAACCAATAAGCTTTCTTTGAATATGAATTAATATTTATGTATGGTTGAGCATTATGTTTTATCATTTCGCTTATTAATTCTTAAAAAAGAAATGTTCACTTCACCAATGGGCAGATATGCATACAGTGTACAAAAACCAAACATTTGATACTTTTTTGTATTTAAATCTTTGGTTTTCCATACAAACTCGGCGAAATTGCTATTACTCCTAAAGCAATTTATTTCACATTTTCTACAAATTGTATTACAGTATTTACGGAAATTATTCTTAATTGGAGTCAAACACAATGTTACTTCCTTTGGTAATTGTTTTGTAGTACATTTTGGAGCACAAGCTTAGAATCTAGATTGAAAAGTATTTTGTGTAATTTTGGTATCCAAAACAAATGCGGCATAGAGGATTCATCTTCAGAAATTTTGATATTACAATTCCTTTACATCTAATCTTTATGTGTATCGGTTGAATTATCAACGGATTGTTTGTGTAATTTCTTCACGGCATTTCCTCTTATGGCTATACGTTATTGTTGTTTATACCACGTTCACTATTTAAATCATCCAGATATTTTTGCAGGTGATTGCAAAATTGTTACCTACCTTATCAGTGTTAGTAATTAAAAATGTTTGTTGCGGTCTTTTGACTGAAACTCCAGACTGTTTGAAATTCTTAATGTGGGATTTATAACGATAAATTCTATTTGTGAAGACGCTTTCCCAGTTTGATAACAATCCTTCAAATTTCTGAAATTCTATTTTTTCGTTCTTTGCCCATTTCATACAGTAGGAATGAAAGCATTACATGTATCCTGAAAAACTGTCAATGCTCAGCTTATGACACAAACGAAATGTAGTACATTTTTCATCTATTCTTTTTTTAAAAATGAATCTCGTATTTTATCCAAATTGACTGTAAAATCTATGTTTTTGGTATGTACAGACAATTTTTTAAAAAAGACTGAATGTTTGAAAGGAAGGCTGCAAAACGCTTGGTTCCCTTTTTTCCTTAGTAGAATTTGGTTTCCGAGACGTTATGTGTAAGCACACACAATTTCACAAAGAAATTGTAGAAATGTGTGTCCCGAATAGGTCAGACCCAAATATTCATTGATTCTGGTTATATGTCGAAGTGATTTGCTTTAATAGCTGTATGTAATTGCTCAATGCCATTAGGGAAAGCCTGTAGTAAATTTTGAACAAGGTCTTTTGTATCCACATTCCTTATTTTCATGTTTTTCCGTGGTGTGTCCATGATGTCTTCTTCGTGGAAAGCAGCCTGATTATTATCAAAAGGTGTGCAACTGTAAACAAGAATTGGAAAGTCAAAATTCCTAATGAAGCTGAAAATTCTGTTCTTAAGTCCAAAGTGGAAAGCTGAATTAAATGTTTGATCCAAAAATCTGCCATTTGTAAAACTTTTTCTTGCGTTAACATAACTATCTTGGTCTAATAGATTTGGCTCTATGTAATCAATAACTTGTATCCAACAATCGAAATGTGAATGTTCCTCAGAATTTAAATGGTTACGCAAAAAGTGTTTAATTTGTGATTTTTACTTTCATTTTTGTGTCCACTATAGTTTTTTTAACTTATTATATATAATTCTATTTTCACAGGCTTTTCAAGTGTATATTTTTAGACGTTGACAACAGCTTAAGCTCGAATAACCTCCACAAAACAGATAAACAAGTTAGTGGGCGCCGTTGTGATAACAAGGTTTTTCAACATTTGTTCCTAAAATTCAATTTCTTTGTGAACAGTATTTTTGGCTCATCGCCAGATCAAGAAAATTCTTGCGCTCAATAATTTATACAAATAATCACACCTATGTACAGTCATCTCAGGGCCTGAATTCCAGTATTGTCACGAGGTTAAACTCTCGCTGATTAAGCTTTTGCCGGAACATAAACTTGTCAGGTCCAGCCAATTTAATTGCAATTAAAGTATCCTTGCTGACTGGCCAGCATATGGCCAGTTATGTGGGCATATTATTTTTTTCAAAGAGGTCTTTGTGTGACGTCAATACATTCTGCTTCTTTCTATATTAAAAACATACATACATACATACATACATACATACATACATACATAAATGCATGCATGCATACATACATACATACATACATACATACATACATACATACATACATACATAACTGTAATATGTGTACGTAATAACAGTTTCACGTGGATATATTTATATGCAAGTCAGTAAATCTATCCACCTAGCACCATCAAGTGATTCCCTCCTAGGCTCTAATACGTTTTATTAACCTGTTGGTTCAGTCTGACATATAGAGTGACCCGACCCACGACAGGGTTTTGTCTCCAAAACGATAGGTAACGTTGTAAGGTAGTCCTGAGGACACCAAAGCTTCAACAAAAATTATTGTTGATAGCAAACTATTGAGGGTTTGGAAGCACACAGCCAGGATAGAATAAAATTGTTCTAAATATGTTATTCATTATACGTTTCCTTGGTTGTGATCAATTCATATAGAAAGCATATTACTTAGTCATGTAAGTTTTTAATCGGCATTGAGACTACTAAAAAAGGCAAAAAGGCAATAATATGTGAAGCAAACCATTGTTCTGAATAACAAGGAGGATAGTGAGAGTCTACGAGGGTCTTCACGCTTTAAGTCAGATGATTTAAAAACGACATATTAGCATACAACTATATATAATGGTCTGCATCCATTTATACTATTCTCTTAGTGTGGACCCCAATTGGACACACAGTCATTTTGAGGTTACGTTTCTTCTATGATGTTAAAATTCAGGCATAGGATGTGTGATGAGCATACCATCTTTACATTTGAAGAATTCATGGTAAACATATGAAGAGTGCGACACTTTTAGTTACGAAAAACTAAAATATGCCTAGGTATCAAGAAAAATGTAACCACAATAGAAGTGTGAGCTGGAAACTGTTTTTGGAAGTGCCTCTTTCCTGGACGTATAATTTATTGGTTTCAAACACTAGGATATGGAGCTGTAAAATTTATTACACCTCACATATGCTTTCACAAATACATCTTCAAATCCAATATAACGGATACGTATTCGTATTGACTTTTCTTTTATCTCTTTACTTGGTCTCAGTGTTCTATACTGTATTGAGGCAATGTAAATAGGCCCCATGTGCATATTTAGATTTGTGGGGTTATCCTTTTAAGTCTTACGTAGATTTTCTTAATAACACAAATGCGAAGGAAAATAGACAAAATGGCACTTTAATTGGAAAATAGTGTTTGCTCTTTTAGTTTGCCATCAGGTGGACAGGGCAAGAAATGTTAGAAATAAGACCCAAGGCCTGGTTAAAAACAAGTGTCAGACTAGACCAAGAGCATGCATTATAATTACGGCTGTGCAGATATCGTTCTGGAAACTTCTGCACAATCTTGAAGCTTGAAGCTATGGAACAGCACCATTAGCCCGTGCGGTGGCAAATATGAAGCAGACAACGTTTCTTCGAATTATTATCACGATTCAACCTCCAAATTAATGTTGCAAATGTCTCATATGCAAGAATAGTATGCACTTCGAGAGAATGGGAATTTATAGAAAAATTATTGACTTAGTTTATAAACTAGCATTTTAACTGTTAATATACGCTTTGGGTTTGTTTCTTACGGTTTTTCTTTTGTTTGTTTGTTTGTGTTTTTTCATGTCTGGTTTTCTTTTTTTCTTTTTTTTTTTTGTATTAGCTGAATGGAAACAGCAAATACTGTCGTAAGAGCCTGATTTTCTTTTTTTTCACTTAGGCAATATGCAAGTCACGAAGGACTATAGGCCGCCGCTGCAGAGATCAATTTAGCATAACCCCTTCCCCCCAGTACATAAAAAGACGAAAGCAAAGGGCATCGGCATCAGTGCAATTACATTTGCAGAAGCCATAACATCCTGATAATTATTTTAATATTTACAGCTATTCCCTGTGGTTAATATGAGTCAACTTTATTTCCACAGTATCATGGGACGAGATATGTACGAGTAAACAGTCCAAGAACAATTTTACCGGCTCCTACTAGCTTGCCATAAGATTATTGTGAAGGAGGTCCCTTTGTGTTTTGCGTTAAAGCGAATTTCGCACGATGTCCACCGTTAAAGCAATCACGTGGCCGAAAACATCCGTGGTGGCTGACATGCTTGTTTTTATAATGGCTTCAGTAAACTAACGTCCAGGGGAGCTAATTTTTATTTTCGTGCCATGTCTGACCTCAATAAGTTGATCCTTGCGAAGCAGTAAAGCAAAAACTTCGAATAACCTTGTGAACTAGTTTCTAAACTGGTGTTTGTCTGTTAACGCCATCCAGTGACATTTTTCGTCATAAAGGCCGATCTCTAAAGAACGAGCAGGTAAAAGTAAAAATGATCCCGTTTTACCGTGTAGCAAAGAGAAATGATATAAACATAAGCAATGGACTTCATTTAGATTGCATGTTTGAGCTGATAACCTGGAGGAGTTGGCAGGCAGCCTGGGGGTGTATAGCGCAGAAAAGATTGCATACAGGTTAGAAAAAAAATTTAAGGGGAAGCCACCTTGTTTCAGAGCTCCTGTATTATCTTTGTGTTTGGGTAGAAGGAAAAGCCACACTGATGACCATGCCAGTAGAAGGATTTCCTAAGATGCTTCATACCCTCCTAGTGCTGTTCTAGAAGCCTATGGGTTGAATTCCTAGGGTATTTTCCGAGAAAAGGACAAAAATATGACTGTCAAGTTGAGGTTTAAGCAGTCTGACTGTACAGCCAACCATGAAACTAGAGATGCGATGTTCAAACGAAAGTCAGACAATCAGGTGGCCAGAGATAGGAGACGAGCAGAGGCTTGGAGATCAGACAGGAAGGCGTTGTGACCAGGTGCCAAGCCTTGAATGTACCACGCTCAACCATGGATGCTGAGATACCAAGATATCATGATCAGAGTGATGATTAAGAAAACATCATTGATTTCTCACCAATTAGTGTGACCTCACATCTTGACCCGACAGTGGAACCATTTCAGAGCCTAGCAGTCACTGAGCCAGAACCACGGGATTATGCTGCAAGCAATGCCATTGAACTGGTAAAAGACAAACCGGCAACATTTATAAGGGAGAAAAAAATAATCCTGCTCTCCACAATAATGACTGTCTTCATGCAGAGAAGAAAAACACCAATAGATATTTACCTGACCATTCTGCTGAATACATGGATAATCACCCAGATCTTGAAAACAATACAAAGTGTAGCAGACTGACTAATCTGTCAAGTGGTGTTGGCCAGTGCCAATTTAATTACTATGTCTGTAACACATAATCTGGAGCAGTGCGCACGGAGCGCAATGTATTTGTGTGTACAAAATGCCCCAAAGTGCATACATGTTCACAGTGTTTCCGGACAGGGGCACACAGTCCCATTTCGGATTAACGATTTAAAGAAACTATGAACTATTTTTTTAATTTTTATTTTCCTTTTTTACTTTTTTTTTCAAGTGTACTATATATATACATATATACATATATATATATATGTATATAGATATATGTATATGTATATATATATATGTATGTATATATATATATATATATATATATATATATATATATTTACCTTCGAACATATATGTGTAGCTTGCAGAAGTTGGCAGGCATTTGAAGCATGAAGCATACTCCATGATACAAATGCCTTTCATCTCTTATAGGCTATACATGTAAACCTATACACGCAACGGAAATGAAGTTCATTTCTTTAATAGTTGTACGAACAATAACTCACTCCATAACAGCCTCAATAACCTGAGCCAGAGCATACAACCCCACTACTACATTCTCTAGAGCTATGTTCTACACATAAAGAAGACACGTAATTGGGAAGCTGGGTTGACTCCATGTTAGAAATGGTGATTGCGGTGAGGACGGTCTTGCATGGACAACTCTGTCGAACGCATTCCGTGGTCTCAACCGTCAGCCTCGCTGGAGGTAGGCATACGCGCCTTTTGAGTCCGTACGCTGGCCAACCACATGTCTGAAGCCACGTCTGAATGACAACTACTCTCTCTTGTTCTTCGTTCTTGTGAGGAAATTGACTATGTACATTATTAGCGCTAAAAAGTCTATCTCCAGCACATCAGTTTCTGTCTTTGCTGTCATTAATAACACTGAGCTTTCATCACCAGGATACATATATAAAGTGATGAATTTATTTCTTTAGATTCGAGATGTTGTTTGAAAAGAGGACCTGTCAAATTTCTCAGTGGATCTTCTGTCATGAAAAATAGGCTATTTGGCTTTTGTCCTGAAAGAAGCATTAGGACAACAATGTTTTACACCATAACTGCGTTCAGCAGAAAGTGATGCTCTTGTACTTCAGGTGCGTCATTCAACATCTAGAAAGTGACCATCGTAAATTAATTCTTTCATTGCCAACTCCGACTAAAGGCAAAATACTCTGAATCATGATAAGGGTACCTGATTCATTTTATCTTGTAAAAACCCTTTCATAAAGGTGAGAGTAGTTACATGGAATATAGTTGTCCAGGTCAACAGCTTTCCTAGGCTCACTTCAGGAGCAATGCGTGCAAAGCGCATCGACAAAAACTGTTGACTTGGTGCAAAATGTAGCACGGAAAGAGTTGAAAGTTAGCGATGGAAACACAACAAATCCCAAACAGTAACGCTAATGACATGCTAGGCTGCTATCGGTGGTTTCCATATATGTATACATTCATTACTATATGACGTGTGATAAACATCGAAACAATAACAAAAAACAACAACCTCCTCTGAGATAAAGTGCTTTCGAAACCAAGAATAATTTGTTATTTGTTATTTTGTATTTGACAAAGGAAGAAGACCCCCACTGGTGATAAACCTACACCTTGCCTACAATATCTGCACTGCGAGGCTTTGAGGTGACATTTTAACTGCGCACACCAAACCAACCCACTCACACAGAAAGACAGACAGACACACACACAAAACAGCAGTAGCAAAAACAACAAAGATTAATGTTGCCCAGAGCTGGTATATTTCAGCAGTTTTATCTGGGTCACACTGAGAAACACTTACCAGCGTGCTTAAATAAAGTATTTACGGACAAAATTATCGAACGCACGGTGTTTCCTGTAATTTTCCTGGTTGCATAAACCCTTTCGTGGTTACAACAGGTTTGATTGCTAAAGAGGGGCACATTGCCATCGGCGCTTGCCACGCCATCCTGGCTCGACCTTTCATGACGCATGGAAATTACGAATGTGAACTACTAATAGACAGAAAAGCCGGATGGCGTGGCAATTTGGTCGGGCGTTTGACATCCGTCCACCTGTCCGCCGATCCATCGGTGTCCCCAATTCATTTTTTCAGCTTCTTCAAAACCGTTAGCCAGATTTACTTTAAAGGTGGGGTGTTTGCCTTGAGGTGCGTCTCTTACATGGTTTGTTTGTTTGTTTTTGGTTTGTTTTGTTTTGTTTTGTTTTTTTGTTTTTTTTGTTTTTGTTTTTCAATTAGTTGTGCTGTATTTATTGTAAAACTTTTATTGGTATATTTGTTACTTTTTGCCAAACAAATTGTAAAAATCTCCGAGACCATCAGGCCAATTGATTCAAAATAGCACAGAGCCACATCTCGGAACACCTGAACATCATTTTGCTCAAAAGAGTGGCGCTAATTTTTTTTTTTTTTTTTTTTTTTTGTATTTTTGTTTTTTAATTTTTGTGTAATTTCGGTTTTTGGTCTCTTTTCCAAAAGCATGTTTCCGATTTTTCTGAAACCTGCAGGAAATATACCTTGTGGAAAGGTTTAACAAACGTATTCATTAGGTGGTGATCCTGCGGATTGGTGATTTTCAATTAAATTTATATTTTCATACAAGAAGGTTAATGTGTACATTCCTATTGCTTTCCATGCAAGTCAATGGAATTAAAATATCGTTTTCAACTTGCAATTATGCAGAAGGCATCAAAATAAACTGAGTCGAAACCAGTTGTCGGCCGACCTACCGAGCTGCAGAGGTAAGGTGTCGGGTAAATAGGTTACTTGACCATTGGCCAGTTTCACCATTGCTTTTTGGAGACAAAATAAGTATACAGTGGTTGTCTGCCACAGGGTTTTCTTTCTTGTCAGTATGTGTGTGTGTGTGCGAGTGTATTTATTGTCTCTCGAATGAAATTTAAATAGCTACGTCTGAAAAATTGTCACGTTTTATCATCGATCGAACGCTGTACCTGTGAATTGGCGCACTTAGCAGGTGCCCTTGGTTTGGTGACAACGAGGCAGACACAAATTCCAAAAATACAGATAAATTGTAAAACAACAATGTTCTGTTTTGAAGTAATGCTACAGCATTGTTCTTTTTATTCAAGCCTCCGCCTGGCAATCAACAAGTCCCCTGTTATTGAAACAAGTCGACACCCTTTTACAGAACAGAGAGACGCATCGTGCTTTACACGATCGTACAAATTAAGGCAGTTGCGCTCGGGAAACCTCCATCAATTACCAAAAAAAAGTATGGTCCCATTTCTCTTGCTTTCCTTGTTTTTTTTTTTTTTTTTTTTTTTTTTTTTTTTTTTTTTATGTTTTCCACCCTGTTGATCTGACGAAGAGTTACAAGACTTAAAATTGTATTTTTGTATAGCGAAGCCATGCTTGGAGAAAAATCAGCAAAGCTTATGAAGAAAAATGCCCGCAATTTTGCCACTTTTAATTGAGTTCGCTTCAAGTACAATTATGTTATAGACACACACACACACACACACACACACACACATATTTATATATATATATGGGGTCACTTACAAGAACTTCCCAGAAGGGACGTGTGATCGGTGTAAAGGATGAACATATAGTCCACCAATAATGTGTTTTGGGGTCTTGACCAAACTCTATAATATATGCAGGTCTTTGAGGCTCTTGGAATCTTCTCAAATGTCCACCATTTACCTGCTGTATATCAAGGCAATAAGAAAACGAACTGGAGTCAAACGGAAACGTAACCTGCTCCCGTTATGTCGTCTGTGTTTGTTTGATGTGCTTTCTATCACCATTAAATTCACGCATTAAAGCTGATGACAATTAACATCTGCCCACTTCTGTACGATCGGGGGTGGGGAATATAAAATCAAAATCAGGCTTTTTTCCTTGACCTGTTAAAACAAAAGCAAAATGGTACCACACATTGTAACCATGTAGAGACGGTAACAAAATGCATGGTTTTACTTAGTGTCAGCTTCGAATGTTGCATGTCTTTACTAAGTCCTCACTTTGCATGTATTGCAATCATTTTGCATCCTTTGAGTCCATTTCACTGCATCATTTTACTGCGAAAAATGTTCCTGCTTTGACATTAGCCACTCCGATGCCAAAGAAGTGTCTTTTCTGTGCTTGTGGACCCTCCCCCACCCCCACTCAATAATAACACAAACACAAAATTGTATAAGGTATCTATTCTAGTGATCTTTCTACAGCAGTGCCATTCAGCGAATAAACATTTTTGGAACACGCAAAAAAACCGCTTACCTGCATGAGAACATTTGGACGTTTAACTTATGTAATATTTTGAATTTTAATGATTTCGGGACGACTGATTATCGCATAGCATCTTATTAAGTCCGGGTGTTATTTCCGAGTCTAGAATCTGTAAATTTCTATACATAAGTATATCTAAAAATGAATATTTTTGAGAATTCAATGCACCTGGCGGCTTCAAACATGCATGGTAACGCTCCTTCTGAACTACAAAATTTATTAACAAAACACTAGACACAATTGCCTTCTAAGACAGACTGTTTTCACAGTGCGTCAATGCAAAACTATACTGATTATAAAGTGTAATACCGAATTAACCTGATGGACACCAATCAAATGTACAGTCAAACCACCACAAGTTGCCCTGAGGAGTGCGCAGTTAATTTCATCGCATGGTTATTATCTTTTGGTCTGGGTCCTGACGTAACCTGGAATGGTAATGTGTAAAATACATGATTTAATTACGAATCTTGAATGAAAAAGTCACAACATTTCAGGATAGATTTGTACAATATTACATTGTAAATCCTGAATTAAAATGGTTGTAAAGCCTTGCACAGAACCAATTAACCGTGATTCGTTTCATACGTTGAATTTCCAGTAAAAGGGCGCTTTATTTAGAGCACATGCTATATGCGTAATTAACCACAAGAGTTTGAGAAAAATGGAATTTACCTGTTAGTGGGGACTTTGGAACACAGCTTGTAACATTATCATATTTATCTTATGGATTTTATTTCCTCTCAGCTATCAGTATCAATGTGTGACAAGTGTTTGAAAATAAGTGGCAATTAACACGTTAGTAACAATTATTTATGGTTGTTATCACCCCAAAAACTTGATAATAATACGGGGTGGGGGGAGGGGGTAATGGCCACTTCCTCCATCGGAAAGTGGCGTAATGTATTTGATTTGATTTGGTTTGATTTATTTTATATCTGCAGGATGCGCATTAAAAAAAATTCTTTTTTCTCGAATATTAAACAAAATCACTGGATAGAAATAAAACCGACTTTGCCAAGAATATTTGTTGCCAGACTGCCCGAGATGCTCTGGCGAATGACTCCGAATGCGAGACACGAAGAGTCATGCGCCACATGAACGAAGTATGTCAGTTGAATAGGATACCTCGTCAGTATAACTATTTCATTTTGAGATAAAATGAGTATACATTTGTTATGTGACCAGGTTTTTCTTTTTCTTTTATGTGTATATGTGTGCGTGTGTGTATTTGTTATCTGTCTAGGTAAAGCTAAATGCCTACGTCTGAAAATCTCAAACATTTCACCATCGATCGAACGCTTTGTGTTACGTTTTCATTTGCGTAATATTTTGTCAGTAGGCCGTGCCGTTAAAGTGTTTCATTTGAATCAGCCCTTAAAGATCCTTAAAAGGTAATAAACAAGAGGAGTGTGATTCTGGTTACCGGGGTATCTTAACAAACTGATTGAGGTCACTTCCTGCCCCTAAGCACCTCTGTCCCAAAGAAAGGCCAAGCTTCGCCCGACATGCCCAGCTGAGATGTCATCTTCGCTTGTTGACTTTTCTGTGTTTGTTGACCAAAGCCCCCCCCCCCAAAAAAAAAAATTGTATTTGTGTCTTTTTGCCCAGAACCACTTACTAGTAGTCAATATCCTATTCCGCAGTCCGAACTCTTTACTCTCCATAAGCTAAGCTGTCCCTGTCTAACCTATATACATATGGTCAGACGGATTCTAAATTTAATGACAGTGATTTTATTGAACTACTTAAAAAGTTCGACATATTAGGTCTTACAGAAACGCATGCAGGCCCAGACTCAGATATTGAAATACCTGGATACAAAGTGCATCGAAGCACACGCCCAAAGTCCCCTAACGCTAATAAGTATTCAGGTGGTATTGCTTTGTACGTTAAAAATAACATTATGAACGGCGTTGAATTTTTACCTATTGATAATCCCGAAATTGTATGGATCAAGTTGAAAAAGTCATATTTCATGTCGGTCGAAGACCTATACATTTCCACAGTATATATATCCCCTTCAAATTCCAGGTACACGAGTGATACAGACATATTTACAAAACTACTAAGTGATATATGTAAATTTTCGATAAGTGGTGGGAAATGCATTATCATGGGTGATTTTAATGCTGCTACATCAAATGAATATGATCATATTATTTCTGACAAAGCGGATAGCAGGCTTATACCAGTGCCCAAAGATGATTTTTATGACACGCCTCTTTTGCGATCAAATAAGGATATGCGCAGAATTGACGAAAATGGTAAGTTGCTGTTGGATTTGTGTATCTCATCTGGTGTGCGCATTCTGAATGGCCGTAAGTTAGGCAATCTGACAGGCAAATGCACGTGTTACAGCCATAATGCTATAAACCCCACATGCATTGACTATATTTTGGCTGACCAGTCTTTGATACAATTGATACCATACATGTGTGTTCATGACTTAACATGGCTATCGGACCATTGTCCAGTCTCTTTTCAAATTGCAGTCAGTTTAATGAGACGTGACGAAGTACCTCTTGGCAGTTACAATGGTATTCACGAGCCCCTTCCTAGCAGTTTCATCTGGAATAAGATCAATCCAACGGGTTTTACAAATGCACTTCAATTGTTTTGCATGCAGGATATAACTAATTTTCTACAGAATGAGTATGATACGCAAAGTCGCTATGGTATTGATAAAATGGTTGGTGATTTTAATAATTTGATACATAAAGCAGGGAGACTATCATTGAAAATGAGAAGTACAAAAAAGAGAAAACGTAAAAAACTACCGAAATATGCAGACAGAGAGTGTTATAATATATACAGGAATATCAAAGGAATGGCGAAAAAATTATCCAAGGAACCATCTAACTATCCTCTAAGGCAGACCTATTATGCCACAAGAAAAAAATTTAAAATAGTATCAAAAAATAAAGAAAGGGAATTTAGGAATAATATAATGCATTCACTAAATAATATTTGGGAAAGAGACCCAAATACCTATTGGGACCTTATTAAAGAACTTGAAGATACAATTACAAAGAAAAGAGATGTTAGCGAAAATATAGACCCAACACAATGGTTTCGCCATTTCTCGAATATCATGTCACGAAATACTGTATTAGAAAAATCTCCGAAGGAACAGGAAGTAACATCATTACTGAATAATCTGAAAACTTCACAAATGCCATTCACAACATTAGATTTCAAAATTAAAGAAATAGAAATAATCATTGCTTTGAAAAAATTGAAGAACAAAAAATCACCGGGCAAGGATGGTATAATAAACGAGATGTTAAAAAATAGTAAAACGATTCTGTCTGAGATATTGCTTAAAATGTTTAATTCGATATTTACTTCGGGATTTTTCCCAATGTCTTGGAAGAAAAGTCTAATGGTGCTTGTACATAAAGGTGGATCTACACGAGACCCAAATATGTATAGGGGTATTTGTCTCAGCAGTTGTGTCTCTAAACTTTTTTGCACCATCATAAATAACCGCCTGCAGAAATATCTAAAAGAAAATAGTATACAGACAGAACTTCAAATAGGATTCACTTCTGAATGTAGAACTAGTGATCACATTTTTGTATTGAGAACTCTTATTGATAAATACACAAAATTATTAGGAAAAAACAAATTTCTTTTTGTATGCTTCGTAGACTTTCAGAAAGCTTTCGATACTGTTTGGCATGATGGACTACTTTACAAATTAGCGAAAAATGGTATTAGTGGTTATATGTTTAGAGTAATTCAAGATATGTACTATGATTCAAGTTTACAAATAAAATTTTCTAACGGTTTATCGGACAATATAATGAACCAAAGAGGGGTAAAACAAGGATGTGTGATCAGCCCTACTTTATTCAACATCTTTATCAATGATTTACCAACCCAATTTAATGAATCGTGTGATCCAGTATTTTTAAACGAGAAAATATTCAATTGTCTTCTTTATGCTGATGATTTAATACTGATATCTGAAACCGAATCAGGACTACAAAATTGTCTAAATATTTTGAGTGATTATTGCAAAAATTGGAAAATGAATATCAACATTAAAAAGACTAAAGTCATGATTTTTAACAAAACGGGCAAATTAATTAATAGAAATTTCTTTTTTGATGGTATGAAACTAGACATTGTCAAGACTTATCTTTATCTTGGAATTCAAATGTCTTTAACTGGTTCCTTTGATGGTGCAATAAAATTATTATGTGATAAAGCAAATAAAGCTTTGGCAAGAATAAAGAGGATATTTTTACTACGAGATACGAATATAAAACTATACTTATCTCTATTCGAAAAAGTTATACAGCCAATTTTACTATATGCGTCCGATATATGGGGCGCTTATACTGTAATTCCGTCAAAAATCCTTGTACAAGATAATATTTCTGGTTATTTTAAAATTGAGCTCGAAAAATTCTATACAAAGTTTCTTAAATATTGTCTCGGGGTACATAGTAAAGCATGCAATATTGCAGTATTCGGAGAACTAGGAAAGACCCCTTTGTCACTCAGAATATTATCTTCTGTCTGTAAAAACTGGTTTAGAATCGTCAATATGGAGCAAAATTCATTATTATTTAACGCATACAAATGTAATGTTGACTTATCTCAAGCAAGTCAATCAACCTGGTTGAATTCTGTAAAAGATACATTTAATTTGCTCGGGCTGCAGGAACTTTGGGATAACCAAGATGATTTTTTTCAAGAATTTCCTTCTAATCTTTTCCGTAATAAAACAGAAAACAAATTCCGAAATCAGTGGAAAAATGAAATGTTGAATCAAAATAACGAATTTAAATTGAGAACGTATACATCTTTTAAGACAGAACTTAAATTTGAACATTATTTAGATGTTGTAAAAAATTTCGAAACAAGGAGTAATATAACTAAATTACGCATCAGTGCACATAATTTACATATCGAAACAGGAAGACATAAGCGTCCTACCAAAGTTCCTGTTAGCCAGAGAGTTTGTGACACTTGCCAAGAACTTGATAATGAATTTCATTTTGTTATGACATGCACTAAATTTCAAAATCCAAGAGAAAATCTGCTTAAGAGTGTACGCGAAATATTTTGTAATTCGGATGCTTATGATGTTCAGAGTATGTTTAAATTTATTTTGGTACTGCATGACACAGAACTTGTATACCTATTTGAAAATTTCATGGACAAAGCCATTTCCCTAAGAGAGAAACCACTGTAATCATGTAACACCGTGCCAATTTGATGACTGCACTCTATTTTCATTTCAGGTGATTAGTGATTTATGTAAATCTTTTGTATCTATTGTACTGTACTGTGCTGTACGTGTCTGTACTGTTTTTTGTTACATTTTTCTTTTGATTGTGTGCATGTTTTAATGTGATTTTCTTCTTCTTTTTTTTTTCTTTCATACTCTACATGTGTACATGTTGTATATTTGACATATTGCTGTATTTTATGTAACAGCGCAGTCAATAAAGATTCATTCATTCATTCATTCATATGGGATTACTATTGTCCGTATTGCCCAAGTTCCTCTTTAAAATTTGGACATAGGCTGCATCAGCCCAAATAAATTAAAGGGTCTTCAGCGGGTAACTAATCAACATGTTTCCGAGCCTTTTACGCGTACATGTCTCTCTGAGTAGCGGCTCCTTGTCTAAGCCAAATATTCAGCAAAGACACCCACATAATAAACAATAAATATGAACGTGGCAAATGATGATTTAGCGAAGTACGTGAAGTTTTGCTTATAAATGCAGAGCTTCATTATGAAAGAGAATACTTGTCAAACAAACCATAATTAGCAATTTGTATAGTGCAGGTTCAGATAAGAACCCTGAACCAATATGTACCCTTTCTAGCTGGACAGCTTATCCTAGTTAAACAATCCGCCAGTGTATAACTGAAGTGGAAACAAACTGGGGCCTTATATTCAGTCCCATTGATAGTTAAAATAAACAGTTGCAGCTAGGACCACCTGTAAAAACCAAGGGCAATCCCAACAAGGGCTGCAACAATGGACATCCTGCACCAGAAATGTAAAACAAACTCTGTGATGACACCTACCCCTCAAACAATTAAGCTCTATTTAACTGCCAACCCTGAGTCAATGTATCAACGTAATGTGTCAGGTTTGTGACATTTGAGAAAGTACTGTCACCTTTGATGTAATTGAGCATTTAGACATGTCAGAAAAGAATGAAAGTCATTAGCATTTATGTAAAATACATGTTATCAAAACAATTTTTCTTAACCTAATTTTGAGTACAATTAGGCAAGCTTGTAACTTTCGTTAGTAGCTGCTTGCTAACTATAGCCCCTGGGGGTTTGACCTGACAGAAAACAAGCTATCCTAAAATGTCAGAAAGGTGAACATTAAAACAGAATGATGCTAAAAGATAAAGTTAAGTAGCAAAACAGACAAGTCTAAAAACTGTAAATTATTGTAGCCAAACTTTCTAATAATCTTTGGATATTAACAGCTAATCTATATAGCAAGTCCGAAAAGAATAAAAGTGATTTGTATTTAAGTCAAGAGAATGCAATGAAAATATAATATTTCTTAACCAGATATCAAGCACAAGTAGGCAAGCTTGTAACTGCCGTCAGTAGCTGCTTGCTACCTATAGCCCCTTGGGGGTTTGACCTAACAGAAAACAAGCTAGCCTAAAATGTCAGAAACAAGTCTAAAATCTCTAAAATTATTGAAGCCAAACTTTCTAACCATATCGGGATATTTACAGCAAAATTTGTAGAAACATTTGATCAAAAGTACATCTTTGAATCCTCTTGACTCAAGTTTATTGTAAATTGGTTCTAGATGCAAAGTCCTGAAATTTAGAACAAATACAAAATCTGTGACAAAAACGTATTATATCCAATGGTTTCCGAAATATTACTGTCCAGGAAAGGATAATGAACCACTTCAAAGTTAAACTCATCAATTTTGTGATAGACTTCAATACAAAACCAGTCATTAGTGATCTGATTATCCAAGTCCAAAAACACATCTCTGAAACCATCTGAATTGTTACCCTCCAAAGGGATATCTTTTGGGTAAAATTCTTTAGCAATTTCACTGAAATTTAGTACATTTATGAAGCAATGTCATCAATATATCTTGCGTTGTTTGATAATTTTGTAGCCATTTGAAAGTATTTTTTCATCAATTTATTCATATACTTAAATTCAAGCCAGATTAAATATAAATCTGCGAGTAAAGGGGAGCAGTTGCTACCCATTGGAATGCCTTTTACTTGTTGAAAAACCAATGGTCTGCATTGAACAAAAGTATTATCCAAGAGAAATTATATAGCATGTATCAAAGTTTCAGCAGTGTAAGATTTAACTTTACTTTCTGAATATTTATTGTGTGACCAATTTACTTTCTTTGTATATGACTTAATATTTATGTATGGTTTACCATTATGTTTAAACATTTTGCTTATTAATTCTGAAAGTGAACTTTTGACTTCATCTATGGGTAGATTTGTGTACAGTGTAGAAAAATCAAAACATTTGATATTTTTTGTCTTTACATCTTTGATTTTAGATACAAACTCGGAAGAATTGTTAATACTCCAAAAACAATTTATTTCACAGTTTCTAGAAATTGCATTGCAGTATTTACGTAAATGATTCCTAATTGCAGTCAAACACAATGTTACTTCTTTTGATAATTGCTTTGTAGTACATTTTGAAGCACCAGCTATGAATCTAGATTTAAAAGGGTTTTTATGTAATTTGGGTATCCAGGACAAAAGTGGAATAGAGGAGTCCTCTTCAGAAATTTTGACATTAAAATTCCTTTTCGTCTCATCTTTATATGTATCTATCAAATTATCAATGGATTGTTTGTGTAATTTAAATCCGTCATTTCCTCTTATGTCTGAAATATTGTTTATACCAAGCTCCTTTTTCAAAACATCCAGAAAATATATTATCAGATGATCCCAAAATTGCTACCTGCCTTATCTATGTTAGTGACTTCATATCTATCTTGTAGTTCTTTACTGCTTTAGAAACTTTAGGCTGTTTTAGATTAACCGAATTGGAATTCTTAATGTGGGATTTGTAAGGATGAATTCTATTTCTAAAGACTCTTTTCAAGTTTGATAACCTTCCTTCAAATTTCTGGAATTTCATTTTTTTCTTTCTAAGCCTATTTCATACAGTAGGAATCAAGTGCATCACATGTATCCTGAAAAAACTGCCAATATTCAACTTGGGACATATCCGAAATTTTGTACCTTTTTTTATCATTTCGTTTAAACCTGAATTTTGTATTATATCTAAGTTACCTGTAAATACATGTTTGTGGTATGCATCAACAAAATTAGAATATTTATTATTAGGCACACAGTCACAATTTTGATTTGCTGCAATACCCTCAAGATTAATTGAAGCCAGAATTTTTTTGTAATTCATGATACTTTGTCCAATATTGTTGCCATATTTATAGGAAATTATGGGGGGATCCTTCATTTTGCACTCTTTGGGAATCATGTTACGAACAAATTTCAATTTGAAAAGGGACTGAATGTTTAGTGAGTCAATGGTTTTGTGTTTGAAAGGAATGCTGCAAAACATTTGATCTAATTTTTTCTTATTAGAATCAGGTTTCCGAATAGTTGTCGTGTACGCATACACAATTTCACAAATTTTGCGGAAATGTGTGTTCTGAATCAGTAAGACCCAAATATTCATTTATCCTTGTTATGTCTCCAAATGATAGTGCTTTCAGAGCTGTATGTAATTGATCAATGCCATTGGAGAAAGCCTGTATTAAATTTTGGACAAGGTCTTTTGTATCCACGTTCCTACATTACCTGTTTTTCCGTGATTTTCTTTGTCCATGACTTCTTCTTATTCTTTGAATACCAGCCTGATTATAATGAAAAGGTGTGTGACTTCTGTCAAGAGTTGCAAAGTCCAAATTCCTAACATCACCGAAGCCTAAAATTCTGTCATTGAGTCCATAAGTAAAAGCTGAATAAAGTATTTTGATCCAAAAATCTTCCATTTGTAATAATTTCCTTGTGTTAACATAACTGTCTTGGTCTAACAAATTTGGCTCTATGTAATCAATAATTTGTATCCGGCAATCCAAATGTGAATGTTCCGCAGAATTGAAATGGTTACACAAAAAAATGTTTAACTTGTGATTTTTAATTGTAGTTTTATGACCACTAAATCTCTTTTTAACTGATTGAGTAGTTAGGCCCGCATATTGTGATTTACATATATAAAAATATAAAGGCATTTGTTCCCCTGATTTTTCTAATGCAGTGCCGCTCATTGAAAAAACGTTTTTGGAACACATGTGAGCAAATATCATGCACTACAACCTTTGGGCATTTTCATGTTGAATTTGAAATTCTAATGATTTTAAGAAAACAGGTTCTGATCAAGTTCCGTATAAGTATGGATGTTGCTTTGCCTTATCAATGTCGTGGTTAATTAGAGCAGATTAAATAACAAAACACATGGCTCGATTTAGTGTAACGTGGGTGGAATAAACGTAAACACAGGCTCTCTAATGAACGGTTTCCTGGCACATTAGTACACCATCAGTGTTTTCAATGTTGTTTTGAATATTTCTCGTCTCCAACAATGCTTTGCTTTCAAAAGGCATGAACAGGGAGGAAAAAATCAATAATCATATAAGTCCATATGGTGCAACGTGCGTGAAACTTTTTGTACACCAAATTATTTACAGTACAGCTCATGCATCATGGACCACCCAAACTTGCACAGTTTTACGCATGTATGGGCACTGCGCCACGCATCCCGCATGCCGCCAGAGAGATATGCTTGCTATCGGCGTGCTCATACGTCCGCGCATGCCTTTTTAAGCATGCATTTTAGTGTTAATTTTTTCTCGCATCTAGTGACTGGCGTACTACAAAACGCGTTGAGCCCATCACACGATTCTCAATGCCTGTCTTGCCAGGTTGAATCAACTTTTCAAACGGTGCGCGCAATGTTAGCTAGCATTGACTATCAGTCATTCTTCTTTTGAGGAGAATCCTTACGCCTCGTGGTTGCTTTGAACCAATCATAATTGACATGTTGACCTCAACTTACAAAAAGCATCATGGAGGAATACGAGGGAACCGGCGGTGTCAGGGCCACAGCAGACAATGATTTCTATTCCTCCCCTGTTCCAGGCAAGGCCTCGCATTAATCGTTTTATGTACGATGTGGACAGCGACAAACGTACCAAATTTTGTAAAAGTTTTTGTATGTTACAAACTGTTCTCTCCTGATTAAAGGTCATCAAACCATCGATTAATTTCAGATGCTGATCTGTTACTTTCTGTCGCGCCCGGCAACAAGTTGTTACACTGGTAGGAATTCTTCTAGTTTCTCGGTGATATTTCACCACCCTTTTAATGTAGTTAGTCCAATAGTAATATGGTGCTGTTGAATTATTATCTTTCGGATTTGGCTAAAACTGTGTCCATCCTGCTTTTCCCGAATAATTTTCCATCTCATGTTCTCACTTGCACGCACTATCTTGCTTTGGCGGTAAATAAGACGACATGCCGTAAATCTTGGACAGCTTTTGCCGGGAAATTAACTGACGACCTTCACACTTTTTTTCCGCACGTGCAAGACAAGTACACTGCATATATGTAAATTCATGCACATTCAAGAACGGAACTTAAGATATGTTAAGAGTTTTTTCTAGTTCCGAGTGGGACAAATATCGTTGTATGCCTTTTAACGACTTTGCAACGCCAGGATTTTATTTTCTCATTTATGCAAATTTAAAATGCGAGCCTTACCAACCCACTTTGTCAAATGCGCAAGGTGACTGCAGGTGTAAAGCACCTGGCATGTCGCACGATGCGATTGCCACTCGCACGATACTCGCTTGCCATTCGCACGGTGCTTTTCCGTTGGTACCCTGCCAGACGCCTTGCTAGCCAAAAGCGAAGAGGGACGAGCACGCATTCGTATGGTGCAAGCATCTTATTTGAGCATGCTGCACAAGGCTAGCTCTTTTTCTGTCTGCCCGCCAGCGTGCTCGACGGGCTAGAAATTTGGTCCATTTGGCGAGAGCTGTACTGTACGCAATGCGCTCAAAAACGTGCCGAGGAAAGCTGTTGACCCGGACTAATATATTTTTTGAAACTACAGGCGTGCTAGTCCTCAAATGATTTTTTTTTACAAAGAATGTCAATCTAACACCTTCATTGTAATTCAAAGCAGTTTGTCTTAAATAGTTCGACTTAAGTTGAGGTTTCCACTGAAATAATATTCCTCTATGGCAAAATCGGGCTTGAATTTATAAATTGTTCTTAGTTTGTTGCAACCTTGTACATCCTGTAGCAGATTATGTACGTCCATGCCTTGTTGTTTCACAAACAAAACCTATGTCTGACTTGCAACGGTATTACCATCTGGATAATCTAAAAAAAAAAAAAAAAAAAAAAATGTGCACATTTGTGATGAAATATTTTAGACAACGTAACATGCACGTGTACTGGCATTGCACCTTGGTCCAGTACTCCGTACTCTCACATAGTCCAAATGTGCTCCTGGGAAAAAGAGGCTACCACAGTGTCCTGTCAACCTCGCACAGGAAAAGACCAGCGTCCAACATGCCGATAATTTTGCCCGAGTGCAGTTCAGAGAGCTGCGACTGACTGATACGCCATGACTTGTGACTTCATATTTATCCCTGGATTTCACTGGCCCCCTATAAGCCCATAGGCACCACAATACCAATCACCATTCTTTACAAGATTTGCAATGAGAGTTATTTGTCACACATTCAGGCTTTATGAGTCTTTTCAAGGGTGCTCCACGGCTTATTGTGTCAAACGCGGGCGTGAAGTCTGAAAAGCAAGTAAATGAGGCTTTTTCTGCCAGTTTGTAAATATATATTTTGTTGATAATAGTTTTTAAGGTCAGAATGCGAACAATCATTCTGCTCTGGGGTCTAATTCCAATTTGGCTGGTAGGAACCTTTGAATTAATTAATTTATAGGTTTAAACATACACAGCAACTGAATTGATTATAAAGCGTTGAGAGATTGTTTATTTATTTATTTATTTATTTATTTATTTATTTATTTATTTTTTATTTATTGTTTATTTTTTAAATAATCTAACATTTCATGTCAAATCGGGGGATGAGGATTTTTTTCAAACAAATCAAAAGGGGAGTATCTCTGAGGACCAAATCCTTTACAAAAATTAAGCCCGTCTTATCATCATTGTATTGGGGCGTTGCACTTATTCAGTGGTACATCCATCCATCCATACATACATATATAAACACATATTCATGTTTAAAATGGTAAACACAACATATTTTAAACGTAAATAATCTAACTCACATACAATGCATAACACAGATAGTTCTCTGGGATTTTTGGAGTTAATTAAAATATTAATAATTTGCCTGTGATGACACCAGGCCATACATACATACATACATACAAACATACATACATACATACATGCACACATTCATACATACATACATACATGCATACATACATACATACATACATACATACATACATACATACATGCATACATACATATGGATTTTTCATCATCTTCGGCGCCGCTTTCCTGATTAAAGTGTGTGTCAACACACACTTTTCTGTTTTTCTAGGAATTCTTTCTTTCTTTCTTTCTTCTTTCCTTCTTTCTTTCTTTCTTTCTTTCTTTCTTTCTTTCTTTCTCTCCAGGCAAATTTGTCCGACATTTCATTTGAAAATTATTATATGTAGAAACTCCAAACTTGGCACCATTATTCTTCTATGGATAAAGTCTGGCCTTTTTATAATGAGAGGTCATGCTTTTCAAAATTGTGCAAATGAGGTATGATTAAAATTTTAAATCTTCAATATCTTATATACCATAGAAGATGTGGTTCCGAGTGTATAGGAGCTCCATCATAGCAAGGTAAAGGTCATCTCAAATGTCAAGGTCATGTCAAGGTAAAAAGTCAATTTTAAGCCAAAATGTGATTTTTTCAGGTATAGGTTCACTTCAGGTAGAGGTCAACTCAAGGTCAAAGGTCATTTCAAAGTCAAAGGCCACTTTCAGTGGTCGCTTTCTTCTAGCCATAACTTGGTCAATTTTTATCCAATTTTGATCATGTTGGGCTCTAATTGTAGCTATTGTAACCTTACATATTTTTTAAATATACATGTGACCTCTAAAGTGTAAAGGTCAAGGTCATTTGGACCTTTGAAAGTTTCATCCAGTCATAACTTCGCCAATATCCTTCCAATTGTAATCATGTTGGACTCAAAAGTATGTATTGCTACACTGGACATTTTCATAAGAACATGTAACCTGAAAAAGGCAAAGGTCAAGGTCATTTGGCCCTTTGAAACTTTCATCTTTCCATAACTTGGTCAATTTTACTCCGATTTGGTTCATGTTTGGCTTAAATTGTGGGTATTGTAACACTGTGCAATTTACATGTGACCTGTAAAGGTCAAAGGTTAAGGTCATTTGGACTTTGAAAGTTGCATGCAGCCATAAGCTTAATGGAATGTGAAGTACCAAAGGATAAAAGTTGTAGCATTTAATATTTACAACCTTTGAAGGCACACAGACAGATTTGCTTTCAAGCAAATTTTCTTTTCCAGTTTCTTTCTTTCCTTCTTCTTTCTTTATACCAGCAAATTTGTCCGACACTTTTCTCGGGACACTATTATACATAGAAACTCCAAACTTGGCATGATTGTACTTCCATACAAGGAGTTTGACTGTTTATACACAGAAAAGAAGATGTTTAAAATTATGCAAATTAGGGGCATTTGAAATTTTCAATCTTGAATATCTTCAACACTATATTAGATAGATATGTCACTCCAACTTCTATTAGGGGGTTCTTGACCATTGCGCACCTAATGAATTAAAAAAAGAAAGTTGTAGCAATTTAAATTATGCTAAATAGCACCATTAGAAATTTTAAATCTTGAATAACTTCAAAGCTATAATAGATAGAGATGCCATTCCAACTGGTACTCCTGTGTTATGAAATAGTTGTACATTGCCATACCAATATGCTTTGAAGACACACACATTGATTTGCTATGCAGCAAATCATCTTTCCTAGTTTTTCTTGTTTTTGCATGTCGTTCGGATGAAACGGGAAGAACCTCATGCAGGGGTTTATAACATCATGTAAAAATAACTTGTAAGTGTCCGAAATGTTCCTCAGAAAGCTTAATAATTGAAAATGTTATGTCATTTGTCACGGCAAGTGGCAAACTTCCTGCAATACTGCAAAGGTACCTGTACATATATATTGTGTTTACAAAAAATGTAAATATATTCTTTGAAGTCAATAATAAATCCAGCTCAAAACGTGTAACCATGTACAACCTTGTTGGGAATAGGAATACCTTGACGTGAAAAATATGCAGATCTCATCAGCAACGCAAACGATACGGTAGTTCTTAGTGTCACATATATTGTAAGGTGGTCTTGTCTGGAGGCTACTGCCTTTGCAAAATTTATGTTACAGAAACCTGTGCAGGATGGTTTTTAAAAATTGACAAAGAAACACCTGCGAACTTACGTTACCCTTCTCTGATTTGCATCATGTTTATATCATAACATTACAGTCCTCATTCGAGTCAACAGTCTTACATTGCCTATACGCCTCAGATGCTGAGTTCGCAATTAGCCAAAAGCAAGTTATACACTCGTGCCTAAGTGTTCAATGAAACTTGTGAACTAAGTGCAGGCCTATATAGTATGAATTAGCATTTCCAGTGTATTAAGAATACGCAATTGTGCAACTTGTACTGTTTATATTCTGCATTGAGGATCAGAAATATTTTTCAACACAAAGACAGTGATACTCCTGTGTTTAATTCACCTCAGCATAATGCCATGCAAATAACTTAAGCATGAATGGCAAGTAATATTACGTGTAAATGTATTAATGTTAACATCCATGCATGTGCTATGCTTATATTATCTTATTCATCGTTCAGTAGATTCAACAAATCTGGGATATTCAAAAACACTAACTTCCCAACGTATGCTAATGACATGACGTTTAAAATTATGTTGTGGTCACTTGCCTAATTACCCCGAATAGCCATGGAATTTTTATTGTAATTCCTGATTTTTGAGTCATAAATTAAATGTTTTGACGATCATTTCTTCACCAAAAATTTGCATGAGTCAACCTTATCCTAGACAATTGGGTGAATGTTGACCAGATGCAGCCTATAAAGAACACATATAAAAATATTGTTGCTTTCGTGAAAGTGCTCTTGCTTTGAATGGATACCCTCTTGTACGGAGAGCATTGGCGTCCCATCCAGAGACACAAAACAAACATGGAGACCAAGATGGCGTCTCTTGGAATGGAGTCATCATTTCATCACATATTAAAAATGAATGTGTGTATATCGGTCGTTTTATACCCTACCAAACAAGCTTAAGTCAGGTAAATTAAATTGAAACGTTTTAAAATAATATCTAAAATGTGAAAAACATGGATGCTGCATATATTACAGATGTGTCGCTATAATTTTAAAACATTATTTAAGTTTTGACCTCCTCCTATAAACAAATCTTACGAACCTCTGAAATTTTTTCACATTGAAGTGCCTATAGCTTCTCAGACAATTACCTCAGTACTCCCTGATCAAAACCAAAATTATTCAACGTATATTCAGAGGTCATGCTTTAAATTCTGTTTTGATAAGACGCATCGCTATTGCATGCGAAGGGTTTATGTTACCCTATTCCTCTTACTTTTTAGCATTGGCGATCAATCAACACTGACTGCACATGTTGAAAATTTATCAATAATACTGGTTTATAATGCGTTATACCATAAAGTTTATTAGTGAACATGGAAGAGGATATTCAGACAAACATGTTGAGGATAATATGGTCTGAAATATGATTACAGCTATGTATGAATCTCACAAATTTAAAAAATATGGCAACTCGCATATAAAGTATAAAGGGACGGTTTTCCCTACGAGTACTTCAGAATTACATAAGTAAAATTATGTGAAGCGGTTATTCCATTAATTCAGCTACATACTATTTTGTAACCTTCAAAATGTTAGCGTGGTCGCAAGCTAATAATTAAAGCGGCAGATATCATAAAAACTGTTAGTAAACGGCTGAAGACGCTTGCAGTGAGAAGTTTTTATACCCAATAAAGAACACATGCTATCCAAAGTATTCCCTGAAAACATCTCTCGATATTTTGTCTAAGCAGACTGTCATCTTTAGAAGCTGCATCCCGTAGTATTCGTATGGCCACACCTACCATATCAGCCTCATTTATCCGCCTTCTTCCAGCAGAAATGCGGATATCTATTCATAGAAATGCCTCACTTTTGGGCACACTGAAAACAATGGATGTTATGAGAAGTACCGTAATTCAGAGAGAAGACGAACTGGAAAGTTTCAATACTCTACAAGCCCCTTTGTACATACTGTATACAGTTGAACATTTGACAGTCAGACCATAGGAAGCGTTTTTGGAGCAGATTTCTAATGTGACGGGAATTGAAGAGGGGGGGATGAGTTTAACATACAAATAAAACGGATTAGATTGGCAGCAGCAATGTTGTTGTACAAAAAGGATTAACCCTCCCCTCCCTTAACCAGGCCAAAACTGGCTGGTAGTCAAATTATACAGTGTCATTTCCACATCCAAGCCGTAGCCCTAATCAAGCAAATCCAAGTCAATTTCGACCAAAGCCAATGTTCATTGGTATGTATAGCTGAATTACTTCAATTTATAATTCACTGGTACCCAAAAGAGTCCAAAACGTATGTGCAAAGGTCCATAGGGTCAAACAAGCCACGTTTAGTTTTAACATGACAGAATGCAAAATATTTTGTTTAAAATTATAGGCTTATTTCAGTAAATTGGCTTAAACAAGTGAATCACTCATGTGCATATAGGACCATACAAATCATGAAAAGGAACCAAAATCTGCAGCACATCAGAGAATTTGCAAGCAGAGGTTCGTAATTTGTTAAAAATATCAATACAATTCAGCATTTCAAAGATACTAGTTGCAACCGCCGTCTCAACAATGATCATCGTCCATACAAGTCCAAAAAGTGAGACTAACACCAACATCAGTCCAGCCGAAAAGCCTCCTAGGTCCAGAACGACCACCAACTAGAATGCAAACACAATTATGCAATTCGATGTGTTTTAGACATGAAGCAAAAGGCATGATGTTGTATTAAAGGAGATAAACTCAGAGTGTTTCAAAAGGAGTAGTTTTTGAACGTGCAAATTTCGTGGTGAAAAGTCAAAACATTGTAAGAATTTGCAAATACACTGGTTCAAATGTCAAACATCAGCCAGATACAAGTGACTTCAGGCCTAAAAACACAAAACCGTAGTCAAAAATTGCATGCACAGCAGTCAAACTGCATTACAATAGCCAAAAAGTGTAAGCCTAGCAGTCACATTTTAAGTATGGTTTCGAGAAGTATTGTTGAAAGGAAATTTAAAATGTTCAAGAAATCATAGAATCCAACAAGTCATTAATAAGTCATTGATTAAGGCAATAATTTAGAATTCAAAAAAATGTAGTATGCCATTGTAAGGCATCTGCAAGTCAGACAAGCATAATGTACATCTAACTCATGGTTCTATAAAGTTCAAAAGGTCAAAATCTATAACAGTCTTAATTTTTGTAAAATTCTACTGCATTTATCAGAGGAAGAGATAGGGTTTTATGAAAAGAAAGAAAGAGGGAGAGAAAAATCATGTTGAATTCCTAAAGGTATCTGTAAGTATAGCTGTTTTCCATCCGACAGTTTTAAATATTTTCATTCATTTCAGACATAGGTCAACTTGTCAGTCAGCCAAATGTTGTCTCCTTCAGTGTTTTCAACTAATTTCAACAGTAAGGAGAAATAGTTTGACTGAGAGTTATGGATGGCACATATGAAGATCACATGCTCCAGGTCAACAGCTTTCCCTGCCATGTGTGGGCACTAAGTGCCCAACTTATGCTAAGGGAAGCTGTTGATCTAGTCTTATTTTAAGGGGGGAAAAGGTTAATTCATTTGTAGAAAAAGATCTCACAGGATTAAAATGAAAAATTAAAATTACATTCACAATATGAACAAACTTTCACAGGGCTCATAAAAATTGGCAACTAGTGTGGTCCATGGAGGTGGCTTCAAACACACTGATAGGTGTGTATGGTGTATGCGTTATTAAAGCCCACACGGCTATATCATGCCCAGCATGACAGTGGACTCTTAAATAGTTTGCAATAATTCTTCTCCACTTTATGCAAAAAGTTTGATATGCCCCCTGCTTGCAGGAACATTACCAAAAGATCATATTCTTAACCCATTTATTGATAAAGCGAGCACTAAGCTCAGCCATGATACCAATAAGGAATTGCATACATTACTTCAGTAACATGGCAGCCCGAAACACTACTATCTAACATTTTAGGTGTCAATAACCACTGAATGGCCCCAGATAATCTAGTAGCAACAGGCCATCTCTTAAAATACAGTTTTAATCAAGGTATGGTCTTTTTAGTTGTCACAGAGCTGACTTTGGTTGCTTACATATTTGTTAATATATAGCATTGTAATATAAACAGGTATCTTGCAAGTCAGCCCCACCCCCTGTCATGGATATGTTTGATTAGGTTACCTCTCTTATTGCTTGACTGAATATGGAGTTCATAGTCTTAGGCGACCAATTACAATTTAGTGGTCACAGGTCAGGCATAATAACTGGACCAGTCACATAAATGCTGTTCACTCCAACAAGGTTTTCCTTCATCAACTAAGTAGCACAGAGTGCACCCTTGTATGGACAGCCCAGGGAAGGGCACAAGTTGAAATTGCAGTACATTGCCAATGTGGGGTATCGCAGGTGGGTAAATGAAAATTTGGGGATTCGGGAAACTACGTGGCACTACATTATATACTTGCGATATTGGGGACATTGTAGTAAGGTATGGTTTCTCTTTTTTTAAACTTCCACAGGGGTGATAAAACATAGACAACTAGTGTGGTCCAGGGAGGTGACTTCAAAGATACTGATAGGTGTACATGTGTGCGCTATATCAGCCTACACGGCTTTATCATGTAGAGCATGACAGTCGACTTGTAACTTGGTGAGTTTGTTTCAAACAGTGAAAGACAGGATCCTGATTCCGATACAAAAGTTTTGGAGTTGTCCAGTGTAAGTTTATTAAAGGTTAAACAAATACAGTGATGGTGGACTTTGTAACCTCATTTTAGTGCCAGAGCTGTTATCCAGGCAGCTAAGTTGTATAGACCTGTGCATCAATATTTGTGTCTCCCAATCCGGTATCGCCAAACCAGGAACACTGGACTTCTGGTATAATTATAGGGTTGTACACACCCACAGATATTCTGGGTATCCCTTAGTTGAGGTTTCCTCTTATTTATTTACTTATTTTTTTGAAATGTCATTCCTTTATCCAATGTTTGATATATTTTCAAATAAATACCTCTAATTGGTGTTATCCTTTCTTAGTCAAGCACCTTGTTTCGCTTGGTTACAGCTCTATCCTTAAATGAAGAACATGATATTGATGCACTTAGGTGTGAAGGCACTGGTTCTATACAAAGTCATTTAACCTTAGTGAACCCAGTTGGCTTTCATGTAGCTGCAGTCAACTGGGGATTCAAACTATTTCGAAAGGCAGTGAGCTGAAAATGTCACCCTGCCAGGAGACTTTGGGTGTGCATTGTTCTGAACCATAGCATCGTCAGTTTAGCCACACAAAACTTCAAGTCTGTACTCCTTTATAAGTTGTAATATAACATAGTGTGTCTCTCATGTGAATTGCAAAATATGTGCAAATTTTATGTGTCATCTCCCCGCAGTATCAAATACTGTCTAGAGCCTGAACTGATGTTTTCGAACTATCTAGATCTGGATGCTTAGTCTTATAATTCAAAGATGCAGCTTGTTCCACTATCCCCTACTATGCTTGCCAGGGCAAGCATAGCCTTGTGTATTGCCGTGATGTTGAAGCTATTTTACAGTGTAATAAATGAAATCTCTTACTTCATATTAAAATTTGTTTGCTCTTTTACTAAGGTTTATCTTGTTCATTTATCTAGTTTTAATGTTCTATATTAGCGCCGGGGGCCCTATACTTTCGAAACAATGCAATGGGCATTGTCCATTTATATCCAAAATATCAACGTTTTCGCCCTAGCAATGCTATGTATCCGCCGTTACTTGGGATCCGAGCAATAAAATACAAAGAATGGTATCACTCATAAAGATCTGACAAATATAAACATAGAGCTGACAGGATAAATTAAACCTCACAGTTTTTTATCTTTACGCCTCAATGACTCGGTAATATGTTATTCAAGGTTATCGTGTAGCAGTTGAACCTTGCTTTTTATGGTAAAGTGGTAAGAGTTTATGTTTAATCCAGTGATATGTAGTTGGTGACAATAGATCAATTACACTTTTACAAAATTCTGTATCCTGTCTGAAGTCCGGCATGCACAGATTCCATGTGGAGAAATAACTTTATGCAATGCTGCCCGAGCCACAATTTTAGCAGACTATTCAGGTGTTGGAAAACACCAGAGCCAAACGGACAACCAAAAAAAAAAAAAAAAAAAAAAAAAATGGAAACCATATATCTGTTCCTCCTGATGAATTCATCATAAGACACGATTGTGTCTATTTCTGAAATGGACATTAGGGCCTCAGTTCTGTGTTTTATATCTTGTATTTCAACTTCTTCCTGAATTTCAAAATATTGCAAGGAATTCAGTATTGGAAGTGATTTACACAATTCGTGGATATCCATTTTTAATGGTGTATGCTTCTAAAAAGTTAAATCGTCTTTTCATAGGAGTCGTATCTTAATAGGTTGTGATATGGTTCTAATTCTACAACATACAATAGGATAGACAAGATAAATCTTTATTTTCCGTGAAGCTTGTACAATTGAACATTATTCTCAAGAGGCTATTGGTCCAAAACAATTATGATTCTGATAACCATAAAAACATAAGTGAACAAAAAGATAGGAGGGTGTGATTCACATAAAATGATACAAAGGAATTAAGATATACAGTGCGACGTCGGGTTTTCAGGAGATGAAATGAAGATAAATTGTCAATCAGGAAATTACTGGATGTTTGGTGATTGCTTGATTGCTTTGGCTAACTACACACATAAGGTGCAGAAACACGTGTCCTGTGACGATGTATCTATTTATGGCTTTAACCCCTGTAACGTTATTGACATATGTCTAAAGGATTGGGGCTCATATGCCTGTGTTGTGTGAAGATGGATCTTCAAATTTTGTTTGTTACCTGTAATCCTGTGTTCAGAATTTAAAAGTATGTGTTGATATACAAGGGGGTAGATTTGTTGTTTTGATTACTTTCCTATGCATAGTCCTTTGTTTTAAGCTTGTGAGATGGAGCGTTTAACATTTTGATTTTTATGAGGACAGATTGGTAGTCTGAACCATAGTCACAATACACGAAGTGAAGGGCACCTTCTTGATTTTTTTTTTTTTTTTTTTTAAAGTTTCGGGGCATCCTGTTTGCTGCAGATGTGCCATACTGTGACACAATGGTTGATATTTGATAAAGTGAATGACTTTAAAATAGCGACTTTACTTTTTGTATCTAAAAGCTTTGAGAGTCTTCTAAGAAGATTGAGCTGTTTTCCTACTTGGGGTCGATATAGTTTCAGCAATAGATTTTAGCAGTTCTGCTGGTATCTGATCTTATTCTGTAGCTTTCCTACTCTTAAGTTGCTTTAATTTTGATTGTATGTCTTCTTCTGTCACATGCTTAAAGTGACATGCTAGTTGGATGGTATATTTTCCTGAATTGCTTTTAAAATAATGTTTGAGTCAGCACTTCAGTGGCTATGTCATCAGCTATCTTGACAATGTGTTCTTTATATACTTCACACACGTTTGTATTGTCTGTGACTAGTTTGTCTTCATAATTTCACAGTGATGTTGTTTGAGAAGCAGGCTCCTGAATTTGTGAAAAGGGGTTTGATGGTCGGCTAGAAATTTGGTTTTAAATTAAGCTCTTGCAGATTTTCTTTGCATTGCAACTACTTAATTTCTTTGTGCGGCATTAATTTTGACACTCTGATGCTGTGTTTTAGGATTTCTTATATTTCTTTAACTTTTCCGGCAATGGGTGGATTTCCACAGTTTGTTGTTCATGAGAGGTGCTTCATATTGGCGTTGTTTCTTCTTTTTTCAGGGAGCAAGTTTATTTACATTTGACAGTGCGAACCCAACAGACGTCATCTACATCTTAATAGAAGTTTGCAATGGGGGACGGTGTGGTCGGGATATCAGCAGTGTATTTGGGCTCTGGAAATCCTTATGTGAGTGGTGTCTCGACCAGGAGTTTTTTGCGGGTCCAGTCGTGACTTTTTGGAAGCATATACCATATTGCAGAAGTCGCTAAGGCCAGTGTCAAGACCGTCTGTGAGCATGAATAAATTTGGCCTGTTTGTAAATTTTTATTCTAATATAGTTTCGTTTTTCTTTGAAACAAGTGGGATGTTTTACTAGATCATGTTGGTCAACAAGTTCACAAGCGTCACTGGCTGTTTTGGTGGCATGTTGATGTTACGTCTCCAATAAGGAGGAGATGGTCAGTATGTACGAGTGACCTATCACATACATTAGTAATCTTGTCAGTGAAAATGCAATGTTTAATGCTCGGAGGCTTGTATCTTGTGATCAGTATCATTTCAGTGTCTTTGACATGGAGTTCAAGAACTATACTTTCAACACCTTGTTTGCTTTCAAAATGTTCTAGCCTCTTTATAGATACATGTGGTCATATATGCAGGATTGTTCCACCTCCATATAAATTTCTTCCCCTATTGATACATTGTGAGACTAGGTATTTTTAAAGTATGCAACTAGTCTTTGTCTGTTGGATAACCCGACTATCCCCTAGTCGTCTGCAAAAACTTCACTAAGTTCAAATAATTTCTTACATATATTGTTGATATTCAAACATTCTTATGATAGGACCTTCGCTGTTCTTATAACTGGTGTGAAATAGAAGTGTCAGATATGCCTATCAATCAGGAGTTTTCATCACTAACTGACAAATCTTGGGTGCGTGATTCATCACAGTGTGTGGTGATATTGTAGATTGATGAGGATGCAGTTGTAGTACATGTAACATTTTGGTTTTGGTATTTCGTTTCATGCATGAAAAGCTACTTAACCTAAATAGTATCCATTAAATGAAACTCCTAAGGAAATATTACTTGCGCCCTGGAAAGGTTTGTCATAGACTATGCATTTGGGTCATCTCCAGTCAATGTTTTGTCCTTTGTTGTCATTGTAATTCCACAGCTCTGCCTATATGTGACCCGTTCTGACAAAACTAGTGACAAGTTGCAGGTGGCGTATGGCGAGTACAGCCTGAAAAACACCAAAATACCTGTTTCTGGACTACTTTTTGTTTTTGGCATAAACGAGTCCTTCAATTCCTACTTTTTCACATCCAGCCTTTGAATTTTAAAAATTATCAGTAAAAATTAGTTTTTTACCCTGTTTTCTGAGTAGTGTCCAAAGGAGAACGTTTCAAATTTCAAATAAAACGGTAAACAAACGTCTAAAATTGCTGGGTTTGCTCCGGTATTTCATGACACACACTGTGCATCAAGACCGGCAAATCATGCATCAGCGTGCTGGGAATCACTCCCTCTTTCTAAATATAGCCTGTCAAGGTTCGTTAATTATGAAATAAACCAATTAAAAGGCTTCTAAGATAGTATTCAAATACAAGGTTTGCCGTGGCTATTTCGTATTCTGTAACATGATTGGTGTAGAACTGTCACGTGACGCAACATCGCCTCATTTTCCTGTCTTATCGCTCACTCCGACACCATGCCTGGGCGAGAGCAAGGGATGGCGAGAAGGGTGGAGTGTGAAATAGCACGGCTTCTCTCCTCTGACAGCGACAAACAACGTTTAGACTTGTTGTTGAATGAATACTTGGAGGACAAGGAAGGTGAAGAAAGCGATGGGGGCGATATTTTCAGTGATGACGAAGAAACAATCGAGGAGTCCACGAGCAATGAGAATCAGGTTCAGGATGACATGACCATGTTGACAGATGGAGAAATTGCGGCGCATCACATGGAGAGTGCTACTCTATCAACAAACACCAGATACGTCGATGGAAATGTTGTAATAACAGAGTCAGGACTCGGGAACTTCGCAGCTGAGCTTGATGAAGCAGAGCAATTTTCGTAAGTATGCCAAATTATTGACAACTTAAGTCAGCTAGACGTTTGGGGAACGTTTGTATTTTCTTTGTTTCTGAGACTTTTGATCGTTGTGTAATACAAAACCAAAATGAATTGTAAACGCTGCTGATCAGGTCTTAAGTTACATGGTTACCATGGTAAGTATTAACTTTGCTAGGACAGCACCTGTGTGGTAGTAGTATTCTTGAAGGTGCTCTACTATGTAGCATATGGTCACTCGGATAAGTCAAATAGACCTGTTTATGATGTCCACCAAGTCAAACACTGTAGTAAAATTAGTCCATGGGGTACTGGTAAAGTGATGATCTATATCTTAGCAGGTATACTGTTAAGAAAAGAGTTGAAGCCTTAGTAATTTCAGTGTTTGTGTTATTATGAAGCATGCTGTCACATGAAACAAGAGTACTGAAATCAATACAATAATAGCACCTCATTTAAATTGCCCTCAAACGATACAGCAGGTACACATAAGATGGCCACCGTGATAATGTAGCCCCAGTGTAACTTGACTCTTGAGGTAATTTGACAGCTCATTAACATTATTGTACTTTTTTCATTCCTACCAAGTGCAAACTCATTTTGGGTAGGCCTATCCCCAGATGCAGATCGGATACATATTCTTTTCAATTTCACAATTTCCCTTCCTCCATTTGCAAAACATGTAAGAGATACTTTAAAAAACGGAGACACATGTTTTATTACAATCTCCCCATTCTCCACATGTAAGACACATTCAAAAAATCAATTTTACCAAAATAAAGAATAATTATTTCAGACATTTTAATGAGCACTGTCACTAGCAGGGGTAGAGGTAATTTGAAAAAAGGCTAAGCTCATTTAGTGTAGGCCTATCCCAGGTGTGGATCAAATACATTTTTCTTTTTTTTAACCAGACCATGATGTGAAATAACCATTTCATACATGATTTCATCAGGAAGGACAGAGGTAATATTTTCAAATGTAGACATCGATTCTGTGTATCAGTTAAATATTTCAGTTCAGTTGTTCATGTTCTTTATTGTGGTTTTCATTTATGTTAATTTTTGTTTATTGTTGGTTGAAGATGGACATGGATTACCCTTCTCATATGGGCCTACATGTTGCAATGGGTATCATCAGGGCATTGCTTCATGGTCATACAACCCACAGCATTCTAATGGTAAGTACTGTTGGCTTTAACAGGAAGTGTTCTCAAGTTTCATTGCATAATTGATATTTATACAGCTACGGCCACCTGGTGACACACATGATTCCCATAAAATGCTTTAAACATTTAGGGATCCACTCAGCATGCAGGAAATAAACAAGTGGCATGATAATCCAGAAAATCAAGTAAATTCTCTTGGGATAAGAAATACATAGATGAAAGAACCCTGGCTTTTTTAAGTATAAGGCTATAGTTGACATGTGGCCCTGATTCAATTAGCTTATGTTGAAAGAGGCAAATGATGGCATAATTGCTTGTAACAAGCAGGGATTTTTACACAGAAATCAAAACTATTTAATCAGTACAAATTACATGAAATTAATTATTACTAACTTGTACACTTAATAGGTAAAAGGTGTAAAACATTCAGAGTTGATCAAGGATCACATGGATTATTCAGACTTTATTTGATTTCCCGTCTTCAGTTGTGGGTGTACTTACTTCAAAGATGGGCCATGCTGCAAGATGTTTCCCGCAAGCCAAATGGTACAACACCGCATGCAAATGGCAGAGCTTACTGATCGTAAGTACATTATTGACAGACCCGTCAATTTTTGTGTGTATGTGTGTGTGTTCCATGCTAGTATCAGTGTATGGCTCATCACACATACATGCTCTATCTTTGAAAATATCGAAGTTTAGGTTGGAGTGCTTTTCATAGTGTAGTCTTCCCTTGGATTTTCAAATATCAATTGTGAATATCTATCCTTGAGGTGAACCACAACCAGATATTTCTTTGAAAAAATAACAAACAAGCAATCAAAAACAAACAAAAAACCCCCCAAAAAACTATGTGTTATGTTTCATTTGCTTGGCTGTTTGTTGAACTAGTCCCAGTATTCTCTTACTTAGGCCTATTTCATTAAAAATGACTCATTAAAAGGATTTTTTTTTTCATTTGTTTGTTTTGTAGAAGAAATGAAGTTGGTCTTGATGGCTAAGATAGCATGTGGCATAAACAACAGCTCAGAGACTTGTCGTACGAAGAAAGCAACCCAAACAGAAAGGCGGCATCCTCGTACTACATACTTCCATGAGGGAAAGCAGATATGCTACAAGACTTTCAAGTTTATCCACAACTCGTAAGTAAAATTTTCCAGGTTCTTAGATTCTAACATGAACAGGGTTAAAATGAGTTCTTGATTAAAATACATCATGTTTTATACCTCCATCTTTGGAGAAGGGCATATAGGTTTGCCCTTGTGTATTTGTCTGTGCTTTGGCCCATCCCTCATTAAACTTGTGTCATTTGTATCTGAAACAAATTTCAGCTAGAGGAATCCAACTTGACATGAACACTAATCATCATATGAAGATGTGCATCTGGGGCTTTGCCTGTCTGGGCATCCATCTGCGTGTTACACTTTGTTACCTTGCATGCGGTTAAACTTGACCATTCTAAGTATTTCTGTTTGTGTCAGGAAGCTTTACACAACCCTTCATCACTATATGAAGATGCAGAGCTTCTTGTGTCCTGAAACAGATTGGGGCATCTGATTTCAATATTATGCCTTCATAGGTTGTATATAATCTTAAGTGTGAATTTTTTTTTACATTATTTTCAGACCCACTTCATCAATGTTGACCAAAATTAGCAGACATTATTTGGAAAATGGAATAGTTCCAATGGTCAAAAGATCAGGTGGAAGAAAGAGCAACACAAAGGCAGTTTCCACAGATGATATAAGGGAGGCCGTGCATTTTTTCTCCAATTACAGTGATGATCACAACTTGGTGTTGCCAGGAAGGGTTCCAGGGTACAAAAGTTCAGACATCAAGCTATTACCCTCATCAGAGACCAAGAAGCAAGTTCATGCTGCATATGTAGATGCTATGCAGAAGAAAGGTAAGGCCCAAACAAAATAATTGTTAATATCAACCCTCACTCCAAGAAAAAATCCTCAAGGCCAGATATTCATGTCCATCTTTCAGAATACAGAATACATAATTATAATTACTTACTTGCTGAAAAGTGTACTAACATAACTTATATTAGTACACTTTTCAGTTAGTAAGTAAAAGCTTTACTTTTACAAAAAGGGTAAGCCTGGTCAGCACAAGGTTGATTTTGACTTCTTTTAGGATAAAATGTATGTCAACATTCCAAGTAATGATATCAATGCAAACAAAATAAGGTCAAGAACTTGAAAATGAAAAGTGATGCATATTATTATTGGGCATGTGAATGTGAGGTAAAGATGATATGGCTGGTCATATTTACATGTAAGCATGGGAATGTATCAGGGTTGGCAAACTTAATATCAGTGTACAGGGTTGCAGATTAAACAAAGTTTATATACAGTTCACCTATAGTTTTAACTAAAATACTCTTGCAGATCTTACAGCATCAGAGAAATTGTATGAAACTATGTGAGAAAAAAAAGTAAATTTGTAATGTATACATGTATGTGTTGCCATAATACAATTTTGCATCATATATTTTAAAATTTGAAAACATTACCATGGAGATTATATAATTTGTATCCTCAGGTGATGAATGTTGATGAATGCACTGTATTTCCTCTCATATGGGTCTGACATTGAAAAACAAAAATATTTACAGGTGGTCGTATTCTGGCGCTTACAACTTTCAAGAAAATATGGCTACAGCTACTGCCACATGTTATCACAGCACGGCCAATGACAGATTTCTGTTGGACTTGTCAAAAAAATAACAGGCTCATTTATAAGAGTGCCAACCTGCCAGAAGAAGACAAGTTTGAAAGGATCAAGCAGCAGCAAGATCATCTACCGTTAGTTCATCAAGAGGTAATCTTACGAATACAAGGCACTACTTATTGTAGTCACAAAAGATAATAGTTATTTCCCATAGGTAAATATTAACATGATTAAAATTTGATGATGCAGGGATCCAAGAATTTTTGCAAATTTTGTACATGTTGGAATGTTTATAAATATTACAGTAATCTAGAAAAATGGCTCTAGGTAAAAAAAAATGAATTGTGTTTGTTTTTACATATTTCATTTCAGACATTGCTACAAGCCAGTAATGATTTATACTTTGAATGTCTTTTCAGCGTTCACTGTACAATACCATGGTGGACAACTGCAAGAGGGCTTGCCAGGAGCAGGGCATATCAGACTCCACCAATAGCACTCGCTGCAGCCGCACTCTACCTGCCCACTACAGTTTTGATTTTGCACAGCAGGTTCATCTCCCTAGTGATCCCCTCCAGCCAGGACCCATGTATTTTCTTGTTCCAAGAAAGTGTGGGATCTTTGGAGTTTGTTGTGAGGGGATCCCTAAGCAGATGAACTACCTTGTGGACGAAGCCCAGAACATCTCGAAGGGGTCAAATGGCGTAGTGTCCTACTTGCACCATTTTTTTTAAACTTATGGCCTTGGGGAATCCGATGCCTTCCTCCATTGTGACAATTGCTCAGGGCAAAACAAAAATCGTTTTGTCCTGTGGTACTTGGCATGGAGGGTGGCTGTCGGACTTCACAAGTCCATATCTCTCAATTTTCTGGTGGTGGAACACACAAAATTTGCCCCGGACTGGTGCTTTGGGCTTCTGAAACAAAGATTTCGTCGCTGTGCAATCTCATCACTGAGTGAGCTGGTAGATGTGGTGAATGAGAGTGCTGTAGTGAATTCTGCCCAGCTTGTTGGGCGAGAGGATGGAACCACCTTGGTGCCTACGTGTGATTGGCAGAAGCATCTAGGGCCACACTTCCAGACCTTCCATGGGATTAAATCCTATCAGCATTTTAGGTAATTATCAAACTGATGGTAGAAATTCAGTGTCTATTTTGGTCTTTATGCCTCCTAAACCAGGCATAAAAAGTGTGCTATAAATGTTTTTGGGGATTTTGAACTTACATTCATGAGACCTGAAACTCATATTCTTGGCCTTGATGCATGTTCTTGTTCAAAGAGTTTTGAAAATACTAAAAAAGTATTAATGCATGATTTTTTTTGCATGTACGGGACATGACTGTAATTTAAATTCCACTTTTTTTTTTGATTTACTAATTTAGTTCCTGTTAACACTATCATATTGTGAGAATGCTGTTTTTCTGTTTTTTCTGTTGTCACAGTTTTGTGCCACAAACAAAAATTAAAACATATTTAGTATTACCAGGGAATAAGTTATTTGTGTAACAAATGAGGGTTTGTATCACTCAATGGATAATTATGTACTTTGAGAAAATACTATAGAAAATTTAAGAAATCAATACACAGTAAAATTAAATGATTTTACAGTGTGATTCAAGACTGTATTCTGTTTGAATTGTGTTATCAAAGGTAATTTCCATGTATTTATTGATATGTAAAATTGATTGCTTTTTGAGCTTGTTTAGGTCTTACTTCAATCCAATTTGATCTGAACTCTGCTGTATGTGCACTGTACTTAAAATGGCACTGGACATAATATGGTGAATAATCTTTGATTTTGTGTCCACACTACTTTGCTATAATCATAAGTGGCTAAAAATGATCAACCAGGTTCAGAATGCTATTATTTTTATTTTCAGTTGTGTAATTTCAGGTTTGATGCTTGTCACCCAGGGTGGGTGTTTGCCAAGGCCAAACCAGATGGGCCTGAAGTGAAGGTGCCTTTACTGAAAGCAGCAGCAACAGTTGAAGACCTGCCAGTTTCTCCACCAGTCTCTCTCCCAGCACCAGGTCTGTCCATGGAACGCAGAAAGTATCTGTATGACAATATTAGACAGTTTTCCAAACCAGAGTGGCGGGACTTAATGTTTCCATTCCCTGATGCCAGTGGAGTTCCAGTGCCACCAAGAGTAACTGTTGTGTCTTCATCAGCCGAGCCAACTGGGGATGTAGTTGCCGAACTGTCTGGGGATGTAGCTGCTGAACTGTCTGGGGATGTAGTTGCTGAGCCGTCTGGGGAGCTAGTTGCTGAGCTATCTGGGGATCTAGTTGCTGAGACATCTGGAGATCCAGTATCTACTGCCATCCCTTCTGTGATGGAATCTACCAGGATGAAGCGCACACGTCGGCCTCCAAAGAAACTGGACTTGTAATGCTATACATATTAGTAGACTTGTGAAGCTGATTTGCAGCAGCTTATTCAAACATGCCTGAAGATGTGTGGTCAGATTAAAGAAATCTGAAATGTGTTTAAGTGTTCTGCTTTTTTTGTAGAGAACCTTGAAGTTTTTGCTGAGCTTATATAGGGAGGAAGTGATGTATTGTATACCTTACTGTCCACCCATGTGAACTGCCTGTCCTTTGGGTGAAAATACCAGATTTGGTCCCTTTTTTTAACCAAAAGAAGAAAAAAAATGGAATTGTTTTTAAGGCCTCTTCCCATGAAAGAGGTATTTAATTTATAGGTTTCACATTAATTTGAGCAAAAACAGTATTATGAATTGGAAGGAACAGGTGAAATTTCACATTAAAAAAATTGTTACTCATTTTGCTAATTCAACTTGTTTCGACCAAACTTTTTACGAGGGTTGACAAGAAGGTTGCAATTGTCATGCGACTTATTACAATGTTGATATCAAAGTATGAATTCGAAAGTTTGTGCAAAGAAGGCACACTGGTATCGGTAGAAGCACACAAAATTATAGAGGCTAAGAACTTTACTTTTCAAACATATTCCGTATTAAAGAGGTTTGTAATAAGCCTAAAAATGATGATAATGTACTAGAACTATTCAGTTTTGGCAGCCATTTTGAATATTTAATGAGTTAATTTACATACATAATTAGCTTATTCATACTGAAGGCATTAGTATTGAAAATATAGCAACACACAAAATTATTGAGGTACACCATGGAAGCAAAGTCTGTACTCAGGAAAATCTTGGGGACAAGCCTGAAAATGTTGATTGAATGTAATAATCAACTTCGGCAGCCATTTGGAATATTTAATGAGCTAATTTACATACATAATCAGCTTACATATGCTGGAGTACTATTTATTGAAAAGTTCTTATGTTTAGCTTTCCATTAATATATAACACTCCAGGTGGCTTTTGATAGTTTTGTGTTTACATAGTGCATCACTTTTTTTTTTACCATAATGCAAATCCTTCAAGAAACAAACAAAACTTTGAAGGCTGTTTTCTGCACTTAAGTGTTTTGTAAAAGCGCCAGTGTCCGCAATATTTCAAAAGCTGTAACTTCATTAATATTTTTCCATTCACATCAAGTGATACATTTTTGGAAAGCTGAGACTATGCTCTCTTTATTTCTGTTGAAAACTGAAAATTGAAAAATTTGACCTTGTCACTAGTTTTGTGGGGATAGGTCACATATGTTAGTACATTTGATAAGTATGCAATGTTAACAGTAGTCAAAGTCGAGTGAACATAAGTTTAAGCAACTGGACAGTCGGCTGAAAAGGGTTTGCTTGAACCTATACAACCTGGAGGTTTTATGGCTGAGGTGCACCTTGGCATTGTCCTCAGGAACAATATAAATTGTAATTGGTTGTGCATTTGAGGAATTTTGAATTATACTTAGATTGATCACTTAATTTACATACAGTTACGCTCGCGTTCAAGTTAACAAACGCCAAACGCACCAACCTTTCCCAAACGTTTCCCAAACACTTTCAGTGAAAGTCAAACGTTTTGCAAACGCGTAGCAAACACTTTGCAAACACTTTCCAAACGCTTTGCAAACACTTTGCCAAACGCTTTCAAATACTTTTCCAAACGCTTTCAAACACTTTTCCAAACGCGTTTGGTGAAAGCCAAACGTTTTCAAACACTCTTCCAAAGTCTTTCAAACACTTTACACTTTGCGCCAAACGTATGTGATACATGTACATGTACACTTGGGTAATCTAATTCTAATGACAGGAATATTTTTAACAAGTGTCTAAAACACTTATCAGCACCTAAAAATCCCAACAACATGTGCATGCCTTCATTTATGGATAAGCCAAAAAGCTCTACTATGTATATTTTACAATAAAGTTGAGATACTCTATTGGTCCTTGGAGTAATTATATATATTTTAATTGAAAATTAGGAACTATTTCGGAGTAAATTTATAGGCTATATCATGATCAGATCATGAATCATTATCTGATCATGATATTGCCTATATACAAACTAGAATGCTGGATAAGTGCACCTTTACAGGTAGGTACATCATATATTGCTGGACCTGTTGAAAATACGTTTGGAGATTCTTCATCATTTAAATGGAAGTGATTGAAATGCATAGTGTTTGAATGCGTTTGTGAAAGTGTTTGAAATCGTTCGGGTAATTGTTCAACGCGTTTGGAAACGTTTGAACGCGTTTGGAGAAGTGTTCGCTTTCCAAACGCTTTCCAAACATATTCCAAACACTTTCCAAACTCATTCCAAACGTTTTCAAACGTTTCCAAACACAAGCCAAACACCAGCAAAACTAAAAAAAAGCGTTTGGCTGTTAACTTTCAGCCGGGCGTAACTGTAGGCGTTCGGCCGAGAATTTCTAAACAGACAACCTGTACCTTTTCCTTTTGAGACTTCAAATAAGCTTTCCAGAGCTAAGGAGGAAGATACCGTCGTACGGATTATGGAAGGTATATATATGAAGGCATAATAATTGCACTTAACACATATCATATATCCTGACAAAAAGGCTTATAAATTCCCAGTACCTTAAGTAAGCATATTTAAATGACACAGAATGCAGATTTGATCCAATATTCAGTTTATGTCTTGTAACTTAACCTTATTGCTTAAATCGCCCTAAGATTACTGTTCACAAAAAAGGAATAAAAATAAATTCCAACATTTCAGGAAGGTCTTGTAATTACATATAAAAGTACAAACTTCTTTGTTCAGTAGCAACCCAATTCTCCACGCAGTGTTTAAGGATGCCACCCTGTGTTTGTTATCTAATGCTACGTCTAAATTACCCAACTTTGAATGTGAATAAGATATTCACTGTACCCAACAGTACAATGTGTGAGCTTTTTCACTGCTTTTGTTAAACATAGTGTTTGAATTTTAAAAAAATAAAAAATACATCTCTGGTGTATATTTAAATCGACTATCACGGTCAATGTTAGGGTAACACTGCGTTTCTGTACTTTTTCATATATGGTGAAGGGGCGTTTGCTATATCTCAAACTTTTGAATTGGAATATATCAAAATTATAGGATTGTATCCATTTCGAATTCTTGTTCCTTATAAATTTTTAAATCAAAATTACATGAATATTTCGGGTGGTTAAAGTGTCCAGATTACTTTAATTTTAGTAATCGATGCACTTCTCTTTTATAAATTTGCCTCACTCACGCACCAGTCAGGTGAACTCCCATCTGTATAAGGTTAACTTTATAACTGATGCTAGCTGCAAATGCGGCACAAGTTATGATGAAACTAGACCCTTTTTTTCCTGCCCGTTATACAGGGCTTTGTGATCCAAGTCACACAACATTGTTTCCACGTTTGCTGTTTTTACATTGCAAATCGTACTTCCTGGTTCACCTCACTGTATACTCACAGAGCATATTCAAGCCTCATGAACAGTTAAAGGTTCTCGTGCACTTTGTAATCGCTATTCACCATGAGACATGGGATGACTGACAAATAGTTTATTTATCATGTGTCAAGTAATTATTATTTAAAAAAAAAATGTCATGCTCTTCTATCTGTCTCTTGTCTGCCTGTGAATGCCTTCGTAATATCCTGTTGCTGCTTGGTCACTCAGGCAAGGAATAAGTCTTCAATGTGCAGCAGCTGTGTGTATCTTGATGTCCTGTTTACCTGTCTTTGTTCGACAAGAGGCTAATAGAAGGCCATGCCCTTTTCCCAAGTATGAATTGATTGATTGTATCTTCTTTGTATCTTGATGAAAAATAAAATGTGTAATCCAAAATGATACTATTGAGTGACATTGAAATTGAAGGTGAAATAAAAAACAAACAAACAAACAAAAACAAACAGACAAGCAAACAAACAAACAAAAAACCGTGGAAAAAGGGAATGTCGGATGTTTTCACCTTGAATATTGAAACGTAGGGTCCTCTATAGTCTCTATTTTTCTGTACTAAAAGCGATATAGAAATCAGACTTTTATTGCGGTTTTTTTGAAGAGCTTTTTCATAACAGTATATTGGAATGCAGAGCAACGTGTTCATTTTAAGATTAATGCAGGGATGTAGAGCTTTCTTTGGCAGCAGGGAGTGTCAAACCAACAGTAGATGGCACTCCTGGACTTTGCTGCAGTTTGGTGTTGTCTAAAAGTGTTTTGGCCAAAAATTGTGCAGTTTTGGCGCAGTATAGCAGGATCCGTGAATACTGTGACAAAGTCACCCCTGGCAATGTCTGAATAGCTTCTTTGCAAACAGGACCGGACGAGGGAAATGTGTGAGCCCTTTTTGTGGTCTATTCGTTACAGAGAAAGTATGTTTCGGTTCCTAAACTCTACACAAGCACACTTTTCTACCACTGCTCCTCAAAATAATCAAGTGTGTCATTTTCGTTTTTTACCGGGCTTTCTATAAAATTATGAATATGATATGGTGATCAGAAAAAAGAAAAAGGGAAATTCTTTGCTGTTTTTGGATATAAAAATTATGATATTTGGTTCACAGCCAACATAAAGAAACATGAAATATAACATAGGTCTAGAAAAAAACTTGAAATGATATTAGCTTTAAAAGTAATGACATTTGAGTATATTCCCCGTTCTCAGAAAGCATCGGCCCTATTCACATTCTCAAATAGTTTATATTTTTCTTGAATAGAAACTTATAATTGGAATGAAAGGGGTAACTGGTGTGTGGGGGCATGATAGCACGTGCTCACTACTTTTCGATGTAAGGTTCTTGGTGGTAGGGTAATGAAGGTGAAGGTAGGTCAGGGCAGGCAGGTACACAAATCCCCAGTTTAATCTCCAATGATCTTGTAGACAGTGATAACCTTAGTGACTGCGATTTTCTCCCTCCCCGGTCTTGCTACAGATGCTAGTCATACTGTTAACGCTGGCCAGAGGGGAGGGAGCGATAGGTCAGGGATCGTATGCTGCACTGTGTTCTTCTTATATTAGAGGTGGATTTCATAAATTGTCGGTCTGTGGAAGTGCCCTACCGTGTCAATGTACAAGCCACACCTGCTATAACATCACCCTGGTTCCTTCATCAAATCACCCCTTTTTGTCTGCAGTTCAGATTCAGAACGGCCTTTTGGCAAAATATAGCATGGTGGGCTGTTTTATAAATTATGAGGTCTGAAGATTAGTCTCCCATTGATATCTGCTAGGGCTACGACCAGAGCTGGACTTTATCCTATGATTGCAGTAAATGAAAATGTCTCGGTACTGGTAATACCCATTTTTTTTACGCAAGGCACTGGCTCCTCGCGGTTGTCATGGTCGTTAGGAGACAGTCCAATTCAAACTGTAGAGGAAATAAATATTCTCGGTATAACATACACTAGGAATGGGTCTTACACTTCTCACGTGAGTGTAAAATGGGGCGCTGCCAGACGGGGGATCTGTAGACTGTGTTGGCCTGTTATATCTTGGTCTCCACGCTCATGTGAAATCGTATCCCGGGAAGACCATAGGTATTCCCAGTCTCACTTACGGTATGGATTGCATTAGCCTCCTTTAGAGCAACTGGGTATTATTAGAGTCCATACCAAGTAAACCTGTCAAACATCTTTGAGGTATTGGTAATGTCATCATCAGACTCGAAACCTAGGCGGTTGTTCACCACAGCTTGCACGACCAATGGTGTTAATGACACATTGTGCTACTTTTTAAGTAACCCAAGGTTTAACCAACGTGGCTCGTTCGAGTATCATAGAACAAAACTTATTTTAAGTCCTTGGTATTTTCTTTTTCTTTTTCATTGTATCTATTAGTGTTTTGTTCCCCTCTGTGTATATTATTGTGGTTTGTACATAATAATAATAATAATAATAATAATAATAATAATAATAATAATAATAATAATAATAATAATAATAATAATAATAATAATAACAATAATAATGATAGTAATAATAATCATAATGATAATAATAATAATAATAATAATAATAATAATAATAATAATAATAATAATAATAATAATAATTCAGTTGCTCAATCCAGTGTGGAATTATGTGCTCACAATAAGGATGCTGCCCTCAGTGCCTATACAAACACATTAGAAATTGGAAGAATAAATGTATGTATGTATGTGTGTATGTATGTATATATGTATGTATGTATGTATGGATGGATGGATGGATGGATGGATGGATGGATGGATGGATGGATGTATGTATGGCGAGGTGAGGCGACGAAGTGTTTCCATTGGTTTAACTGTACATGAGATGTGGCCATGTAATATGTATAAAGTATGTACATACAGCAATTTTAATGTTTTATAACCGTGCTTCATAATAATATGTGATAAACCAGCTTGTCAAGTAATCAATCAGATGTAAGTTTTTTAGCAAATTGTATCTGAACATGAACTTGCCCCTCTCACAATGCAAACATTTTAATTGAAAATAAGTCCTCCTCATTTAACTGGAGTATTGCGTGACCAACCCGTCCTCAGCTGACCTTGACATCGTCCTACATTGCCCTCTGATGCAATTGACCAAGCTTTTATAGGGCTTTAGTTTTTAGAGAGAGAGAAATGTATACGCTTACTTGTTGCTGTCAAAGCTATTCAATGTTCATCAAAATAATTGCACCATTGACGTAAGGCTTAACTCAATATAAATAGGGTCGAGGTCCCATCTTTAGTTGCAAATGAATAGCCAATTTTGGTCAAGGTTACCCTCGTGACTGCAAAATATGACACGTGTCTTCTTAAATAGTCAGCAAGACACAGCAGCTACCATAGCAAATATACATAGTGATGCTAATGTAAATAGTCTGCAAGCCTTCACGACACATAACGCATATTGTTTGTGTATCACCACAAAAATTGCACTTTCAGCAAGTCCTCAAGGTCAAAATATCATATTGACGCAAGACCCACGATGGGGATAAACTTGGCACAGACAAGCAAGATATCTTTTTGACATACGCTTCAATCCACCTTGGGTCCTATTAAGGTTAATATACGGATTTTATCCAAGTACTTGATTTAATTGAATCTTACTTGGTTTTAATTCTTGTGGGATTTTGTTAAATTCACTGAAATAATCCCCCCCCCCAAAAAAAATAAAATGAAATGAAATAAAAAACACAAAGCCCACGCTGGCTTTAATAAAGAATCAAATGTCTGGAGATACCAGCATCACAGCTGTGGCTGGTGTATGTACCTACAAATGATGGCAAAACGCCAGCTTGAATTGAAAGATAAAATATTCGCAAATGTCTATTTTTCGACACTCAAGCTGGTGTCCATGACGTAAGTTTTATACATTTATTATACGTACAGCGGCACATTGTCTCCACCATTTGAAGTATTTTCTTTTACACTGAATTGAATAAAAATGGGAGAAAAGGTCTCTGATAAAATGCAAAATATTTCTGGTACGTTGCACAAAATACGTTCAGTGCATTGCATGCTTTATGGCAAACAGAGCTGTGAGATGACATTTACTTGTGTTGTGGTTATAATTAAGTTCAATATCCTGATTACATAGTTTCGGGCAGACTGTGAACCTTTTTTCTGGAAGTATCAATAGACCGTTTTAGGACCCCAGAGGAAAGCACTTGAGGGTGATCATTTGCATAATTTTTTTCATTTGCATAACAATAAATTCCTTTAAAGTTTTGTTCAGCAAAGATCCAAATTTATGCAAATGAACACCGTCACTTACTGTCACTCGGGTCTTAAATCCCACTATTGTAGACATGTGATTTTCATTGACCCTGAAATAGCATGGCTTCGCAACCTACTCGCTGAGAATGCTAATGATTCAAGTTTCTTTATTTGCCTGTTTGTAAGCAACAGTGACCGGCAAGAGTGTACCTTGATATAAAAGGGTTCTTGGAAATAATACTGCCATTAAGACTGTTCAATATCATTGCACCTTTAGGCGACGCATTAAAACAGAATCTACTACGACGTTTATACACGTTGTAAGCATGCATTAAACTTATATATTAAAAAAAACGTTCACTTATTCGCTAGTTGGAAATAAATAAATAAATAAATAAATAGATAAATAAATGAATTGATGAATAAATAGATTAAAAAATAAATATGAAAATAAAAATGAACTAGAACAGGCTGATTTTCCAACAGAAAATCAAATGTCTCCCCATGCGCCCTTACTATTGTCACCTTTATTTTTATAAATAGGCATACCGATTCTAATGATCTACAGATATGGTGAAGGTACACTCTTCATTGACATTTCAAAACGTTGATTTTTTTTACGAAATGCCCATGTGACCTTGAAAAATAGGTCAAGGTCTTACAAGTCTTATATAGAAACATAATCACACAAAATGTCAACCTCTTTAAGACAAATCTTTCTCGAGTGCATCTGCAACGATTATTTAAAAGTGGCCATGTGACCTTGAAAATAGGTCAAAGTCACCCATCTACAATCCTCACCTATTTGGTTTTATGGTACATAGACATGCAAAATTCCAACCGCCTAAGTCAAATCCTTGCAGAGTTGTTGCATGCATGTCAATTTTAGATGACATGCCCACGTGACCTTGAAAAATTTGTCAAGGTCACCCATCTGCAATCGCAAGCAAGATCATATATAGGATCAGCTTCACAACTTTCAACTTCCCAAGTCAAACCTTCCTTGAGTTATCACGTCCACATTGATTTTAGACGAAATGCCCACGTGACCTTGAAAATAGGTCAATGTCATACATCTGCAGTTACAAGCAAGGTCTTACAAAAGTTTTACATAGAAAGATTATAACACAAAACGTCAAGCTCTTTAAGTCAAATCTTTCAAGAGTGCATCTGCAATGATTTTTAAAAAGTGGCCACGTGACCTTGAAAATAGGTCAAGGTCACCCATCTACAACGCAATCCATTTCATATTATGGAACATAATCAGGCAAAATTTCAACCTCTTAAGTCAAATCCTTGCAGAATTATTGGGTCCGCGTCAATTTTACATGACATGCCCATGTGACCTTAAAAATAGATCAAGGTCACTCATCTGCAATCCCAACGTAGTTCACATTATGGTTCATTATCGTGCAAAATTTCAAGCTCTTAAGTCAAATCCTTGCGGAGTTTTTGCGTCCCCGTCATTTTACATGACATGCCCACGTGACCTTGAAAAATAGGTCAAGGTCGTACATCTGCAGTTACAAGCAAAGTCTTAAAAAATCTTACATAGAAACATAATCACACAAAATGTCGACCTCTTTAAGTCAAATCTTTCTCGAGTTCACCTGCAACGATTTTTAAAAGTAGCCTTGTGACCTTGAAAATAAGTTAAGGTCACCCATCTACAATCCTTACTTAGTTCATATTATGGTACATACTCACGCAAAATTTCAACCTCTTAAGTCAAATCCTTGCGGAGTTATTGCATCCGCGTCAATTTTACACGACATGCCCATGTGACCTTGAAAAATTGGTCAAGGTCACTCATCTGCAATCCCAAGCATGGTTTTATATAAGAACATCTTCACAAAACATGTCAACCTCCCAAGTCAAGTCTTTCTCGAGTCATCGCGTCCGCAACTCACACAAGAAGAAGAAGAAGAAGAAGAAGAAGAAGAAGAAGAAGAAGAAGAAGAAGAAGAAGAAGAAGAAGAAGAAGAAGAAGAAGAAGAAGAAGAAGAAGAAGAAGAAGAAGAAGAAGAAGAAGAAGAAGAAGAAGAAGAAGAAGAAGAAGAAGAAGAAGAAGAAGAAGAAGAAGAAGAAGAAGAAGAAGAAGAAGAAGAAGAAGAAGAAGAAGAAGAAGAAGAAGAAGAAGAAGAAGAAGAAGAAGAAGAAGAAGAAGAAGAAGAAGAAGAAGAAGAAGAAGAAGAAGAAGAAGAAGAAGAAGAAGAAGAAGAAGAAGAAGAAGAAGAAGAAGAAGAAGAAGAAGAAGAAGAAGAAGAAGAAGAAGAAGAAGAAGAAGAAGAAGAAGAAGAAGAAGAAGAAGAAGAAGAAGAAGAAGAAGAAGAAGAAGAAGAAGAAGAAGAAGAAGAAGAAGAAGAAGAAGACGCAGCAACAATATGTACCCCCGTTGCACGGGGAGATATAAATCAATCAATCAATCAACCAATCAATTAATATATAAATAAATAAATAAATAAATAAATAAAAAAATAAATAAATAAATAAATAAATAAATAAATAAATAAATAAATAAATTAGATTGAAATATACACACATTCAGCCACACGGAGTTAAAAAGATCAAACAAATAAGTCGATAAACAAATAAACCAGTAAATGAATAACCAAAAAGTTCATTCTGCTATCCATGTATGTATATCATAACACTTTACGTGTTGCTATACAGGAGGTAAAAACAACAATTGTACGTCCGACATGCAACAAGTAATTCAACAGCTGGGACGACTATGCAGGACGATTTGTTATTCAATTTGGCTGCTGGTGTCGCTGTCTAACGCTGAGAAAAAGGGAAATGATCGAAGGGGACATCAATCTCAGAGGAAGTTTTTGGAATGTTGTGGCAAATAACTTCTTCACAAGTGTTCCCAACTTTTCCCAACATTGATTATTCATTCACCGAGGGGAAAAAATGCCTCGCTGACCATAATTTTGATTTGTTGAAAACACAAGAACAAGGCATTGCCACTATTTTGATAAGCACAGACAATGGAAAGAAATGGGTGTCAGATAATGACATTTTTCTTGGTACTAATTTCATTGTAAACAAATGGAAAAAAGTAACATGAAGATTTCGCAACATTTTGCACTCTTTTTGCGCCATCAATCAGTGTCCTGGTGTAATATGGCAAAAACATTCTTTTTTTTTTTTTTTTTTAAGGAGAGGGTTCAAGGCAATCAAATTTCTGGTATTCTGAGTGATGCAAAAGTCTATTTGTGCGGAAACATGTACACATTTATATCATGTTGGATGGTTAGCACAACCCTGGGGCGAACTGTTGAGCAGAAGTGCTGGAATGCTTCTATTTGTTCTGCGTGCATTTTTATGTGGAGCCTCTCCAAAGAAGCGTGGAATTGAAATGCGAGAGAATGTTCCAATTTTAGAATTATCGAGCGCCAACATTTCTAAACTTCAGTATCCTTTGAAAAAATAATCAGGGTAAAATTGTTAATAATCAGGGTAAAATTGTTAATAATTATTTTTCCTCAAATACTGCAGTTAAGAAAAACAAAAACGAGAAAATTTTATCGACGGGGTACACTGTAACTTATTATATGGAAAGGAAAATATCAGAGTTCATACAACGACTGAACTGCATGAAAGAACAAAAATCCAATGACGTTTAAAGTTGTCAATATGGGGCTTCAACCTCATATACGTCCATAAGTAATGTCAGTGCCTACACGGTGTAAATATCTTGGTTTTCGATAATGAGGTGGGTCACAAACTAAGTAAATCTTGTGTCAGAAGCAGATACTTGGCTTGACTCGTGAGTCATCCTTATTCCGCTATCCTATGAATATACGGAAACGGTAAAATGCAATTTTCAGTTTGCCTTGGCTTTTCTTTATCATTCATATGATTGAATAAAAATTGTCAGATAACAGAAATAATTCTTATTTTCTAAGACCCGAAACACAAACTTTGGGCCACAGTTTCAATTGAAAAGACAATGGTCGACTTCATGTCACGTATTTTTTATTTCGTATATATTTATTGGTTTTCTTTATGTTTTCATTCACTTATCCAATATTTATTTATTTATTCATTTATTTATTTATTTATTTTCATTCATTCATTTGTTCGTTGCTCGCTCGTTCGTGTGTCTATCTGTCTGTTTATTTATTTATTTATTTATTCATTCATTCATTCATTTATTTATTTATTTATTTATTTATTTATTCATTCATTCATACATTCATTCATTTATTGTAACCAGTGCACCAGTGAGTTGTGTCTCAAGGACATAGAGATTTTCACGTGGACCTGGAAGCTTTATAATCAATATGTATATAGCTGACGAATGTTTTTTTTTGGGGGGGTTGTTTTTTTTTTTTTTGTTTTGTTTTGTTTTTTCGTAGAGGTATCAATTTCCCAAAGTAGGCTGGCGTTTACCATATGCCTCTTTGAGTGTACCAGGTTAAACATAAAACTTGACAACATATTGGCTAAAGAGACAACCAAACCTGAAATATTTCGGATACTGAAAATAGGAAACATTTTTAATCTCAGATATACCCCATACTCTCAGTTGGATTGTGTTTTATCAAGCCAATTCGGAAACAGATTAGTCATACTTGACTGACTTCAGCCTCAAACACAAAACACGAAGTCCATATTTGTATGATTGGAGGATTCTTTCACTGCTTATTTAAAGGATTGATTGATCCAAATGACTCAGCGATTAATTAATCATTGTTCGAGTAATTGATTGATTCATTCAGTGCCAAGTGTGAGACAGAGTAAACAGCATTCCCTGGCACGTTTTAGGGACAATGCGCTCAGAGCGCTCAGGAAATCTGTTGACCCGGATGATTATATTCTTCGCAACTATGGGCATGACTATGCATCGTCACAAGGAATACGAGTCTTAATTATAATTGACAGCAGTTCGTCTTAGGTAGATCGACCTGGTCGCAGTTGGCATTGAAAGCGTTAACTGGGACAGAGATAAATTGATTTGATGACCAACCTTGATAGGCCTTATCTATATTATCAGCAAAATGGTTTCTATTCAGACGAAACTTACGTAACCACATTAAAACAGATAACACGTTACACCCGAGCCTTTTGGGAGTGATTTGAGCAGGAAAGGATGAATCAAAATCTTTTGTCAACTAAGATAGACTTCTGTATTTCGAACCCTGTTTTCCTTGGACAACAAGGCAATTTGACAGTAATGAAAGAAATGTGATGAATGTTTTTAGTCTGAAAGGCAAATGAACAATAAAAAGCCTGACGTACGGGTGAGAAACACTGTTCGCTTTTGTCTATCTACATACCTCCTAATGTCGGCAAAAGTTATATTATTGATATGTAAAGGTAAATCTGGTCAGTCTTGTTTCATAATGTTCGCAGATATATGTATATGTCTATCTCTCTGGTGCGCCCGCTTGTGTGATGTTTTTATCGATTAAAACATCTTGTATAACCAAGCAACATAATTTAACGTCCAGAAAAATACCAAACCAGCGTCGGTCTTCTATTTGTTTATTTTGATATAGCAACGGGTCTTTGGAATGCTTAACCCATTGGTCCAGCTAGTCTACCCGTGAAATGTTATGGTAACAATTATCCTTTATTCAAAAAACCCGTGAAGTACAGTTCACCTACAACAAAAAGTTACACAGCTTCATATCAATATTGACTAGCCTAGTAACAGACAGCTGGAACATAGCAGTAATCACACATAATCAGGAGGTGGCTTTTTCTTGTATCTGAAACATGACGGCATAGATTTCCAGGACATGAAAGTTTTGCATGTAAGGTCAGCTGTAGAGTCACAATGACTTTGTGCACCATCACCTGTTACGAGATTAACAGGTTTATGTAGAGTGGTTACGAATTACCATGAAATTGGCAAAGCCCCGTGTGGTATGAAATAGAGGAGCTGGCCTAATTGAAAGCAAATATGACACAAAATATTGGGACTTGGTGGTTGCAATAAGGAAGTACAGTGCTTTTATTACGGACTGGTCCTACCAAGGATATCACCCTCCATGTAAAGGCAATATACACGGGGTTAGAACGAGACGGCTTCAGGACCCCAGAGTGCAGTAATTCACGATATTATCTGCATGTGATTGGCTCATTTTCAGGTCGATAACTTCCTTTAAAGGTTTTCAGTAAACGATCCAAGTGCTGCCACTTGAGAGCCAAAATTCTGCCTTTGAATGATGATACATAAGCTGTTTGCGACATACTGAGATAATGAAGGGTTTCAAAGTAATGATAACTCGACACATCTCCGATACAATATCTATGAATTAGTCTGTTTCTTTGTTGTCTTAAAGTCATTGCTTAATTTCTGAATAAACTTGTGGTGGGGGGAGCAGGCTCAAATACATGTATGAGTGACTGGAAAAGAAATTTGCACTGTTTCTTGATTTTCAATGACACACAGCATGCGCTGAAACAAGTAGATCGCTGCTCAAGTGATATATCCACGATGTCAAATAATTCGTTTCCCCTGGATGTGTCTTAAAATGCCTACTTAGTTACAATCATGTATAGTAAAGTTACACTTCCTACACTGTAATCGGCAAACCATCGAGCTCACTGACTGACTCAAACAGACGAAAGATTTTGCATTGCTATGTCGTCTGTAACCCTTCGACCTCATCCATGAAAGACGGGCGTGCTCTATATTCAAGATGAGTGTACTACGGCAGTTAGATTGAGACAATAAACCGTACCCACCCCATTAAACTGTACACACCAGCCTGGACAGGGAAGAAATGAATGTAGTATAAATGTTGTAAGTGGAATTTTCTTGTGTGAGAATGTGTGTGTGTGCGTGTGTGTTTGATTACCGCACTTGTAGTAACTCATAGTATCCCTTTCTTAGTTTATGAAAGTAGTAAACAAATGATTAAAAACGTGATACTTTAACCATTATTAACCTAAAGATATAAATATAGATGGAATTGATATGAGTTTAAGATATTTTTGTCAACTCCTTTCTCCGTCATATGCGAACATTTTGCCTCTTCTAATGAATATCTTGCATTTCAAACAAAATGTCGCATTTGAGAGTTTTAAATTTGATGTTGGTCGTGGAAAACTTAAAGTATGAATGTTTTATCCTAAGCAAAATGTCTTTTGAATAGCAATTCGGGAATAAGTGGTGGTAGCTGTGAGTTGATGAGCAGCTAACTGGGGTTTTCTGGGTATATACAAAAATACAAAGACAGAAGATGAAACATATTCCGGTAGCGGTAAAGACGTTTATCGGATGACCATATACAAATATTGACCAAGAATTTTGACACACTAGACCACAGAAACAATTCAGGGGGTTTTACAAAGCAGAAACGAGGAGCATTTCCTACAAAGCTGTGTGTTAAGTGAATATAGAGAGGAATAACTGTTGTAGTCTACTCTTGTACCTTACTTATCAGCATTGTGTACTGATTTTTTCTATCTGCGGTATACCTGTATTGTGTGTTTTATGTACAACAGATAATATATATTTGTCAGACGTAACACGCATTAGTTTAGGTCAAGAGAATCCAGTTCATTTACGTCGAGATATCATCAACAAATGAAGTACAAAATTAAAAGGGCTCGATTAGGATCAAGGGCTTGTGATACCCTTGAACAGTCTGTACCTTTCAAAGCAGGAACATGCGTTAGAGTAGTAACATTTCAAAAATAATTTCATTCCATATATATCGAGCGGTGTCCAATTCCGTATGTCGGCATGTAGGTCCCCTCGCCCCGGACTGTGTAAGGTATCAGTCCTTAATTTGCTCACAGGATATGCAAACCAATAATATTGGATTGGGTATCTTTACGTATTATCTCCATCTATTTGTTTGTTTTCTCCTTTCCCACACCAAAACTTTATATAGTTTAAAGTAACCTAATATGAGGCATTACTTTTTAGAAAGTCACGCAAGATTAAGTAAAAGGAAAGTTTCAAATAAAAAAACCCCAGTCAAATGGGTAAATGTTTGATTCCAACTCTGTCTAGCAAGAAGACACAGGAAGGGATAGGCTACTCACAAGACTCCTTCGCTCACCTGGTGACGCTTTTCTCTCATTTCCTGTATCCTAACCCTGTACTAGCGTGCCGTTGCCGATTAGAATTCTTTCACCAATACTCAGACATTTTTTATGGGAGTGATACCATTCTCACGGATCACTCTGCATAAAGCAGATGCAAGAACTCTTGTGGCAAAGACTCACATTCCACCATACTCTCAAATGGCTGGAGGTAATTTAAAATATATTTACATTTTTTTCTGAAGAGTCGAGACAAAATATGAGAGGAAATCAAACCCACCTGGGTAAATGTCTCTATTCAACAGATTTACCCATTGCACGTTTGGTGCCCAGAGGCTAGCGGGCAAAGCTACGGATTAAGTCTCAGTCCTCTGCTGGGTAAGAGACAGGCTATACTAAAATGATAGTTCTCATATAAAGAGGGAGTTGCTATTACAGTAGAATATCCATGAGGCCTATAAGCACAAACGCTTTTGTTATTTTGATATGTCAATCAAAACGACTGCGTCACTTTTCAGAGAATATATTGACGCCTACGCTGTTTACCAGATGTATAAAAGTCAGTGTTGCTGGCCCAATGATACCATACCGCTCTTGCTGTTTCTGCATTGGGTAAGTTTATATTTTCCTGGTGTCTTCTGTTTCACATCTTCTTGCTAGGATTGAAACAAAAGTTAAGTTCAGAGGCTGTGGTAGCTACTGATGTCAGTAGAAATTTTAGAGTGGTACAGTTTCGTTTCTGTCCTTTTTGTCTTGAAATGAACCATGGCTAACATGAATTTGATTAGGAATACATGAAATGGATACTTACAAATTGGCGAAAATGAGAGTTCTTGAGATACACTGCTGTTCAGCTTAGCCAGACGGCGGCCCCAGCGATGCACCACAGAATGGACAAAGTTGTGCCAATAAGAGATATTTATTAGATTGTATTCCAAGATTAGTAAAATGGTTGTATGGTGATTAGGCGGATATTTTTTGTACGCCAATAGTATTAGCTTTGCTAGAAAGTTAATAATGATCACAGATGATCACTTTCTCGAAAAAAAAAAAAAAAAAAAAGTGTTGGAATATCATATGCGCGTCAAAAATGCTTTGGCTCTGAACTTCAGTGATGTTTTCTGCAAAAATGTGCACATGAGGTTTTAAAATCAGATGTAGCTTTTGTAAAGTCAGTTTGCCCAATCACATGCACAATGTTTGTTTTTGTTGCAACATTATAATTCGGCGTAATACTTTATCTTTTATTCGGACATGCATGTGCATAAGCTGGCGGTATGTTGACATTAATTTTCCTTCCACGCGTTGTGTATCGTACTCTCAAGGACAGTAACATAATATTAGAAATGTGGAATATAACAACTGTATATCTCTGATCATATCACGTTCCATCTCTCACACTCTTGCACAATATTTGTTTACGATGCAATCAACATTTATTTCTTTTTCTCCTTCAGGTGTACAACACTGTAAAGCTCACACACACACAGTTACCGATGGCTGGAATCAACATGGAAAACGACTATCTGTTCAACAAGGCCGTGCTAAGGGTGCGAAAAATCCTTATTTACGAGTACTTCTGTTCTTGGAACAACAACGAGAACGTTTGCTGCTGCCTTCCCTGTCTAATACGGAGGAAAAGAGAAATAATTGAGGCGGATAAAACGTTGAAGGGAATCATTTCCGAGTTGGGAAAACAGAAATTTCTCGACAGGTATTCTGCAGAATGTCAAGACGCTGACTCAGAAGGTTTGTTTGAAGAAAACGAAATTCCAGACAGACCCAACTGTGACTATGTGCCAAAAATGAAAAATAATTGTGATATCACAAAATCCTCTATAGACAATAACAACAATAACAATATTTTAGACAAGGCAGATTGTTCTCCTATAGCATCAAATGCTCCCAACACTAAGTCATGCGCAGATAACGAAGAACATTGTCTAACAAACACAAAGGATAAAGCTCATCTTGGTCTTCGGTCCCTAACTCAAGCTTCCCTCGAGAGGCGGTCTCGCCTACAACGGCAGAAGAAAGTCGTTGATTGCACAGTGGACTATAAGCATGAAAATTGCTTTGTCAAAGACATTCACTATACAGGTACAACTGAAAACAAACTATCCGAGATTAGACAATGAATCGACCTGAAGAGTATGACGGTCAAGTGTTACATGAACTAAATGTTTTCAATGTAATATGCCATCCGGCTATTGCATGCTGTACTGACAAAACTGATTGCCTTTGACAACTGTATACCACACACGCCTACTTCACATGTATATACCGTTGATTTTTAAGCTTTGAATAAATAACATTTTATATAAACTTATCGTGTCTCATGTTATATTATGTTATTTGAGCCTATCCTACCCCGTCCTATCCTGTCATGTTTTTATCCCATCCCACTCAAATCCAACCTATCCTGTTTTAGATTATATTTTTTCTTTTCTGATCCCTGATCTGATCTCATATTTAAATCAGATTATCGTATCTTACCCTACATCAACTTACCAAACCTTGCCTTGGTTGGTTGTCTTGCCGTGCTATGCCCATACAACGTTTGCAATTTGCCTTCATACAGACATAGTAGAGATTTCACCATTATATTCTTTGCCCCGTATGGTGCAAGTTGTTACGAACATCTCAAGAGGTTTTGTTGTCGTGCTCGAAATTGCTGTCATTACCATTTCGAATTGTACGTTTTCCATGCCACACTCAAAACGAAGTGAAATGCCTTCTACATCATTACCCTTATATTCATGAATTATCCCATTGAGAAAAAAAAATCATGATTCAATTTTTTTCTTCGAACATGATACATGTCTTTGGAGATTTTCTTTGTACCTTGCTTATATGTTCCGATAAATGGCATGGCACGAGTAGGTTCGAGCTAAGTTGGAGCGTGTACGGGTATATGTCAAAGTTAAAAATATTAATATATAGCTATAGCCGGGGTTGGCGGACTCCCTTCGTGTTTGTTCATACTCCGTAAGTTTAGTTGGCGGCTCACGGTGGACACTAGTTCCTTCAATAGGTGACCACCAGATGGTGCTACACTTGTTGTGTGCGACACCAAGTCATGCAATTCATCTTTTTCAGTTTGATACTTTATAATCAATAGAAAATATCATAAGCAGAGTTTTTAGATAACAGCTGATAATAGTACTTTTTACCCTTGATTTGTAAGTTATTCAATCGGCAATGATTGCAGTATGATAGCTCCCCTGTAATTGTAGATACACATACAATACTCGATACTCGACTATTAATGATTGACATGTCCACCTTATTTCAAGTCCTTGCATGACTGCAGACTCCAGTTTAGACTGAATCTTTATATTGGAATAAAGAGGAGTAATGATTACCCAGCGTTTAATTCCAATAAATGACCAGACAGAAATCAGTTGGGGGAACGGGCTTTCTGCAAAGGAGCATCTGTTCTGTGGAATGACCTTTGTCTAACCATTCATCGGGGTGCAAGTATTGCTTTCTTTAAACGGTTTCACAGCAAATTCTTTAACTTCCGGTGAACGGGTTTACTCATAGTATTGTGGGAATAATGTGACCTTCAGTGTCTTTAATTAGTATTAATTTAATATTTACATTTGAAAGAAAAAAACTATATTTATTTTTAGTTATTTTGTTTGTGCTGTGGGCTTTGTTCTCCGACTCATAGTTATAGTGGAGGTAAAGTGTGTTTATAATGTTCCAGATTCATAAATATCACAAAAACGATGTAGGCCTACTTTACTCTTTTGCTGTAAACTTAGATGACTGACAAGTCGGGAGAACTAAAAGGTGATAGGCCTAACAGGTCTCTTTTTCTTTTTGGCAGAAGAAATGAAATTTGTGTTTTGGGTGGTTAGGCCTATACATTTTGGGAAAGAACTAGTGTCTGCAGTTAATGATGAATATTTCTAAGGTTGAGAGGACCGGTTTAAAACCACCAGTTGCCTTTTGTGGGTGACTGCCTGTCTCAAGTCAGGAGTGAAATTTGTTTCTTCACATTGGTATTGGAAGAGAAATGTTAATGCTTTGGCACGTCTGAAATCTCTTTGCTGTCATTGTTGGGTTTGGAATTAATGAATATGGATCATGTTTTTCCGTACTATTTGAAAATTACTTCATTGGCTATGTTGTGCTGTGGGCTTTGTTCTCCGACTCATAGTTATAGTGGAGGTAGAGTGTGTTTATAATGTTCCCGATTCATAAATATCACAAAAACGATGTAGGCCTACTTTACTCTTTTGCTGTAAACCTAGATGACTGACAAGTCGGGAGAACTAAAAGGTGATAGGCCTAACAGAGCTCTTTGTAGTTTTGGCATAATTAATGAAATTTGTGTTTTGGGTGGTTAGGCCTATACATTTTGGGAAAGAACTAGTGTCTGCAGTTAATGATGAATATATCTAAGGTTGAGAGGACCGGTTTAAAACCGCCAGTTGCCTTTTGTGGGTGACTGCCCGTCTCAAGTCAGGAGTGAAATTTATTTCTTCACATTGGTATTGGAAGAGAAATGTTAATGCTTTGGCACGTCTGAAATCTCTTTGCTGCCATTGTTGGGTTCGGAAATAATGAATATGGATCATGTTTTTCCGTACTATTTGATCGGAATGTTTCGCGGACAATTTTACGTATTCACACTTTGTAAAGTGCTTCTGAGTGGTTTGTCAGAGAAAGACATTATTATTATTATTATTATTATTATTATTATTATTATTATTATTATTATTATTATTAACATCATCACCATCATTACAATTCTAATTAGTATCAGTATTATTTCTTTTATATTCATTTTTTAAAAGTTTCGACAGTGCACTGTGAGGACAGTGGTGATGCCCACTATTTTTGTAAGTTACTTTGCTGGTTACTGTCGGATTATATCTGATATAAAAGGGTTTGGTACAGGTGTTTTGTTTTGCGCGAGTGCACATTCAGAAGTCAAACTATTTTACAGATCAAAGTGCACAAAGTTCTACATCAACATAGTTTTCCTTTCTTTTGTTTGTTTGTTTGTTTCTTTTTCTTTCTTTCTTTGTTGACTCTTTCTTAATGTCTGGGTGTCTTTTCTTTTCTATCACGGGTACTGAAATATCAACAACTGCAATCATACAGTTGTGCAATGAAAGGCGACAAATATGCTGAATCAGTGTGTTGAGGCTGTACGTCCGACTTTTCTTATTAAGATATCTCCGTCAAGAGACAATTCCCAAATCACAAGTACGTTTTCATACCCTGTTTTGGTCAGACTTAAGGTTTTCTATTCGATATTAAAACCACTCCCCTGTTTGAGACAAGGGGCTGCTACTCAGAGAGACATGTACGGGTATAGGCTCCGAAACATCTTCTGAGTAATTACCCACCGAAGACCCTTAAATTTATTCGGGCTATTACAGTCATGTCAAAATTTTACAGAGGAACGTGTGCAATATGGACAATAGTACTTCTATATGTATATAGGTTAGACAGGGACAGGTTAGCTTATGGAGAGTAAACAGTTCGGACTGCGGAATAGGGTAATGACTACTAGGAAATGGTTTTGGACAAAAAGACACATATACACCAGATAAGCAAATTCTGTTCTGTTTTTATGGTTACAAATTATGCCCTCCTTTAAGACAGAAACTTTCACAATTGGCAAAAGGAGCAGGACAGAGACCGCAATGATACAGGTAATCAGCTTTGTTTACATTAAACTAAATACCCACTTGCATGTGTATTAGTTACAAAAACATACATGTACAACAAAGTTAGAAAAATGTTACTTAACAAGCCATGGTCATTAAAATGTAGATTGAAATGAAAAGTATGTTCTGTGGAAAACAATAAGAACCAGGATACGAAAATATATATTAACAAGAACATGTTGCAGCCAACTGTTATGAGTGTTTTATATGCTTGTTGCTTTTAGTGTTGGATTCAGATTACATGTAAAAGTATATATATATATATATATATATATATATATATATATATATATATATATATATATATATATATATATATATATATATATATGTATAATACACATGTATGACACATACATACATATATACAGACTTTCCATACCTTATGGCCTCATAGCGACTTCCTGTGGCAACGAAATTTAACGTTTTGGAAAACACTTAACATCATTAGGGCGAATTGGACATGCAACACGCTCACTATACACCAATAATATTCTACCTACATCTTTGTATCCATTCTGGTTTTACATATTTACCATATTTTCCCAGTCTTTCCTGTGCTTGTCTCTGTGGTACATGTCGATCTCTATAGTCATTTTAAATCCTGATGTCATTTACATCTTTAATTGTTAGTCCTTCACTCTATAATTGGTGAAACATTGGATCATATAGCCGAGTTCTTATCTGTGAACAATAAAGAGAAAAATTATAAAATATTGTTTGTATTAATTCTGGAGTAGTGTTGCATTTCTGTGTCTTCAATAAGATCTGTTTATTTGATCTTATATGTTTCGGAAAGAAATTGACAAAAAATGGAATTAGTTTGTCATTTGCTTCTTTGTGTGAACTATGAGCAGTACAACAACAGATTTCAATGCTTTCTGAAGTCATGTGGGACATACTATTGCCTGTTGCATGTTATTTTATTAAACTGTAATCGGAATTTGATATTTCATTGTGTTATGTTATGTCCTTCACAACTATGCCCTCAAGAGTGTTACAGGAAGTTTACAATTGTTTGCAGGAGGAGGAGGAAGAGATGGAAGCCAAAGGTAGAAACAAATATAATTTTATCATAATCAGAATACGCATCTAAGCATTTACATATTTAATGCATGTATGCGTTTTCGTTCAACAGGCAAGTTTGTCATTGACCTTGATGCGTGCATTATGATTCAACAGAACAGCACTAATGACAAGAAAGAAAGAGAGGGAGAGACAGAGAGAGAAAGAAAAACAGAGAGGAAGGAAGGAAGGAAGGAAGGAAGGACCAATTTTCGCTCAGTTACTGGTCAGTCCCATTCAGTTTAAAATTGGTTGGAATATACCTTGGGTGAGGCTCGAGCAAGTTTTTGCAACTGGTCACGTTCCCTTGGTCTTTGGATTTGGATTTGTTATTTGTTTTTTTTTCCGTGACAAAGCCTTAAAAATATTCTCTGAAGCAGCTGTCTATTTTATTCTCGAAATTTTGTATGGCTAATTCCTAACACTCCAGGCTTTATTTGTTCACTAGATGGCACTCCATTTTTTTTTCTGTTTGTTTTACAACTTTTTGCACTATCACATTAATACCAATGACATATATCTCGGTAGTGGCGCGTCCTAGGCACCTGACTACTATTGAACATGTATAGGAATATACCTATGGTGTTTTTTGATGCTGTTGCTACTTTTGACCTTGAGTGACCTTAAAATATCCGATGGAGGTCTACCACTTTAAACAGCTTTTATGTTTTGCTTACCAAATCTATTGACATAAATGTTATTCAAAATAAGTGGGGATGTATTTATGGCGAGCGTGCAGGAAACCCGTTAAATGGACGACATGGGCTTAACGCCAGGGCAATAAAGCTCATTCGTTTTTGCAGCAAAACTTTAGAAATCCTTCTCAGAAGTGCTTGGCGAATTGTCTTGCACAGCGATACTTCTTAGTATGAGGGCAATAGTAAGACATCATACGGATGATGTTCACATCATTTCCAAGGTCAAATAGCCACCTATATGAATACTGTCCACATAATACCTTGAGGAGTGCTTGAGCTTAGACATTGGTATTGCATATGCTACGGAGTCTATATCAAGGCAAAACAAAGAGGGGTACGAGACTGACCTTGACTTTATTTCCAAGGTAACAGGGCTGCTTATGTGCATTAATTTCATGTGATAACTTGCGACCTATACATGCTGGGACTTTGATGTTGCTTGTGATGTTACTCCTCCATGAGGGTCAAACTGAGTCAGTACATGAGCGAAATTCAACGCATTCCCAAGATCACAGAGATCACAGAGTCACTTGTGTGATTTACTGTTCGCGTGATAACTTCAGATCTATTTGAGGTAGTACTTGGGTGTTGTACTGGTTCTGGTTCTGGTCCCCATTGAGGGCCAAATATAAATGTAGTAAAACAGTTATTATGACTTCATCCTCAGGGTCAGAGAACCAACTATAGTATCTGTGCCTTTTAAGCCTAGTAGTCATTACCCTTTTCCGCAGTCCGAACTCTTTACTCTCCATCAGCTAAACTGTCACTCTCTAACTTATACACATATGGCAGTACCATTGTTCATATTGCACACTTTCTTCTGTAAAATTTTGACATAGGCCGCGTTCGCGCAAATAAATTTACGGGTCTTCAGCGGATAACTACTCAGGCCATGTTTCGGAGCCTGTAGCTGCACATGTCTCTCTGAGTAGCGGCTCTTTGTTTCTTGTTTAAGCTAAATATTCAGCAGAGACGACCTACATAACAATGAATAAATATGGACCTGTCAGATGACAATCACCTAAATACGTGAAGTTTTGCTTATAAATGCAGAGCTTACTCATGAAGGAAGAGTATCTGTCAAACAAAACATGATTACTAAATTTGTATAGTACAGGTTCAGATAAGAACAATTTGACTTACCCATGAACCAGCATGTAACCTTTCTAGCTGGATAGCTTATCCTAGTTGAACCACCTGCCAGTGTATAACTGAAATAAAGCTGTTTATCTGTTTATCTTATAACTGAAGTAGAAACCAACTGGGGCATTATATTCAGTCGCAGTGACTGTTAAATAAACAGCTGTACCTAGACCACCTGTACAAACCAAGGGAAATCCTAAGAAGTACCGCAACAATAGACATCGTGAACCAGAAATGTAAAAACAAACCCAATGATGACACCTACTCCTCAATTTGAAAGTCTCCAAACAATTAAGCTCTATTTCATTGCAAGCCCTGAGTCAATGTTTCAACGTTGTTTTACAGGTTTGTGGCATTTTAGAAAACACTGTCAATTTTGAGTAGGTTTTTAATAGTGAGTAAATATGCATTTAGGCATGTCAGAAAAGAATGAAAATCATAGGCATTTATGTGAAAACATGTTATCAAAACATAATTTGTCTTAACACGATTTTAAGTTCAATTGAGCAATCTTGAAAACAAAAAATTGTATGAAAGTGAACATTAAAACATAATGATGCCTAAAGATGAAATTAAGTAGCATACCAGGCACGTTTAAAATCTGTAAAGTTATTGTAGCCAAACACTCTAATAATCTTTGGATATTAACAGCAAAATTTGTACGGCAGGTCAGACAAGAATGAGAGTCACTGGTATTTAGGTCAAGAGAATGCAATAACAATATAATTTTTCTTGACCAGATACCAAGTACACCGTTAACATAACTGTTCATGTCGTAGCTTCGGACCCATTTAAGGTAGGTACTAACTATGTAGCCTGTACTTCGATAGCTGTGCATTACAGTTTGCAACAAATATGACCTTGACCTTCTTCCAAAAGTCACAAGAGAACTTCATTTTGAGTTCAATGCAAATTTTGTGAATCATGTATATATATATGTATATATATATGAATATACGTACATGCATATATACACATTAAAATATATATATATGCAAATTTTGTGAATCATGCATCATGTATATATATGTATATATATATAAATATACGTACATGCATATATACATATTAATATATATATATATATATATATATATATATATATATATATATATATATATATGAGTAAGTGTGAGCAGATATCCCTCTTTGACAAACCACCGGCTCTTTGCACCTCCCATTGGGGTGGTCTCTCAAAAGACGTACTGTTGCACCGTAGCTGAACCGACTATCGGACATAACTTTGGGGCTAATACTTCATGCACAATATTAAAAGGTGTGAAAACTGTTTTGTAAAGTAATGACTGATAGCAATGTAAGAATCAAACTATTCATTTTCTTGGGGTTATATCCACTTTGTAATCTCCCAATCACGAAAAGAGGTGAAATATAATAAAAACAATATTCGTTCATCCCCAATCAGCTCGAATGCGATGTCACCTTTATTCATGACATAAAGTTCTTGCCAAACTTTTACAATAACGTTATTTAAAAGCATCGTGCAAGAGTTACTGTGTCATGTCTGGAAGAGGTGCATGTGAGATGAGAACAGTGAATATCAGACGCATGGCGATAGTGCATCAGCCCAGTTAAAAAGTAGCAGCAACAAATCTCTGTCTGTTGGGGTGGTACTTTTTACAAACTGTCATATTGCAGTCAAACCTTTATCCAGGCTAGTTTTAATTTAAAATATATAAATGGGTATTTCTACCCATGTATGTTAGCTTGCAAAGCAGTACCCCCCCCCCCCCCACAGGAGAGTGAATACCAGTTGCACAGTATATGTAGCCTCTATACAATACGTCCTAGATATGGACATATAAAGCAGTTGGTGGCTCTATGCAGGTCAAACTCTCTGGGAATGTTGAATTAGGGACCCTTTAGACGTGGTATTTAAAACGCATTTGGCATGGAGATGTTTTCCAATTCCATTGAGAAATGAATTTTGAATTGATGATATTTCAAGCTTAGTGTCTGAATTATGACCAGTAGATGTCTGCTTTGTGTCCTTCTGTATATATTGTCCTCCAGAATCTTCTCGAATCTCTTCTTATTTCAAAGTCTGCAGGGATGATTAAAAGAGACTATCTTGACATAACTAAACAATTGTCAATAGTGACAAGACTAAAATGTATATGGTATAATATAATAATCTGACGAGCTGAACTTTTTTTAAAAGAAAAAGCAGCAAACAGTAGTAATCGAAGCTGAAGTGCTCTCACCTTCCAGAATATGTGCATAGAAGGCTCTTTAAAATACTGTTATCTTTTTAAAAAAAATCTGGTCAGAAAGCTTGAGTGCAAGTTCTGTCATATTTGCCAAATGTCAGGCGAAAAAGCATGTGGGATTTTCTTTTTCAAAAAAACCCTCAGAATTGTAGTGTTTGAAATTTTCCTGAAAAGTTCACCTTGGGTTTTAGCCAAATTAAAGCTTAAAATGTCTCACCGCTATTACAAAGCTATTCCAAAGCAATCGTTTATATCATTTTGTAATAATTGATCATGACAAAGATGTGATTTGGAATAAATCACACCAGCTGAATCCGATGACCACACCACAGATTGTAGATTAAACTTAAGCCATCGGTTAGACTTTCTACGTGAGGTTTTGTGACCCTGCAGACCTTAAGAAGTAATGTTACCACGAGAAATATAAGTCAAAGTGGAGGCTTACATAAAGATTGACGTTGGGCAAAGAAACTTTTACAGCTCACCTGATGCTGCAGGTCGTGAAGACTTTTCCGGACACATCCACATAAACAATCTTTGATCTTGTACACATTTGGAATGGTATGTTACATGCATATCTTGTTACCCTTCAGCAGAATTTGTGGGATTGGTGTGGTACGGGTGACCAAGAGTTTTCATTTATTTATTTTTTTTTATATTTGTTTTTTTTTTTTTTGTTTTGTTTTTTTTTTTTTGTTTGTTTGTTTGTTTGTTTTTTTTTTTTTTTGAGTGGAAGGGAAGGAGAACATTCACATGTTCGATGCAAAAATAAAAAAAAAATACATGATCTCGCATATTGTCCCTGCTTGTCGATTTGGTGTGTATTGCAATGGTTTCAAACATTCTAGTAGTCTCATCTATTTCCAGAGCATCTGCCTTTGAGTGTAACTTATGCCACGTTACTAAAAATTAACAAATTGCCACAAAGCTATGGTATAGGCCAACCATTTTGAAGCATTGCTTACAATTGTTGGCTATTGTAATGCAATTTGACTACCGTTCTTGCAATTTGTGACTGCTGTTTTGCGTTATGGCAGCTGATGTCACTTGTTTCTGGCTGCTGTTTTAACCTTTAAAACCAGTGTGCGTGCAAATTCTAACACTGTATTGCTTTTTATATTTTTAAACATTTTGTATACGCACATTCAAAAATAAAATTTATTTAAGAAAAACTCTTAGTTTATCTTCTTTAAAACAACAACATGCCTTTAGTTACATGTCTAAAATACATCGAATTGTATAATCATGTTGTTAGGATTCTTATTGGTGGTCATGTTAGGCCTAGTTGCTTTTTGATGGATTGATGTTGGTGTTCGTGTTACTTTGTGGACTTGTATGGATGATGATGATTGATGAGACGGTGTTTGCAACTAATATGTTTTAAATGCTGACTTTTATTGATATTTTCGACAAATTTGTAACCTGTGCTTGCAAATTGTCTACTGGGCTGCATATTTTGGTCCCTTTATATGATGTGTATGGTGCTATATGCACATCAATGGTTCATCTGTTCAAGCCAATTTACAGCAATGGGCATTTATTTTTAAACAAAACTCTCTGCATTCTTGTCATGTTAAAGCTAGACATGGCTTTTTTTGTCCCGATGGACCTTTGGATGCACGTTTTGGACTCTTTTGGATTTAGACGAACTATAAATTTATGTGATTGAGCTAAACATACAAAGAAACATTGCCTTTGGTCGGAATTGACTTGGATTTGTTTTCATTAGGACTTCGTCTTGGGTATAGTACTGACACTCTCTGATTTAAGATGATCTGCCTAATTTACAATATTGACACCCAAGGTGGGGCCAGGGGACTTTATTGTACATTCCCTGGCAATGTGATTTCTCTAGACACTATCGGCAGTCTTGCTGAACCATGTACCTGTATTGTGTACGTGAAGTATAATAAATATATATATATATATACATGGTGTTATGTTTCCATGTGATTGTCGCGACCCTGGTACCACAGAGATGTGACTTCGAATAGCATTTCAGAATTAGACTTCAAGAATATTAAAGTGTTTAAGGTCTGAGGTACCATACATCATGAAAAGTAGAAAGTATATAGACCTAGTGCCTAGCTGGAAAACCGCCAAAAATACTAGTGCATATATATGTATATATATATATATATATATATATATATATATATATATATATATATATATATATATATATATATATATATATATATATATATTTATATATATATATATATATTTATATATATATATATATATATAGACAGACAGACAGACAGATAGAGCTAGTAGACACAGACATGCATATATTGTTTATTTCCGGTCGGAGGAAAATACAGTAAACCCAATGCTAGCGCCATCTATTACCAAAATAGCCGGTGGCTACCTATGGTTGCACAGTGTGGAAATAAAATCGGATAAAACATGATTATATGAACGATGAAACCAAACCTCCAGGGTATGAAATCAAACAAGCTGCTGATAAGCAGTAATACTCCCAACGGTATCTATGTGACGAATACTACACACAAAGCATGGCGATACTTACAGTGGTGCATCTCACCCGCAATTATGGGGCAACGTGATATCATAGCTCTGATAACAAGAGGACTGTGACAGTCCTGTGCTTATCTGAACTAACATGGTCACACTGAAGTGGTCCTGTAAACTATGATATGAAGGTCACTTCTGTTTCAGATCATGATCACTATTGCTAACATGTACAAATACCCCTACCAGACCGAAAAACCAAAAAAAAAAAAAAAAAAAAAAAACAAAAAAACTGAACAATCGCAGCACCACCTGTTGAACTAATTTATGTCTATGGGACCCCAGAAGTGATCCCGAGAAATTTCGTAACAACTGGATGGGCGTTTACCCAGAAGACGGTTTTTTCTAACATTTTGCCAAAATAGCAACAAGATAGTTCATTTAAAATCCGAAATTTACTGGACCGTAACTATTTAAAGAAACCTAGTAGAGATCCATCCAAGGTACATTCCCATCAAGTTTTAAGGGAATCTGCTCGATGGTCTTAGAGTAGCAGTCTAAAAACGTGAATTTCCATTGCAATCCACATTTACTTACACAGTAATGCATGCATCCACTGACAAGCACCCGAATTGAAAAATTCGTTCAAAATTGGGAATCAAACGTATCTCCGCCTTGTGAACACACTTGTTTGCCCTTCCTACAAGCTACATTTTCACCAACTTTGAGAACAATATGAGTGACGGTTTTGGAGAAGTCGAAAATGACAAACGTAAAAAAATGTAAATTACAGAAAAATCGCAGCGCCACCCTTAATGAAAAAATTAAGGCCTAAGGACGTGTCCTTATGCAATTTCGAAGCAATTGGCTGATGGCTTCAGAGAAGATTTTATAAGGTTTGACAGAAAAAAAACAATAATCATAAAAATACACCAAGCGGATCAGACACTGATCCTGTTCTCTGTTGACACAGTGTGCTTTTAATGACTGTTTACTAATGACTAATCCTGACCTAAGATCGACGTCTGCCAAGGTCTTTTCAGTATGTTACGAGCTACATTAAATTGATCTGATTGTTTTCCTTCTTTTTGCTTTATTCAGGGAGATTATCTGGCGTCTGAATCTCCAGACGATCATAACCACAAATCAGAAGTGAACTATGTCACAGTCAAGGATCTTGCATCTGACCATCTGGCGTATAATCTTTCACATTAAAAAAAAGCAAGATATAAAGAATTATCTTGTAGACCTCACGTGCAAAAGTTGCAGGGTGAAGCAGCTTCATAGTGCACACATTAACTATTTCCGCCATGAGGCACGAGGGTCATGTAATGAGCTGCAAAATTACAATTAAGCGGGGAAACGTCCTTTTTAAAATCATTTAAAGTGAACCGAGACAAATGAATTTGCACACAAGACGACGTTTAAGGGAAAGCTTTGATTATGATGTGTACAGATAAATATATATCACTATCGTTTCATGTTTTTTTTGGTTGTGTGTGTGTTTTGTTATGGATGGCAGATCACCAGGCTGTGTTACGCACAAAATATATACTTTTTTTTTATGATTGGTCCACTTACTTATTGGTATCTGGCTCATGCGTTGGCTGTTTTAATGAAACTACAAAATAAGCCATCAATGCAACTGTATTCAGTGTTGCGTACCACTTATTAAATACTTCCAAATCATTAAACACGCTTTATGTTTGACTCAAAAATTAAAATTGAAAACATTTTCATTATATTCTCCATGATGATGGTGTCAGAAAGCATACGTGGCCTTATACTTTGATGTATACGTATCCATAAGTACAAAATTGCATGGTATTAAATAAAGGAACTGATCTCAGTGGCAGTTCTGAAATTTTGTACTGTAACTCCGAGGTTACATATCCCAACATCTTCCCGGTGCAACGAATGATCTTAAAAGAGACATTGCGAGTGGGTCTGTATGTCTGTGCCTTAAGGGAAAGTAAACAAAGACACCAGAAGTGCAGAGTTTTGATATCTAATATGACCCAAGAACCTATGACTGAGCGATGTCTCCTTTTGAAACTATGCTGTTTGTGCATAATTTTAAGCGAATAAGATTCGTTTTTACTTTGAATGTCACATGTTCAACAATCTCAAAAACCGATTTAATCTATATTTTCCTACCTGTGCTGTAGTCCTTGCGTAACAGTTTCCCTTTATATGCGTCACGGGTGTGACAAACACAAGCGAATAGATTATTTATCGTACTGTCCAGTGGCCAATTCTTGAAACAAACAAACAAACAAAACGCTGTGCGTACTCAGTAACTGCTCCGAATTGGTTTAAACGTTTTTTAGTTCAAAAAATGACAGGCTCACCAGCTTATATTAGGGCCTTTTATACACATAAGGCAACACAATAATGAAGATGTAAAAGACTAGTATAGAAATAGATATAGGACTACAATTAAAATGAATAAGAGAGCAGATAATGAAGTAATGTGTGAGCTAATGATTAAAAAACAATTTTGAAGTACAATAGAAAAAAACATTCCCACTTGATGCTTTAAACCTGTTAGAATCTATCCTCCATGAATTTACGCACAGCTTCAAAAAGCTGCTCATTTTGCTTCTTTACATTTCCTTTAGCTTGGATACCAAAAAATAATGCTCTGAAATGAAAGTTTCCATGCACTATTATCTTTGACTGTAAGTCATTTCTCCGAAAAACATGTTTGTTACACTCCAAAAAGAAGTGGTGAGTACTTTCTGCACTAACACCACATGAACATAATGGGGAGCTAACAGCACTCATTTTCATATGGTCACTACCGTTCAACTGCCTACAGCCCATCCCCATTCTAGAATGGATAACAACAATTATCCTTTTATCCCTATAGTAAAGATCTTTAAGTTTAGTTGAAGGGCTTTGTGTAATTTCCATTTCAATTCGTCCAGGTGCTAAAAATTTTTAACAGACCATGGAAATAGTCTCCATTGACGTATAGCTGATGCGAAATATGAATTGTAAAATGCGCTTTTCTTGGCATCAATTGCCTGTATTTGATTATTTCCCATCGAGGTTTTTCCATGCAGTAGATTACAAAAATATTTAGCAGCAAATATATTTACAATTATAAACATAAACACTATTTTTTTCCAACGTTGAGCAAGCGTTTCCCAACTATTTCAGGACAGATTTTTTTGTTCAAAGCTTGTATGTGCAAGTGCCCCTGTTACCACACCGTCTGCAGCCAGCTGAACAGTTTACAACCTGTCTTTATCAACTTGTGCTAATCCATCTCAAACTACACTGGCACATTCTAAATATGGAAGCACGAATGAAAAATAAAGCAATTCTAACGATTGTCCGTTTTGTTGGTAATTGTAAACCTTTCAGGATTCCAGCTTTTTTTAGATTTAGTGACAGTATGGTCCATGTGAGTTGGCCAAGAGAGATGTCTACAGAGCTAGAGACCCAAATGTGCATGTTCAGTTACATATTCAAGACTACTATTCTTAAATGTCAAAGAAGGATGATGATCTGCAATATTAAGTGTGCTGCTTACTGCTATTAACTTGGGTTTTTTGACGATTAAATAAGGTAAGCCATTGGTCAGATCATTGTGATAATGAAGACATGACCTTATTTAGCGTCATTGCTGTTGGGATAGGATCATTTCCTGTAATATATAATGTTTTGTCATCTGCAAAAAGTCCAGTTTTAGATTTAACAATTTCCACAATATATTCAACATAGACAAGAAACAACAGTGGTCATAAAACTGAATCTTGTGGGATGCCTGCTCTGATGTCCCTTCAAGACGAAGCATGACCTTGAAAGACTACTCTTTGATTTCTTGCATACAAGTTGTTCTCGATCCAATTGCTGAGCGGACCTTTGATTCCGGATTTTTTTTTACCTTATATATCAGGCCCAGGTGGTGTTCTCTTCCGAGTTCAAGTGCAATTTAAAGCTGAATACATTCCTGCGTGAGACAAGAATCGAACCAGTTTCCATTGAGTAAATCCCCTCAATGAAATGTGATGAGAATCGTGTAGTGATATGTTGTTTTTGTGCTAGTGCAAACAATCTCTTGTTGTAGCGTCTTATTTCCAAAGATGGACTCTCAACTGTAAGCGAGGAAGACAGGTTGCACGGCAAGCATTTTGGAAAGGCAAGAGGGCCGCTACGTCCCAGAAAAGAAAATTAATATGTTTGCTTCCTGGAAAATGGCTCTTCCATTTGCCAGGTTTTAAGCTTTATGTATAGGGAAAACACTTTACATAAACAGGTCTTTCGAATCCCACAGATAAAATCAGCCCAGTCCGAACTTCGATAAATAATTCTTTGCATTCTTAGTTCCCAGTGCTGATTAATTTACTCCCATTATTTGGCTCATATAAATCGTCCTTTTCTCAATTCACTTGAAATAAGTTTTTTCATTCCAGGCGCCCAGTATAATCCACTCACCCTAACATAATAGTTCAAACACAAAAAACAAAACAAAAAGAAGAAGAAAAAAAAAAAAAAAAAAAAAAAAAAACCCACACACACAAAAAAAACCATAACCCATGTTCATAAATGTCAACCGTACAGCAAGGTGAATACAGCCAAAGGCTAGGATTCAAGAATTACCAAAAACATCAACATGCAATATCAATAACAATGTGAAAAAAAATTCACTCCTGACTTGAAACAACAGTCACCTATAAAAGGCAGCTGGTGATTTGAAACATAGTTTTTATCACATACAGACTCCCCCACCCCACCACCACCACCACCATCATGTAGGCCTAGCCATAGCAAACCAAAAGTGTTACTTGCACTAAAGACAAAATGGTTTCAAACAATATTCACTGGAGAGAGGCAATCGACCAACTTATCGTCTGTGTATGAATTTTTAACTCAGGAAGAATGAGGGCAAGGAGGACGAGGAGCGAGTATTAGGACAAAACGCAGACACATATAAAGGAAAAGCACAAGAGTTCTTGAGAAGTAGGTTTACCTTGAGATGGAAAAAATAAGTTCTAATGGTTACTACTGTCGTTCGAACAATAAATTGAAATGCCCGTATCCCTCTGTCTGTATTAATTAGAAGTAGTGGTTATATTTTATTTCATTTTGCTTCTGGCTAATGATAAAGCGAAATTGGCATGTGCCACGCTCAGACCAAAGTATAACACACAATGCAAGAAAAGTGTTCTATAAAACATGACCTTTTTAATGATTCTGACGAACCACACAGGGTCACGTCCATCCCTTGTTGGACTTTGACCTTCTACAATACTCCTACAAGCTGCTTACTCTTCCTTCTCATTTCCTGAAAGTCCTTACTCTATGCTCTGAAAAGACTATAAAAAAACTATGCCATATCATGTAATCTTTAGCCCCTCTGCACACCTTACATTAACCACCACTTCTTGTTGCCCATTTCTTTCTTTCTTTTCTTTTTTTTTTTTTTTTTTTTGTACTTGCTGTTGTACTCTGGAAGGGTAATGTAGATCACCTTCCGCCATCCCAAAATGGATTGGCTACTTGCCTGTATGCCTTCAGCTGGTATTTTTCACGCACGTTTTTAGGAATGCCGTCCATACACATTGGTTCCTCTCGCCTACGCATGTGTCATCAATGTTTGTGAAACCTTCCCACATGCTCAAATCTTTATGCTACAAATGGAGCATGTTTAATTCCTGTCACATGACAGGATATAAGATTGGGCATATATGGACAGTGTGTTCCACATACGCCTCTGCGTAATAAATTGGGTGTCATAAACGTATATCAATAGTTACAGACACATGACGCATGATGCAATGCTAATTGTCTAACAAGTATCTTGCTGTGTATTTTAGTAAACGGATGTTTATAAGGAAAGCAAAATTGCTATTTTTGTACTCGAGATATACAAATTATCCCAATAGTACTAAGAATAAAACCATACCCAATTAGAAATTATACCTGTCGCTTTTAAAGATAGCATGCCCAACGTCAGCAGTTTTTCTCGAACTGGTGCACAGTTCCAGACACATGTCAAAGAAAACTCGTGACTCAAATTTGTTCTAACCAGGAAAGGTTTACCTGCCTAATACTTATGGCTAGGGTTTCATGTTCATCTGAAGTTAAAATTTATAACCGTATATAGTTTAAAATAAAAGATCTATGTAAAATATGTGGGACTTTATTGATAGCTACGGGATGGCTTGTAAATGTGTGCTAACAAGTTACAAATTGACATTTGATATTTTACAACTGCAAGCACACGGTCTGCATTGTTCTATTGGTATCAATCGATCTCAGATATATTTAAGTGCATGTGGGGTATCGGAGAAGAATAAGTGACAACGGCATAAGTCGCGCATTATCGTCGCGTGGGTCGATTAAAAGTAGCCACATCAATATTCAGAAACCTAAACATCTTCCTGGGGTAACAGAATCGATGCGGTCTGTGATTGTTTTAGAAGACTCATAAATCTTTTGTTTGACTAAAGTAATCGCACGGTACAATGATAGAAGAAGTAATAGCTTGTAGACCCTCATTGAGGCCAACAGCAGCCGCTATCATCAAGGCCACCGACAGATATATCATAGTACACTTATAAATGTTTTTAAAATATGGGGTGGATTGAAAGTGATATGGGGTGGATTGAAAGTGTTTTACTCAATAAGTAAAACTAAACTTTAAATACTGGAATATTAACCTAGTAGGGTCTGGTCGGGAAGCCCACAGCCGAGGAGCATTTGGAGGGAAACATCATTGCACGTCCTTCATATGGCGATGTGTCTGGTGAACAGCGTATTTTCAATTACAGGCTTAAGAGCATGTAGGTGTAAAAAATATCTTTGGCATATCGGCTAAGAGATTCGAAATAATGAAAGAGAATTACCCTCAATTTCACTCTCACCAGACGATGTGGATTGGGTCTGTTTTGCAAGATGCGTGTTGCATAATTATTTCCAAATACACACGTCCGCAAATCATATGTAGTTGACCGCCAAGCTCTTTGTCAGGGAAGACCCAGGAACATACTATTTAACTGAGGACGAAAGGAAAAGTGTAAAGCCACCCAATGTTTCTTCTGAATCGGAAACATATGCGCTGAAGGGATACAACCACGTTATTGAATGCCAGACAAATGCTGCTGATGCAAGTTCCCTTGGTGCAACGGAGGGGCAAAAAGCCAAAGCATAAAAACTGTTGGAAGAGGAATGTGTTTCATTCTGTTCCATTATCAGAATACATTATCACCTCTAGTGGTACCAAAGTGTATCTTGTTGCCTTGGACACTATGAACTTGTCACAAACATTCAACCTCTGTAAATGTCACTATTTTAATTGATCTGAACTGCTTGCACTTGCCCATGAGGTGACGACCGCATGTCGTACAGAGGCTCCTGCTCTTTGATTGCATCTTCAGCTAAAATAGCGGGATAGTAGATGGGCTCAAGAGGTGTATATGGTTTTCACAGGGATAAGTGTTAACCAATCTATCGATTAAGACTGTTCACCGCGAGTTTAAATGGAATAATACAAAGCGGAGCACAATATGTAAACGTACTTTACAAATATAAAAGCTAATTATTGCAAGTATGGCATATCTACAAAGCGACAATGATGTAACACAATATATGTTAATAGTCAATAATTTAAAGACAATGGTGTATTTTTGTGGTCCAATTATAAGGTAAAAACACACTTTTAGCAAGAAAAGAAATAAAGAACATAATCCCTACATTTAACAGTTTACTAATGTCAATTATGAAATAATTTATAAGGTAACCTGTATCTGTAGAAAAGTTCTAAAATCTCAGCATATACTTTACCTCTTTCAGTGCCAATCACGTTTAAGGTCGATTTACTAAAGTCAAGACCTTTCATTCAAGTACTAGTATGCCTCCAGTTCTGGAGAAAATATCCCAGGTCAAGATTTGTGGTGCCCACTTGGCGCATTGCGTCCAATGCACGCCGAAGAAAGCTGTTGTCTCAGTCCAAAATTTGGCCTTAAACAGTCAATATAATCATTTATATAGCACGCATATTAAACAACTTCCATCTATAATGCATACCACTATTATGACCAGCATAATGTTGGGAAACGTACATGTCATGGTAGATGGACCACGGAGTAAGATGTGAACTTAAGTTAATAATATCGAGTAAGGTGAATTTGTGAAAACACTAAAAAGTTGCCAGTCGCCTTGCACTAACGCTGTATTCTAAGTTAAACCTATAAACATACTATAATGTTATAAGTCGACTTGCAGTATCCTGTATTGTAAGCACAGATTGTAAAAATACCGAAATGTTACTACTCGCCTTACAATTACGCACTTTTGTGAGCAAAAACTAATTTAGAACTGACAGTTTATCAGGAAGTATATCACAGTCATCGATACTAACAATGTATACAACAGCTGTGTTAAACAACATGCACGATGTGATTACCGGTTGCAGCTGTGCCACCGGATCTGCTGCACAGATAATGCAATATGTCTCTCAAACCACAAAAATGGGCTTGTTCCGTTCACCAGACAAACACTGTTGCGTACATATTGAAAAGACAAGTCACTACCTTGTCTTCTTATATCGATGCATGCAAGTGACATATTTGGAAATGCTCGTGAGGAAGGCGACAGTTGTAACGTTTTAATATCACCAAACTGTCATCACGCGCCTCAAGTTTGACCCTCCCGAATAAAACCAGACAAAACCAGCTGATAATCTAATGTCGTCTGCTTCAATATTTTAAAATTATTTGAGCAGTGATGAAAACCAGTTTAAATGGGAATCTCAACTGAAACGCATGGAGGTACCATGTCCAGTTCAACAGCTTCTTAGCATGGGTTCAGTGCCGAGACCAAGGCCAAGCCACGCAAAGGAAAGATGTTGACTCAGCCTTAATTCCAAGAGAAAAGATTAAGCAGATTCACCAGCGCTATGGACTGTGCGCCTTTGAAGCTCCCACAGGCCATGCACAACCAGCAGAACGGTATACAAAAGTATGTCCCTGTTGCCCTTATGGCATGATGAAACTGACGAAAAAGAAGGACAAGACCCCCGAAAAATTCCGAAACGAGACACTTGCATAAGGATGAGTAAAGAGACAAAGGAGAAACCGTTTTATATATATATATATATATATATATATATATATATATATATATATATATATATATATATATATATATAAATATATATATATATATATATATGGTTTATGTGTGTGTGTGTGAACTGCTCCCCATCCCTGAAATATTTTACACGTAACCAAGGAGGTTTTATTTTGATTGACAAGCCATAAAATATCCAAATACTATATGTGGAACAGGCTGCGAAACAGACGCTGCGATGCCACCTTAGTGCATATAACACTCAACCATGACCGTAACACGAGAGTCATATTTCGTATAAAATGTATGACCCTGATACCACAAGCCATGCCAGAACCAGACTAGAGCCTATGTTAAGTGAAGAAGCCACTCTCGCTGCTGCCTGACCATAACATACAGTTCCCAAATTCCCAAAACCAAACAAGCGTAACTCCAACCGTTAAAAGCACATCCATACTGCAGATGTTGCTTACATGTTCAAGAAAGGGGTCTTTGAGAGCTTCACTTTATCACAACTGGGTGCACTGTCGTCCCAAAAGCAGCCCCAACCAGAGAAACTCATGAATCCAATTTTTCTTTTTTCCTCTCCTTTCTTTTTTTTTCTTCTTCATCTTCTCCTCTTCTACATTTTTGCATAACTAAGGTAAATCCCTGTCGGTCCAAGGGACTTTAATGTCTTTGGATTTTCATATGCTGTGCACACTTACGTTGTGAAAGGCGAATCAGTGGGACATGTTTGGGATACCAGTGACTGATTATGTCAGTGGTGATGACAAAGGCTACAAGTCTCCTGATTCACTGGAGGTCCCTACTAGATATTCACCCACAACAGGTCACTCTATTCACGTGCACGTATGGTAAATTCCATGGCACGTGTAAGAGGACCATGGGGAAGATTATCTATCTGTTTGTCTATCTATCTATCTATCTATCTATCTATCTATCTATCTATCTATCTATCTGTCTGTCTCTCTATCTGTCTGTCTATCTGTCTATCTGTTATTTGGTAAAAAGTGCCGTAATCAAGGGTGCGATATGTGAGGTTCCAGCTCCACACTTCCATCTGAACTGTGTGCACGTGCCGTCCCCACTAACGTGTGATACATGCAACGTGTCTTTGAGTAGGTAATAAGACATATAATGAAGACATGACGTTGCAATCGCTTTCCGCAAGCACTATGAGTTCGACAGGGGTCACCGTAGTTCTTTTCAAAAATTATTTTTGTGAAGGAATGTAAAGTTTTAGATGTAGCGAACAAAGGTAGTCAACTTGGCCGGTTAAATGAAAAAGAAGACGTACATGTATTGTTTAAGTCGCCAGATCTTTCATCACTTTATTTTCATATCAGTATACCTCACTCTGATAGCATTAACCTATCAATAATGCTGAAATAAACTTCTCCATTGGTGGCCGTTGCGATAACGGACATGAAATCCTTAGCTGGTGTCATCCCGACTTTTGGGTAATTGCAATTGTCTATGTGGTCTTCTGAAGTTGTATATTTTACTGCATTTTGCAACATGCATTTTCACATCACATTATGTTTGTCAAATTGACCTTTTCAAACTGTCAAACATGTATGCGTTATCACTCACACGTCGGACATATGAACTTTATAGTTGACGATTCCTAGTGACTGTATAAAAAGTCTGCTTGGCGATCAAGTTGAGAAAGGACCTCCTTAAATTTATAACACGTGGGGTTCAATTTTGCAGAAATGGTTCATGCAGTACCAGTCCTCCCACGTTTGTTCAAGACACATTATATATTTAAAGATTCAGTAAACTTCACGAACTTAAAGCCCTCCCTGGTGCGGAATATTTTATCTTAACCTGGATCATTGGTCGGAAATTAACAAAGAAGAGCGAAAAGCAAAAAAAAAAAAAAAAAAAAAAAACCGCAAAAAAGCAATCACATAGAAACTATTGTTTACCCTTTTATCATGCGTCATGTATGGAAAGTGATACAGGCACTGACAACTTGGTTCCATGCAAGAAAGCAAAAAGTGAGGTACAATGTTTGTTATCTTACGCTGGCCATGCAAAGCAGCAGTAAAAATGACTCTACTTCAAGAATTTTTTCCTTGTATCAAAATTTATGATCTTTTTAAAAGTCGACGTGCTATTAATTTTGAGTGGAACAAAATACGTGTACCATTATTTTATTCTCAAGTCATGAAGGCGTGGAATGAGTTTAGGTCTCTATTTCTTCCAAAAAGTGCTGTCTCGGTCCGAAAAGAAATGTTGTAGTTCAATGAGAACATAACAGTGCAGAATAAGCCAATATTTTGTAAAAAGTGGTATGACAAAGGTATTAAATTTATACATGATATTGTAAATGATGCAGGGGAATTCTCTCTCCCCAGAACAGATTATTGTGAAATTTGATTTTGAACCTAGCTTTTTAGAATATTTTTCAAATACGTTCAGCAATACCTTAAAACTGGAAACAGTTGTTAAAGAACTGCACATATATGCGACATACTGAGCTAAAATTTTTTATCATTAGTAAATTTGTTCCCTTGAAGGATATGTAATGTAAAGATGTTTACTGGTTATTAGTTGAGCAGGTTTCTAAAACTGAACCAACTTGTACCAAAAAGTGGGCAGTAACTTTTCCTGAGCTATGTGGTATAAGCCAATTCTGGAAAAAAAGTGTTTTCTTTGTCTTTTAACACTACAACTGCAACCAAGCTACAGTCGTCTCAATTTAAAATTTTACATCGAATTATTGTGAACACGCAGTGGCTTCACAACATGGGGATTGCAGAAGATGAAACATGTGATTTTTGTGGAGGAGCATCTGAAACAATACTTCATAAATTTTGCGATTGTCCCACTTCAAATCATTTTTGGTATGAATTTACTTCTTTTTGGGAAAACTACATGCATGAAGTTATCATGGTTCAGGGAAAAGATGTTCTGTTTGGATTTTATTATGATCCTGATAAAGTTTCCTTGAATTACTGTATATTACATGGAAAACATTACTTATATTCTCAAAGATTCAATTCGGATAATGTCAATCTCATCAGTTTCTTGTTCTCGTTGGACAGGATATTATCTGTATTTAAACATATAAGTATAATTTATGATAAATTATCTCACTTTGAGTTAAGATGGCAGCCACTGCTCGATGCCATTTCTATCAGATTGTCAGAAGTTTGAGTATGTCCCCTCCCCTTATTTAAAAATCCTCCATGGTTTATAGATGGGTGAATGCTTTGCACTAGATTGTTTTGTACTAATCCCATTTTTAATTTTGCATTATTTCACAGTGGTATAGGCCATACTTTGTTACCTATTTTTTTTGCACAGGAAGTAATTACGAATGGTGACAAAGGTATGCAATAAGTTGTCACTGTTTTTTTTTTTTTAAATTTGTATCTGTACAGCTCTGACTGATATGTATACGCTCGAGGAACACAATAAAAAAAAAATGTTACTCTATTTACGACATGCCACCCCCGACTCTGGCCATATCAGGGTGATGATCGCCATTTGCAATGTGAATAAAAGAATTTCAGCCCTTCATTATGTCACAGATTTCACTTTCTAACTGACTGGCGAATATGTTAAATTACAGAAAAGGACATGGTTTCTAATCTATTTCAATCATTTTCCACAAGAAGCAATCAGCTATCATTCAGATGTCCTTATAAATTAGTAAACATGATATTGTACACATTTAAGTCTACTGCGTATGTATATTTTGGAAAAATACATGGTCCGTTGAATTTGAATAAATACCATGCAATTCGCAAGAACTCGAATATTTTAACAACCACTTCTTTGAGTAACTGAATCTAAAACATGGTGTAGTTATGGAGACAGTGAAGCACATGTAACTTACAATGAGTACGCCACTGTATGAAAGTGTCCCCACTAATGCTTTATATGTTTTCTTTATTAGGGTTGTTTTGAGTGATAAAACATGTTGCTGAACCCATGGTTTAAACTATTCTTTTCTGTTAACTCGCATTAAAACATATCAAGTGTAGGTCGAACTTGAAATTTGAATGTAAGACCAGTTTGAATAAATTGCACGCAAACGTGTTGTCAATCATTAAATTATTCATTGTATTAATTTGCAAAAAAAAAAAAAAAAAAATACTGTTCATTTGATTATATTGAAACAATTTGGTTTTGCAAAGAGTGGATTGTCGTCTATGGAGGCCATTTAGAGAGAGCTTGGATGACCTTGATCTTATTCCTAATGTCACAGGGCATCTTACTTGAATTTCACTCTTCACTTGATATTTTGAAAACTATTCTAGGCAGGACTTTGAAGCAGCACATGGTTGTGGTCCACTATGCAAGCCATCTATAGCAAGTATGAGTGACTTTGAGCGCATTTCACCTGGTCATATTGGTGGAGTCTTGGGTTTAGACGAGGGTTACATGGTGGTGAACCTGGATAAGTTCCATTTATAAAGTTTTTGGGTGACATGTGCTACCCTGAAGGTCACACGGCGGCTAGTGAGATGAATGCCAGGGCATTCTGAGACAGGCTTCTTGGTATAAAGTTTTTTTTTTTTTTTTTTTTTTTTTACGCATGTCTTGTCTCATTGGAGGTGGTTATTATTTATACCAAGTAGGAAACACAGATCCTTACATCCTTTTGCTATACATTGTGTGTAGAAATCACTTGCTATAAAAGATATGTCTGGATTTCAGTCTTCTGTCTGGTCTATGGCCAGTCATAGTGTATACAGGGTGCTTAACAGAAAAAGGAGGCTGAATGTGTGAAATTTTCATTTTTGCTGTTTTGTAGGAGTAACTTCTCTCATCAATGTGTGAAAGACACCGAGAAAGACAGTAGTGTTCCCTCAGGGGCATCTAGAGGTTACTGTGTAACTAGATGTATAACGTGTAGATTTCTGATGGCAATCAATTGCAGACAGGAAGCTTCCCAGCCTGGTGTCTCAGATCCCATGATTGCCCTGCAACTTAACGCTAGAATTGTGTAGGCTAATACTCTGAACAATTATACTTGTCTAAAATTTTCATCCCGATAGATTGTGTAGCCTCTGACTTAGTCTGCATAAGTGGGAAAACCTGATGGTCAAATGACTTTGAGCTTTAAAGCTGGCAAGACCATATATGTAAATTAAAAAGGGCCGGTTCTACAGGTGTGTAGCCCTTACTACCTGCCTGTAAAATTTTAGAACTATGACACCTTTTGACATCTTTCAAATGGAGAAGGGGACAGTCCTGCATTGTAACACCGAATGAATAAAATAAGTATTTGGGGGGAGAAAATAGAACCTCCGAATGACCTTCACCAAGAACATTTTAACTGAGAGAATCAATATGTTTATTTTGTAAATGATAATCCTGCACAGTCTGCAGGTGAGAACATGCAGATGTTTGAACGGTTCGCCCAGTAAAATACAATATGCAGTTTCTGTTTTTGCCTAATTAATATGCCACAAACAAGGTACAATTTAACTGGTATCACATAGCAATTTGCTAATCATGAACTTGAATAAAAGATATCATAATATTAGAGAAGCTAAATGATTGTCATCATCGTATTTCTGTATGTTAGCCAATTTCTGCATGTCAATATGCAAATTTAGTGACATTACCACTCTAACTTTTGCACACAAGCAACTGGCTGGATTTCACGTGGGCCGACTCCTGGTTGCAGCAGTGAAGCCTGTCGAAGGCCGAAATTATATCTGTACATTTGAAAATGAGGTCAAAGGTCACCCATCTACATACAGCATTACCACACATATTCTTGAATGCATGTAGCCTGCAACCTGAAATTTGTGAACCAACCATTCAAAGAGTGCTTAAAAAGTCTATTTAGGGTCACAGTCACATCTCTATATTTGACCCTTTTCGGAGGTCGAAGATCAGCAATATATTACCACTACAACTTATGAATGAGTGCTCCAGCTACCTGAATTTTTGCATGCGCCAACCATTTTGGGGTGTGTCAGAATCCTACCAAAAGTCGAGGTCATATCGCAATATTTCACTTGTCTTTTGTAGGGTCAGGGGTCAAGGATCATATCTTTACAACAAATATTGGCTAATGTATGGACATTAGTTTATTTTAAAACGATAATTTCTATGAAACGTGAAAGGGAAATGAAGCCCCCACCCCCACCCTCAAAAAAGGAAAAAAAATGAGGAAAGTGAATGATCTGTCATGAATTGAAATATCTATTGTATATTTTTGTTCAAGAAAATAGCGGGGTTTGCCTGTTGGTTAGTGCATTTATGCCATATTTTGGATAAAAGCAATTTTCAGCTTTGTTTGCTAAATTTAATTGGCTAATATTTCTGATAAACTATAAAACATACTATCTCACATCTGTAAAACTTGGGGTATGGGAAATTTGTTGATCTGTGACTCAATATGCTGCAGTAACATGCAGACATATATAGGCAGAGATCCACAACTGAAGACTATTGTGAATCTACAGGTAGTGACCTTGAAAAAAAGGTCAAGGTCATAAGCTATATGTGAAAATTTGTAAAACTTTGGATATTTCTGTTAATTTCATATTTATTGTTCCTGTTGCTGTTGAGATGTGGTTTTTGTAAGTGCCAAAATCTTCATATGGCCAAATGATCTTGTCATCTGACCTTAAATGAGGTCATATGAAATAAAAAAATGTGTGTCCTTTGCATAGATTATCATCAAAACTGGATAAAGATTAACCAATGTAATAACTAAAAACAATATTTCACAAAAGTTGTAGCTATCATTCAAAGAAAAGTAGTAGGTCAAGGTGGGAATTTATATAACTTCCTTCGTAACTGTTGAAACCTAGAAAATATAGCTCTCTTCAGCACACTATCCTATGAATTGAAGAATTTTAAGCCGAAGCCTATATTTATTAAATTTTGTCATAACAAATTCTCGAGTGAGAATTGACATATTCGAATATAGACTCAGATTTTTCCTTTTGATTTGCATTCTACCCAGCAGTTGAACCACACAAATCCAGATCACTGCTCCTTCGCATTGATACCCATGTCATACCTAAAATGAAGACATCGGGCTTTTACACATATGTATTGCTTTGAACTATGTCATATTCCTGTATTTTATCAGGTGACCTGTCATTATTCAATCACCAAGTTTTGAGGAAGTTGCAGGAGATCCAAATGTATATGAACCAGTTACCAGTGACTTTGTCTTCAAAGAACAGACAACTCATAAATGAGGCAGTAGATGAGCTGTATTACACAGTCAAAGCAGGTATGCATTGAATTATCAATACATGTGTACCAGCCTATGCGAAAAGTAAAAATCTGCTGGTGGACATTCGGTCCACCAGTAATGTCTGTTAGGTGGACCGAATTCAAATTTGGTGGACAAATTGGCGAGTGTACGAAGGACGCGAAGCCATACTAGGGGGCCCGGGGTCATGCCCCCCCCCCCCCGGAAAATTTTGAAACCAAGCATGTAAAATGGTGCATTCTGGGGCATTTTTTAACAAAAATAAAGGAGCTGAATCTGTGCACTTTTGCGTATTAAAAAGCTGTAAAAGTGATTTTCAACTAATTATCGTTTTGTATAATCTGTTTGTATTGTTTCAACTATCCTGTTTTGTTAAAAATATTTAAACTGGCATCAAACCTGGCAGATTATTAAATGTATTTGAGTGGATTGTGTGTTACAAAACTTAAAAGTAGAATAGTTTTCAGTTTGCATCAAGAATTTCTTGACGAGAATTCTTGATGAAAACTGAAAACTATTCTACTTTTTAGTTTTGTAACACACCTTAGAATTGCAAATACAATGAACAGCAGTGAACTCTAATTCTGAAATCAACAAATTGATCTTTAGATCTAAATTATTTGTTGATAAGGCCAGCCTTAAAAATATTTCTGTTTCGTATAACAAGGCCTTGAAAAATTTGATGAGGCAGGGAGGATTTTTTTTAAACTACACATACCTACTACGTATTTTTGCAATATGAGCATCATGCCAGTACGGGGACTGATGGACTTAGTATTGATGCAAGATAAACAAGATTCCAGGTTCAAAATTTTTATTAAATCTGTATTAAAGCAAGAGACCGCCACAGATGAGGTTGTAGCAGGACAATATATGCTTCAGGTTGGTTTGCTGGCGCTGAGACAGAGTAGCCCTACTGTAAATACACCTCGGCTTGGCTTGAATTGGGGTGGGTCTTTTGCTATTTTAAACGTGTACATGTACAGGGCTTCAAAAAACAAAGAATTAGCGTAATTATAAAGCTGCCCTTTTTTAAAATATCACAGAAGAAAAAGAGTAAGATATCAAATACAAATGTGCAGTTTTAATTTTCACTTGGCAACAGCAGGGGAGGGGACGGGTGTATGATGAGGGTTCCAAGAGTAAATATTACAAGTCATGAACGCACCTCTTTTGTGTGTATGTGCAGGGACGTGGATTAAGAATTTTATTGCTCTATGGTCAAGTCAGATTTCATCTCGGGCAATTTAAAATTAATAGGTACTTGCCCAGTCGGGCAACCAACATTTTTTTTGCTGGGAACTCTATTCCTCAATTTTTCATGACACAGTCACAAGTTGCAGTTGTTTGCAAGGCTGGCTACGGGGGGAGGGGGGGTCTAATCACTTAAAAAAACATAGCTTTCCAGCACGCGCGTGGGGCGCCGATAGGTGATAATAATCGCTAATTGATAAACATTCCAAGTTTAAACAATTAGTTGGTCCGCAGTTGTACTCATCAGAACTTTATCTCTGTCAACACAAGCAGACATTTTCACTGTCGTACACTACATACGATTACGTTACGATAGCAAAGGTACCGGCAGTAATTATTGGTTTGCTGAGCGGGGTCACACTTCTCACCGTCAGTGTGATCTGCCCCAACGATGTCAAAGCAGGGTCAAAATACAACAAAATTTGCATGGCGAATTTATCTGCAAATTAACATCAAATGCCATTTATCGGTGGGTTCTAACAGTGTTGAAAAAAATAGGTGCCTTGACATGACTTCCAGTCACACGCAAGTGACAGCGTGGAGTGGATCTGCGGTGAACTGACCAAGTCTCACCCGGACTGATTTGGGACACATTCGGCTATTCCCGCTATCCCCCACCTTTGCGTATTTGCCTGTGACTCCAAATAATTGTTGCAATTGACACTGGAATCTTTATTTACGTATGCTGCAATATAAACAAACCTTCCCGTTTGTGTGTTCCCTCCGTAAATTACGACTGATTCACATATGTTCACTGGGCGGAAGCCATGATGAAAACATTGTAACACGAGCCGTGATTGGCTCATTTTTGCATGTTACTCAATTGACCAATCGGGTGATGTGTTTTGCGTCAGACCACATGGCCAAAGCAGCTGTTTGTGTACAGTTGCAGGAAAGATGTCGACGGTGCGCACACTCGATTTCTGATTTGATATATTAGAATTTTCGTTTGAATTTGATTTAGAAACACCTTTTATTGCAAGGAACTTGCCAATACTGTATACGCAAATTTACTACGATGTACCGATAGCATTCATGGTGGGTACGCAAACGATATGCGTTTACAGAACTGCAAAACGGGGCGGGCGAGTAGCGTGAAATCAAGCCTGAATTTTTTTTATTTTTTTTTTGCACTGTTGAAAAAAATATTCCAACCGCAACGTTTCGCGCACACCGGGCGCGTTATACGAAACAGAAATATTTTTAAGGCTGGCCTAATCTGGTTTAAATTCAAATTAACCTATTTATATAAATCATAATTTGAACTGTCCACTGCCAGATTTTTTGCTGTCCAGTCTTTTTCCATGCATGTGGTGTCAGCAGCAATCGCATGTTTGGTTCTTCCTGGATATCAAAGAAGAAACTCGACTTATTTGGGGAGTTTATTTTTGGAATGAAATAACGCGGAAGCAGGTGTTGGAAACGGGCGATGTGTCTGTCACGCTTTTAATGCAATTTTCTTGGCAATAATACGATTTTTCACTCGAGATCTATGTCGGTCACTGAGACCGACAGAGACAATTGAAATGCCGGTCCTCGTTATCTTTTATCGGTAATGTCCGATGTCAGACAGCTTTTCGCACAGGCTGGTGTATTTTTTATTTTTATTTACAGGTGTTTTCTAAAATGACAAAGTAAATGTCCGAATTATTAGCAGTAGTAAATGCTTTTCTTGGCGTAGGTCCAGTTTCGGCGGCAGCCCATGGCCGAGATCGGCGGATGTAGCACTGATGCCACCCACTGCTGCCTGCCACCGAAGCCCTATGAGGATTTTGTGGCCCGAAGGCAGCCAGCAGCAGCCGGAGAAGAGCACCCTGCATTGCTTTCTGCCACTGCTTGCTGCTCAATGCATTTTTATATGTAAAATGTGGATTCACCAGAATAGATGAGAAAAGGAGCACAGTAAATCTCATGTGTTATTTAACCTGTAATTTGCTTAACATACTGGTTAGTCCCTGTCTTAATAGACCATCCCCAGGTTAGGTCAAAATGTGGTCTTTCAGAACGGTTAGTCTTTCATTTGAGGCAAGGTATCATGGAAAAGACAGCACAGTGTTCAAAGACAGTGGCATGAAAAAAGACATGCTGTCTTTCATGGGAGGAGTCTCTTAAGACAGGTACCTCTGTACATTATTATTCATGGTATTGTCATTGAAACTTTCTCACACATACATGTATTCATCTGCATCAGAACTGCATCAATTTACCCTCCCCCCCCCCCCCCCACATAATGCTTAATGTTTTTAAGGTTGTGGCAACTCTTAATATCGTCTCTTCAAACTTCTTATTTACAGTAGTGCATTTGTACTTGCAGACAAATATAATCATGATAATGATATAACGACCCTTGAAATATTGTCGGTAGTACATGTATACACTGAAACCTGTCTTGAAAACACCCCAAGGGAGGACTAAATTATGGCCTTTCAACACAGGTGGTTTCTCATTGAAAGAGTCTCTCAAGACTGGTGTCACTGTATTTATGTCACACACACACACACACATATATATATAGTTATATATAATGGAACGCCGTTTCTTGTTTTATTCAGCATTTGATCTTCTGATTAAATCAATTTGATCACATTATCTAATATCCGCCAACTTAATTAAATTAATGCTCCCTGTCTGATTTGTTTTGCGGATCAAATATTTATACTTGTAAACAATTCTCATTCTTTGGTTCGGTACTGCTTTTTGCCATGGCTTTCATGGTCAGGGATATGAGCTTTTTTCTTTCACTTTTTTTAATGAAATTTGGTGGTAGGCACTGTTTTTGGGAAGGATGTGAGCATTTATCTTTGTTTCTTTCTTTATCTCTCTCTTCCTCCCTCCCTCCTTCCTTTCTTCTCCAAGGATCATAACGTTCCTGTAGCTGGAAATCGGATTTGATTCCAATTTTTTTTCAGCTATAAATTGGAGCCTTAAAAAACCAAGCATTCTCAAATGGGATTCCGAAAAAGTGGATGAAGACAACTTAACCCATCTCCCGGCCCCTACTTCTTGTTGCCACATAAAAAAATGTCAAAGTTGGAGATAGTACCTGTTGCGTGTTATGGTGACACAGACTACCGGAAGTGAAGCACGGCATACAAGAGGAAGTAATTATTACCTGGAAGTGGAGAAACTTGTATTTATTCAGCAGATCAAATCGATTTTATGATGGGAACAAATATATTAGTTCAGGTGAATAAATTGGGACATACTTTATTCTATTTGATCAGAAGAACAAATGGATGTAGTCATGTGAATAAATGCATTTGTTCATGTGTTCAGATTCATTTTATGTGTTCCTCGGAACAAATCTATTTGATCTTTTGATTGAATACGTTTTTCTTCTCATCAAATAAACTTGATCAGAAGAACAAATATACTGGATGTGATCAGATGAACAAACACATTTGTTCATCTGATCAAATCGACTCGATCATATGATTAAATATTTAGTCTTCTGATTAAATATTTATTTACCTGATCAAACATTTGTTTATAAAATTATTTTATTTATTCTTCTGATTAAGGATTTAATCATCTGAGCAAATAATGATCAAAACATGAAACGTAAAAAAAAACATAAAAAGACGTACATCAATCAATTATGTATGTCAGAAGTAGGTGATTAGGGTACATCAAGCAATGTAGTCTCGTAAAGGACACAAAAATACACATATCAATTAATTGTGTATGTTAGGGTGGCAGAACGGGATTCATCAAACAAGCTAGTATCTAAAATAACACAAAAGTACGCATATCAATAGATTATGTATGTTAGAAGTAGGTGAACGGGGTACAGGAAACAATATAGTATTGTAAATAACACAAAAGTTCATACATCAATCATTATATTAGGGGTGGGCAAAAAGGATACATCAAACAAGTTTCGTAAATTACACAAAAATACGCACATCAATTAATTATGTATGGTAGAAGCAGGTGAAAAGGGTACATCAAGCGATCTATTTTTTGTAAATAACACAAAAACATGCACATCAATCGATTACGTATGTTAGAAGTAGGTGAACAGGGTTAATCAAACAATCTATTCTCGTAAATAACAAAAAATACATACATCAATTAATTGTGTATCTTAGGGGAGGGTGAAGGGGATACATCAAACAAGCTAGTATCGTAAATAACATAAAAATACACACATCAATCACGTATATTAGAAGTAGGTGAACCGGGTACATCGTTGTAAATAACATAAATATGCGCACATCAATCAGTTATGTATGTTAGAAGTAGAATTGGGTACATCAAGCAAGGTAGCATCGTAAATAACACAAAAATACATACTTCAATTAATTGTGCATGTTAGGGTGGGTGAGCCGGACACATCAAACAAGCTAGTATCGTAAACAACACAAACATAATCACATCAATCAATTACGCATGTTATATTTGTTTTATAGGAATTTTTTGGGGTTGAACACCCTAACATGAGACCAAAATATTAAAAGGTATTTCATTCCAAAGAATGCACACGGAGGCCTACAAGGATACCCACCCACATGCAAATGCCAAAATACAGCTTACACCATGTGTGTTGCTCAGAATCCTGTCAGAAAAAAGTGCGATACATCATGAAAAAATTGCGAGATCATGTTGTTTCAGCAGGTAAATATAAATTTCATTGATGATTAGTTTAAATCACTTTAATCAAATATATCTGTAAGTTATATTGGTAATATGTATATTAAATAAATCAAATTGAAGCTTATATAAATGAATGAATAGGTGGATATATAAACAGACAGACAGACATAGATTGGACGAACGCATGGATGGATATATATAGAGAGAGACAAAAAGACATCTGATATTTTGCAAACTTCATTAATTACATTTTTGAAACTGGAAAATGTTCAATGTGTTCATCTAGTTCTATTGTGTAAAAACTTGCAATTTTCCATGATTTATAAGTGGAATAAATTATATTGCTCTCTTAAAGTCATTTCAAAGACGAACTGAACAAAATTTTTGCACAACATAAATTACATATACATGTATCATAATTATTCAGGCAAAACGAGAAGTCACAGACATTATGTAAGGAACATTAATTTATTTCAAATTGTGTATACTAACATTACTGGTACTATATCCCATTAGTATTGTGGTATTATTACAAGCATATGATACTAACTTTGAATCCAGTGAAGTAAGTCCTCTCTGGCATTGTGAAATACAGTAATGCTAGATAATTTTAATATCTTGCATATCACATGCTCCAAAACTTTCTGGATGGTGAATTCAAGTAATTCTAGCTGAACATGAAATGAAAGTCTGGCTTTTTTTTTATCACAAATGTTATTTCCAACAATAAATGCATCTTTTCAGTGTCAGTGCACTTAATATACAAATCCTTTTGACAGAAACTGGTAAATATTGAAAGATTTTGAAACCTATACTGCATCTTGAATTGCCAGTGACGTATGGACGCAAACCTGTCAGAGCGCCATCGTGCATCACAAATTATGTGTCCAGCAATATGATCAAATTATCCACAAAATACCAACATGTTGAACTGTATTATCTTCTTTGAACTTAACAATGTTTGGGGGAAAACAAAACAAAGAGAAGTAATACCAGTTTCAAACTTCATCAAACACCAACCATACTGAACCTTATTATTTTGCTGTGGCTGGCTATATCTATGATAATTGCAATCAGTGTAATCCCAAACTAGAATTTCAGATCCATGCACTAAACTGTTGTGAACCACCCACACACACAATTGTGTGGTGTGTGACAGTGTGTGTTTCCTTTTATACGAAAACATGCGTGTCATGGACATGACAAGCTATGGACAAAGCTTTTTGGGCAAGGTCACATATGGGGAAAACTCAGTGAACTTAACAGTCATTTTAAACAGAACCTGGTTCCTAGTATCTCAGAATTCTCCTTGCCATTACTTTGTACACTTGATTTTTAAAAAGCATGAGATATGCAAATTTTATCAACAAAAGTTTAATACCACATACTGGACAGGCTTGTGTGTCATGGACAGGACAGTTCTATCCCATGTGACGCTGGGCAACAAACACTCTGCGTTTATTTTAAAGAAAAAGAATGTAACATATCACATTTAAGCATACAGGTTGAAACAAGTGAATAACGGATTTTTTTTATTCCGAAATGACATGTCATGCCAATATATATCCACTTTAAGTTTGCATACATGGTCCGACATGTATAATTTCAACTGCAAATAATTCGTCGGGACTAACACAAATTGAACACATGGATTACAACACACATATTGGTTCACATTATATACGTTTTCAAGCATTATCAATGCAGATTAAAATAACATGCACACACGAGTATTCATTTCACATTAAATGCTTGACATTGTCAGTTAACGCAAATGAGAGTATCCTGATGCATGCAGTCATTGCAAGTTATGTGTATTTCAACACCCCTCAAGGATCTTTGAGCTCAATTATGACATATATTAGCATCCCTTGCAACAGCGTTCCATCCATGGAATTGTGCAAAGCACTTTCAATGCAGACTTACAGCTATGCCCATGCAACAATATGTACAAACACCTTCAGCAGAGCATGCGCATTCAATACATGGATTTCTCCAAGCATAATCATTGCCGATTCATTCAAGTACGTTTCATTGTTCTAAATGAAGACATGTGCCACAATATACTTACATGGAGCTGTGCATTACAAATATATATAGATTTACAAAAGAGGGCTGTGTGAACAGCCCAGTGTCAGCTGACCTCGAGATTCATCACACATATAGACATTGACATTCAGTGTTCATGTGAAGTGCATTTCAAGAATTGCTGCGTCAGTGCACAATTATGCATCATCTCACAGGGCACATGATATGTATGACTTTATACACAACATTCACAAATTCATTGATAATTTAGATGTCAAAACATTTTTCATTGTCGACGAAGTTATGTGTGCATACATATACTGACTCTCAGCAGTGTATATTCAATACACAGATGCATGCACAGTGTCAAGCATTGTCAATACCAATATGAGCAACATGAGCACTCAATGCTGAATATTTACATTCAGAGTTTTTGTTAGCATTGAAAGAATAGGGACACATGTTGTTTTCATCAGTCGATGGTAACATCATGTACAGCACGGCACGTGCCAGTGCCTGCTTTGCTACGTAACAAGCGGCTGGCCACACCCATAGCTCCTCCCACTGATAAACATTTTTAAGGTCCTTCGCAGTGGCTATCAAAACTTTTACGCACAAATAGTTATGCAAATTTAACTCTAGTCTAGTATTAATGTTAATATGAATATAAATATAAAAAATAAAGTCTGTCTCTGTTGTTGTCATTGGCATGTAACAGCGCGGTTGTGGGTAGGCATTTTTCATGACGTCGCGATAGCGACGTCATGAAAAATGCCTACCCACAAGCGCGCTGTTACATGCCAATGACAACAACAGAGACAGACTTCATTTTTATATTAAAATGCATTTCAAGCATTACTCAATAAAAATACAAAATGTGCTTGATATAAGTAAGCATACACTACCTAGAGGAGCCCATTGTTTTCACTTGTCATACATGGCCATCAGTGGAATAATGCATATGCAGTAAAATATGTTTCGGCATTCAGATTTAAGTTATCTATAGTGTACATCTGAAAAAATCAGCATGTGAAAATACACCAAGTGCATATTTGTGCCTGTACATATACAGTAAAACCTCCTTAAAGTGAATGCCCTTGGGACTGGGGAAAATTAAGCATAATGTTTTGGGAGGCATAAGAAAGTTTATACCCTCCCCCCCCCAGCCATATCCACTTAGTTATATAACTATATAACTAAAAGGAGTAGTTTCTTTGACTTTAAATGGTGTAGTTTTACTCATGTTTTACTAAGTAACATTTCAAATGCTCATACTACGGGACCTGATATTGAGGCAATAAAGAATTTTTGTCTGGTAAAGTACATTTTAACCAGGACAAGTAAAACTTTGCACTGAATAGCTATTCAACTGATAACTTGTCCAACTAAGGACTGGGTGAGCAGCCCATGCTCAGCTGACTTGGATATTCATTATACAATAGGATTCTTGGGATGGGGTCAAGTTCATCCATGTACTGTGTGAGTCTGACCTCCACAGAGCTCTACCACCAACATCAAGAAATATAATTCCTCTCCTGCAATTCAGGATTGTAACACTATTTCATTTGGGACTCATGTACTGAATCTTTTGCATGAAGATCAAGAATAAAACTACATAAGTATTGAAGAAAGCCAGAAACATGTTGCATTTCTTCATGCGTGACTGCCGTTTCAATGAGTTGTGCAATTTCAAGTAATTCATACTCGATACAATTGACAGACTTACTGCCCTATATAACACCCAAGGCCTCATTTTACAAATCTAAAGTTGATACGAGATGACACTAGGTACTCAGTGCACAAACAGACAAAATTGGTGACAACCTGCCTAAAACGTCTACATGCAATTTCCTGCAAATATATCGAGGCAGCAAATTCTGGCAATCTGGTGGTGCTGCTCTCTAAAATGGCTGTTCTCCTATCAGATTGTACTGAGTTTGATTGGCCATAATTCCGGTGAATTTTCTGTTGCCAATCATCATTAGATTTTTTGTTCTTTGTCACGAAGTTACCTAATGAAACCATTGCAAATCTATTCTAATGCTTCAATTCATTTGAGTCCTTTTCTTTGTACTTAAAAACTGTCTGTCTGTCCTCTTGACCTCACCCGAAGCTTCTCCATCCGTTGTTGGTTCTTCAATTAGTTTGAAGCAAATGTTCTTCAAAAAAAATTCCAAGTTTGGTACCATCACATGCCAAATTGTTTGGATTCAAACCACACTATGAACAAGCCTGTGACATCCAGCTTTGTGGGCTCTGTTCTCCGACGGATAGTTATATTGCAGCTAGAGCGTGTTTATAATGTTCCAGATTCGTAAATATCACAAAAACGATGTTGGCCTACTTATAACTCTTTTGCTGAAAACTTCGCTGATTGACAAGTCGGGAGGAGTAAAAGGTAATAGGCCTAACAGGTCTCTTTTTATTTTTGGCAGAAGTAATTAAATTTGTGTTTTCGGTGGTTAGGCCTATACATTTTGGAAAAAAAAAACGCGTGTCAAAAGTTAATGATGATTATTTTTAAGGTTGAGAGGACCGGTTAAAACCCACCAGTTGCATTTTATGGGTGACTGCCTGTCTCAAGTCTGGAGTGAAATTTGTTTCTCCACATTGGTACTGGAAGATAAATGTTGATGCTTTGGCAAGTGTGAAATCTCTTTGCTGTCATTGTTGGGTTTGGAATTTTTGAATATGGATCATGTTTTTCGATACTATTTGAAAAATACTTCATTGGCAATGTTGTGCTGTGAGCTTTGTTGTCCGACTCATAGTAATAGTGGAGATACAGTATGTTTATAATGTTCTGGATTCATAAGTATTGCGAAAACGATGTAGGCCTACTTTCCTCTTTTGCTGTAAACTCAGCTGACTGACAAGTCGGGAGAATTAAAAGGTTATAGGCCTACCAGGTCTCTTTATTTTTGGCAAAGTATTGAATGTTGTGTTTCCGGTGGTTAGGCCTATACATTTTGAAAAAAAAAAAAACTATAATTATAGTGTCTGCAGTTAATGATGAATATTTTTATTTAAGGTTGAGACTGAGAGGACCGGTTAAAAACCACCAGTTGCATTTCATGGGTAACTGCCTGTCTCAAGTCTGGAGTGAAATATGTTTCTTCACATTGGTAATGGAAGATAAATGTTGATGCTTTGGCAAGTCTGAAATCTCTTTGTTGTCATTGTTGGGTTTGGAATTTATGAATGTGGATCATGTTTTTCGATACTATTTGAAAAATACTGCATTGGCTATGTTGTGCTCTGAGCTTTGAGCTTTGTTGTCCGACTCATAGTAATGGTGGAGATACAGTATGTTAATAATGTTCTCGATTCATAAATATTATGAAAACGATGTAGGCCTATTTGACTCTTTTGCTGCAGACGTAGCTGACTGACAAGTCGGGAGACCCTATAGGTGATAGTCCTACTAGGTCTCTTTATTTTTGGCAGAGGTAATGAAATTTGTATGTTGGGTGGTTAGGCCCCTACTTTTTTTATAAAAAAAACTAGTGTCCGCAGTTAATGATGAATATTTCTAAGGGTAAGAAGACCAATTTAAAACCACCAGTTCCTTTTAATAGGTGACTGTCTCAAGTCAGGAGTGAAATTTGTTTCTTCACAGTGGTATTGGAAGATAAATGTTGATGCTTTTGCAAGTGGGAAATCTCTTTGCTGTCATTGTTCGGTTTGGCATTTATGAATATGGATAATGTTTTCCTATTTAATACAAAGAGAAACTTAACAAACCTAATTCTGTAAGCCCATGTACCGTTTGAACACTATCAAGTCCGATATTCTAAGAACAATATTCTATCCCGTACCATTCACTGAAAAACTGTATTGTTCTAAATCATAATAGCGAATTGATTTATGAAAGGAACAAATCATATTCATAAAAGTTGAAATTTAGAAGAAAGTTTTGGGCATTATTAGCCTTTAAAAAATCGGGTCACAACGGGGAACCAGCGCAAGACTTGTTTCGGTGCCTTTAATCCGCGGACAAGTCATTCTGCCAACTGGCGGCTCCATGCTTGCATTTCCAAATCCAATACGAACATCCCGAGCTGATGTATTACGGAATAAAAAGAATATGATGTCCCTTTGTTGATAGGCCTACTTAAAAACGTAGCCCACATGACATAAATGTGATGAAACTACACCTAACACTCATGATTAGGCCTAACAAAATTGAATAATAAAATAATAAACCATCCCACACTTACCTATGTCAGCGCCTGGTCTTTCAACACTCAACAGACCCGACGAAGCCTACCTGACGGATTGATAAGATCAAACAAGCTCTTCAACTTCAAGTAAAACGCAAATGTAAGGACGTGACGTAAAAGAGTCACGCTATTAATTGCGTCACACCTGAATTTGTAAACTGGTCCGATCTTTGTTGTTCCGTTTACGCAATAAAAATAGGTTTATTTATTATAAACTCGCTGTATTTCACAGCCGATGTAATCACTACTAATGGGTAGTTCTGTATTAACAACAATTCCATTACATAACATTTAATGTAAATGTTTTGAAAATTCTAGGTTTCAAGAGCAAAATGAATAAACAAACGGGTCATTAGTGGGAAACCTTGAACTGAAATTTCCGTCATGAGGCATGTTAACTCTCAATCTCGAATCGTCCGAGATGCTAGGGGGTTGGGGGGGGGGGGGGGGGTACTGTACCTTTTGGAGCAACTATTCATGTATTCATGTACCTTTTTCTTTCATATTTTAACTAAAACCTTACTAATTATATCTGAAATCTTAACAAATGAGCAGTTCTATGCAGATATCTAAATTGCTAAGTAAAGCTTGGAAATAATAATAATAATAATAATAATAATAATAATAATAATAATAATAATAATAATAATAATAATAATAATAATGATGATAATAAACACACGTCTGATAGTGATACCCTGTGCGGCTGGGACCCAGCTCTAGGCATTCTCCCAACCCATCGGTAGTTTCTACTCCACACAGAGGAAACCCGGCATGTAGATATAAGACCATGAAATTTATTATTTTTAAAACCTTAATGTAAATCATGTAGGCCTATCTGGCGCAAAAGAAACACATAGGATCAATATAGCCATGTAGTATGTAAGAAACTTTTGACATTTAAATTATTTACGATGTAATAGAGAGCCAGAGCGTATTAAAATTGGAGAAGCCATATTTTAAAACAAATTCTGGATGTCTGCAACAAAAAGTGTTAAAATATTTTTTCAAAAGCTTTGTTTCAAAACCTCTTGATATGAGTTTTGTAAGTAAGTTTAACTCTAATTGCAAAATCTATAACTTTATCCAAAACACGACTGAAACGTAATATTTGAGATAAAAAAGGTATTATAACCCAATTTCACCGATATATTACTATCTGGAAAAGGTTAATTAACAACTTCAAAACTGAAATCATCTATTTTGTGATAAATTTTAGTCACAAAACTATTATCAATTATCTTAATATCCAAATCTAGAAATACATCATGATAAGGATCGACATCATTGTTATTCAAAGGAATTTCTTTGGGGTAAATTTTATTTGCAATTTCGAAGAAATTTTCAACGTTTGGGCAAGCAATATCATCAATATATCTTGAAATGAAAGACAATTTTTTAGCCAGGTGAAAGTCTGTTTTCATTAGATTTTGCATGAACTCAAATTCAAGCCATGTTAAATACAGATCAGCAAGTAAAGGAGAGCAATTACTACCCATCGAGATTCCATTTATTTGTTGAAATATGGGACATCCAAATGTAACAAATGTATTATCCAAAAGAAAATGAATTGCATCTATAAGTTGTCCTATAGTGTAAGATTTCCAATTATTTTCCTTCTTCATTTTTTCTGACCAAAATGATGTTTTATTAAAAACATTGACATCTATATATTTGTGAGCTGAATGTTTGAACAATTTGATAATTATTTTTTCCAATATTAATTTAACTTTTTGAAGAGGTAAATTAGTATAAAGTGTTGAAAAATCAAAAGTATGTATACTCTTAGCTTCAAATTTTTAATTTTTGAAACAAAAAAATACAAAACCATATACCATTTGATAAAGACTTCATTGGCTATGCTGTGCTGTGCGCTTGGTTCTCCGACTCATAGTTATAGTGGAGGTAGAGTGTGTTTATGATGTTCTAGATTCATAAATATCACAAAAACGATGAAGGCCTACTTGAATCTTTTGCTGCAATCTTGACTGAATGATACGTCGGAGAACTGAAAGGTGATACACCTACCAGCAGTGCTGCCACTTTATACTTTTTTTAAAGTATGATGCTTTATTTTCACTGCTTTACTTTTTTATACTTTACTTATACTTTTTTTCCCCGATATACTTTTTTATACTTTTTTTGACAATTTTTTTAACTTTTGATTGGAATTGAGTAAGAATTTATGGGTAATGTTGTAAGCATTCTCACAGCCTTCTGAGTGTCTGGTTAACAAGAATGGTGAACCATCTTCCCACTGAGTGACAACCATGGATCCATGTCAGTGTTTCTGTTAGGAATTTTTTCAAAGGGTCCCAACCTGAAAGAGTGTAATTTTTTTTGCTATCCTTTGCAAAGTTAACAAATAAAATAGGAAGTTGGTATCCTTTAAACTTTGCTGAGGGGGTATTTCATGATATTAAAGGGCAATATACTCCCATTTGGGGGTTAACAGAAACCTTGCATGTTTATGGTGTCCGTCATAATGAGGATCTGAACCATGGTACAGAGATACCTGATGGATAGCCAAGGTCCTGGTTCCAATCAGGCACAGCCAAAAATGCACTTTAAGTGGTATAACTCGGCATGGAAGTGTGTTCTTTGTTGGAAGTGGGTGATTTTTAGCTCAGCTGACTTGTCAGTCAGCTGAGCTTTTGTGGTGGTTAGGCATCCATCGTCCGTCTGTAGGTGTCTACAATTCACATTTTCAACTTCTTCTCCAAAGTCACTGGCCAGATTTACCTCAAACTCGATGGGGATGTACTTGGGTCCCTACCAAGTGTGTACAAATGGGGAAAGTCCATTGATTTTTGGACTTTTTATTATTTTTTAAATTTTTTTTTTGGGGGGGGGGGGGCAAATCTTAAAAAAATCTTCTCCAAAACTGCTTTGCCTATTGCTTTGAAATTGCTTAGGAAGACTTCTGGGGACCCTTAGACCTTAATTTGTTCAACAGGTAGCGCAGTGATTTTTCAAATATTGTTTATATGATATGTTCGGAACGAGCGGGACTCCAACCTGAAACCTTTGGCACCAGTCGCCTTATGTAAAAAAAAATGTGTTTTTGCTATTTTCGACTTCTCCAAAACGGTCACTCAGATTATGCTAGAACTCAATGGCAATGTTCTTTTTAGAAGGGCCAAACAAAGGTGTTCACAAGGTTGTGATGCTATTGTAAAGATTTTAAAAAAAATCTTTTTAATTTTCCAGTGACTTATAATTTTTACAGTGATTTGAGGTGTCCAAGAACAAATATAAAATCGTATGCATTGTGACATTTAGAACTGACTGCTTATGCTTGGGCCACCTGTGTGCATCTTGAGTTTCATCAGGCCAAGTCCGCTGTTATTTGATAATGATGTGATCTCGGGTAAGAAAACAGTGTCTTCATTTGAAAGATCAGTGATATTGTTGTCTATCCTAGAGTCTGGTACAATAATCTTGACCGGAAAATAGGAAGACCTAAATTTTGCCGCAATCAAACGGTGCAAGGGGAAGGTCAGCGTTAACATGTCAGAACTTTCAGCCATTGAACCATTCCAAATTATATGCAAATCATGCACGCAACAAACATGTGTGAGGCATGCAAAGTCTGATTCATATGCAATTTATCGATGGTGTCTTGCAAGAGGGACTCATGTCTCCAAAGTGCAAAAAAAAATTCAGAGAAAATTGAAAGAAACTGTTTAATTTCAAACCTTTAACCTTAACAGCCATTTTTGCCCCCTAAACTTAATAAGATATACATAATAGATCCCCAGGTAAATCACTTTTGTATTTTACTTGTCAAATAAAAAAAGTTATTAAGAGAAATGTGTTTGTAAGTCATTTTACAGACAAATCTTTCTTTTGCAGTATGGGCTTAACTTATGATAAGCCCTTTATGCAGTGAAGATTGAGGGTAAAACCGAAAAGTTGTATTTTACAAAAATGACTTATCTCCATATAAGGCCTTTTTCCATAATGATATTTACCTGGATATACAAATACTTCTTTTACAAGAAAGACTTAAATGCATTTGAGTCCTTTTACAAAAAAAGGAAATGGTTCCTTTGAACAAAAACATGTTTTGCAAAAAAGACTTAGGTACTTTTGAGTCATTTTTGCAGGTACATATTGATCTATCGTATTAAAAATGTATTTTGTAACAATGGCTCAAGTACATAGGGAGTCATTCCTGCAAAAAATATTGGCCTTTTAGATGAAAATAGTTTTTTGCAAAAAAGACATAACCACATATAAGCCAATTATGCAATGTCATTTTTGCCATTTAGATAAGAAAATGTCTTTTGCAGTAAAGACTCTCTGCATTTAAGTTCTTTTTGCTTAAAGGAGGACACCCATGATTTTCAATTTCAGCTTATCAAAACGCTCGACTAGGTCCTGCATATTATGACGTGTCAGTAACAGAATAAAGTCTTTAGCCATATTCTCACTTTAATTGACTTTCAACTCCATTTACATCCTGTAAGCAAGAATCCTTCATTTTGAAAGAATCCATGTGAGATGTCCATCCAATAGATGCTGTACATTAACCCATGTACTTGCACTTCCTTTTGGGTGGACATAATATAAAACACAAAAATGTAGTCAGCTGAACCAAATGTAAAACACTATTATTTTCCCTGCAAGCTCCAATGTTTGCTTTCAAAAGTGTTTATGTTTGTATAACAGTTACAATTCAAAGGTACACAATAATTTATTATTATTGACAGTTCTCATGCTTGGGTGGTACTGAAACTTAAGTTGTTGCAACACTTTACCATGGGGTATGCAGTGGTTTGTTTTTGCTAAACAATCCACTAAGAGTTTTTGTAACAACATTGGCAGATACTAATCATGTTTCTGTATACTTCAGTGCTATGATTACTGTCTGGCATTCCTATTGGCCAGATATCTCACATGGCTTCCTTGCTTATAGAATGTAAATAGAGCTTAAAGTTTCCCTACGAAAAATGACAATATGGCTAAAGAACTTTGTTCTGCCAGTAAAACATATTTGCAGTAATGGTGTGAGTGTTTTGAAAAGCTAAAATGAAAAACATCTCAAGTGTCCTCCTTTAATAAAGAGATGACTGGCCCACCCACTGGAACACCTGGGGGACACTGACAAAGGCGGGGTAAAGTGTTAAGTAAACTTACTGAACCATTACATCTAGACAATCATGAACAATTCCCACACACAAAAAAGGTCAAGGCACATCTAATCCCTTTTACCTGATTATTCACTTGTACCTCCCTTGTGTGCCCCCAAGGCCCCCCACTTGCTAGGGCTGAGTTCTGTCCAGTAGCAGAATAGATTCTGCAGAACCAGCAACAAGTATCAAGTAGAATGTTACAAGTTCGAATAATTGTGGGCTGCTAATCTTCATAATCAGGCTATAATAGTAATATGTTCACATGAAATGGACATAGATGCCCCAAATGCTGTCATCATGGACACAAGGACAGACACATGGACACACACCACACAAAACAGGCACGTATCTTCATAATGCAGATTAATATTACCATCAAGTTCCATGCCTGTAGTTTGAATACTTATAAAATTGTTTGACATCCGAGTTTTCTCAGGACTTTAAAGCAGAAAGGTGGACGGTAATTTCCATGTCTTGGTAAAAATTTGTACCAGAAAATACTAAAACACCATGTTTTTTATAATGGAAAAAGCTGGAATGTGGTTAAAAAAATTAAAGGTGGTGAGGAAAAGGTGAAAGGTGGGCACCTTTGAGTTTACAATGTGAGGAAAACACTGGACAGCCATTTTCACTGAATCTAGTGTGATGTCGGAGACACACAGGCAGCTGCACTCAGTCTGAGAAACAATATGTCAGATACTCCATAATGTTATCATGTTCACATCCTTCACATATTGAAGTTAACTATGCCACTGGACATTTTGATGGATGTATAGACATTTAGAGTGCCAACCTAAACCATTTCAAACTGAGAAAGCCCCACACCCTCATCAGAAAAATGCATGAAATGTAAATTTACTGTTGTTGCATATTGCTCCAGGTTGACAGGTCATCAATTAAAAAAGAAAAATATACTTACTAACTATGTCATTTAAAATTTCAGAACTTTAATCATAATAATTCAGAATCAAATGCAGATAGACAGCATGATATTCAACATGAAATTGAATAGATCTGAAGCTTTACAGTTTACATTCTTCTAATCATAATTCACAATCATATGTAGATAGACAGCAGAAAATTCTACATATTGTCAGTCACAAATATGCAGTCAAAAAAGGTTTGCGATCTTATTTTGAGAACTCTAATCATAATTCAAATTGATTTTGTCATTTTTAATTTCAGAACTTTAATCATAATTCAGAATCAGAAATTTAATCATTATTAGCAGTGCCAGTCATATCGTCGGCTGAGAACTACAGTGGTCTATCTCACAAAAAGTGAGTTTCGAAATATTTAACGAAAACTGTTTATTTTTATTTGGATGCACGGTTTCGTCCCAAATACAAGCCCTACTGAATTTTCAATGTTCCAAGTTTTTATTTCATGTGAATTTGAGCTTCAAAATGCAGATTAGATGTAAATAAATGACTTTTTAAATGGAGAATATTGCAAATTTTTTGGTAAAGAATTGTTGTATTTCCACTATTTTCCCCACACTACTTCAACAAAATAAAAAGTATAAAGTCGATAGATAACTCAAACTCTAAGACTATGTTTTATCTTGATATTTGTTGCATGTTTTCATCCCAAAAGCTGTCTGATTCTCTGTAAGACACTATGTTACAAGTCTTTGGAGATAGAACAAAGTGAAGCCAAATCATGTACATACAACAATGTGTCACACACAATGGATGGAATAAATAAGTTTTGGCCTCAATGTTAAATTAAAACGCAATCAGAGATTGCTGGAAGTATGCCCCCCTCGGCCTACAGGTTCCGGTTTCATACTTGACATAGTGCCCTAGTTTTGTTGAATGACACACCCTCAGGTCAAGGTGCATGTGTGTGTTAAGTTTGAAGCAACTTTATCAAAGGTTAAAAGAATTACATCCCAAACAAGGTTTCACATGGATTTTATACTTGCAGTATTATATTAATGTATCAGTGTGACCCAGATATTTGACCTAGTGACCTAGTTTTACTTCATGACACACCTTTAGACCAAGGTTAACATTTGTGTAAAATTTTATGAATCTACGTACAAGGATAAAAGTGTTCTGGCCCAGACAAGATTTTACATGGATTTTACACTGTGACCCTGATACTTGACCTAGTGACCTACTTTTGTTTTATGACACACCTTTTTGGCGGGGTACATGTACACATAAAGTTTAATGAAACTATGTCAAACGTTCAAAGAATTACAGCCCAGACACGAACATATTGCAGTTTTACATTAATGTCTCACTGTGACCCAAATATTTGATCTAGTGACCTAGTTTTATTGCATGACATACCTTCAGGTCTAGGTGCATGCTTGTGTAAAATTTCATCAATCTAAGTCAAAGGGATAAAAAGTTCTGGCCCGGACACGATTTTACATGGATTTTATACTATGATCCAGATATTTGACATAGTGACCTACTTTTGGTTCATGACACACCTTTGTGGCGAGGTGCATGTACACATAAAGTTTAATAAAACTAAATCAAACGTTAAAAGAATTACAGCCCAGACACAAACATATTGCAGTTTTACATTAATGTATCACTGCGACCCAAATATTTGACCTAGTGACCTAGTTTTACTACATGACACACCTTCGGGTCTAGGTGCATGCTTGTGTAAAATTTCATCAATCTAAGTCAAAGGGATCAAAAGTTATAGCCCGGACACGAAAGTGTAACGGACGGACGGACGGACGGAAAAAGCGATTACTATATGCCCCTCCACCGATAGGAGGGGGGCATAATCAGTGTGATATCATGGACATGGATCAATGTAATGCAAGAGATCAGAAAAAGATCGTCCTGTGTAGCCCACCAGAAATGAGATATTGCTTCAAATTTCACTTTAGGAGATAGAACATACTCTCCTCTACACAATGGTATCAATAACTCCATTTCCCAAAAAGGTGGAGATAGACCACTGTAGTTCTCAGCCGACGATATGTAGATAGACAGAATAAAATTCAACATATTGTCAGTCACGAATATGCATTGTCAAAAAAGGTTTTCAATCTTATTTTGAGAATTCTAATCATAATTCAAAACCATGATTGCAGGAGAGCTTAACATTTAACATTTATCAGTAATGACTATGCAGAGTCTAAAGAAGCCTTGCAATCCTGTTTGAGAACAATTCTGATAATAGTTTCACAATCATTATGCAGATAGCAAAACATACATTTTTCACTCATGAATATGCAGTATGAAGAAGCTTTGCAATCTTATTTGAGAACTATAATCCTAATTCAAAATTACAACAGATAAACAGCTAAACACTCAATATTTTGATCAGTCATGAATATGCAACGTCTGAAAGTTTTGCAACTTACTTGAGAAGTGTAATCATAATAATCATAATTACGTAGATAGACATCATAACATTCAACATTTTTTCCGTCATGTATATGCAGTTTCCAAAGAAGGCTTGCAGTCTTATTTGAGAACTATAATATTTCACAACCATATGTAGAAAGGCTGCATAACATTCAACAAGGCTGCATAACATTCAACATTTTAGCAGTCATGAATATGAACTGTCTTTAAGTTTGGCAATTTTGAGAACTTCATCATTCTCAATGCAGACAGATGGCATAACATTCAATATTAAGCCAGTCAAGAATATGAAGTGTCTAGACAAGCTATTCTATGTCAGAATCCTCTTCGGATTCATCAATATCAGGCCCTGGGCATCTGTTTGGTACATTTGTGCAAGGCAGAGCCTCATAAAATGGGTGATATGTGCTTGGTATTACTTTGTCCTTGCAAAGTTTCAACAAGTCTCGTTTCTTCAGTTTGGAAATTGGTAGACGACCTGGATACTTTACTTTCAGTTCGGGGATTCCAGTAGCCATGGGAGGCTCTGCCTTGCTCCGTCTTGTGGATGCAGCTTTGAACAGAACCACAGTTCTGAACTCTTCATCGTCAATGGAATATTTGAACTGTAGTTAATTTATGATAGCAATGAACATTGCCTGAACAAGTTTATTTCCCTGTATTTTCAGTTTGCTGAGGATGAATGTTGAAAATCTAATTTTACGGTCCCTTGTAGAAAGAAAGAAATTATAATTGCCAGTAGAGTAACAAACAGCACAATCTTTTTATGGATGGCTTAATGTTTCACTGCGTGGAAAGTTTCATTAAAACTGGGCAGAAACGTGATGTATTTGATATGTTTTGGGGTTTTTTTTGGTTTTTGTTTTTTGATATCTTCTTATGCATACTTACGTGAACTACATAAAAACACGCTTGGATTATCAATTTCATTACCAAAATGATAATACCTTTAATATAGTGAAAATGTTTAGATAACTAGAGATAGTCATCACACGCGACAACAAATATATCACCCGCAACGCAGGCTGTCCCCCAATTCAGATATCACCTCCTTGGAGAGACTACTTTTGCCACGAGGTGCTTAACAATCATTGTTAATTAATTAATTAGTAAAAGACAGTAATCAGCCAAATGAATTTAATCCTATGCACACCTCCTACCTAACATCTACAAACCCTGAACATTTCAAAGGGCTAGTATTCATAGTTTCAAAGATATGGCCGTTTGGATCTGGAGGCTGCCTAACAATCTTTTGTTAATTAGTTAATCAATTAATGATCACAGGAAGCTAGTTTTCCAACTTGACCTGCTTCATCATAAAGTGCATCACTAACCAAAATTTCATAGGGCTAGCATTAATACTTTAGAAGATATGGCCCAGACAAAATTATGCAGGTGATTTTGAGGTGATTAATGATTTTTGTTAATTAATTAATTAGTAAAAGAAAGTATTCAGGCAAATAAATTTAATCCTATGCACACCTCCTACCTAAGATCTACTTACACTAAAAATTTAAAAAGGCTAGCATTTATAGTTCCAAAGATAAGGCTGTTGGGATCTGGAGGTTGCCTATTTGAGGTGCTTAATGATCTTTGTTAATTAATTAATTAGTAAAAGAAAGTATTCAGCCAAATAAATTTAATCCTATACGCACCTCCTACCTAAGATCTACCAACACTGAAAATGTCAAAAGGCTAGCATTTATAGTTCTAAAGATATGGCCATTGGGATCTGGAGGCTGCCTAACAATCTTTTGTTAATTCACTAATTAATTAATGATCACAGGAAGCTAGTTTTCGAACTTGACCTGCTTCATCATAGGGTGCATCTGTAACCAAAATTTGGCTGAGCTACATGCAATATTTTTTTTAGTTATCGCGTTAACGTCGTCCCGATGGACAGAGAGACAGACGGACGGACGGACGGACAGAGAGACACGGCGGGCGAACGGTCACAAATCGAATACATCCCACGGATCCTTCGGACGCGGGGGATATAATTATTATGTCAGTAGCTAGTAACCCCCATAAAAAGGATTGTTGTACTAGTAGCAGAATCATGAGAACAGAGAATAAGATGATTTTTTAAAGGCCTACTATGAAAGTATCAATAAAATAAGCTATACAGTTCAAGCCGTTCAGATAATGAATAATTATTAGCACATAGTCTACCTATGTCTGGCCAAGAATATAAACAATCATGATTGTCAATGTGCCCCAGTTTTATGTTTATAAAATGTAGCATGTAGGCGTTAACTTCAAATGAGTTACAAAGTGAATTATGTACGGTATGCTACATGGCAAGATGAAACTAACAAGACTTTAGCAGGGACCTGTAGGCCTATCTGTTAATCTCATTCTAAACAAAAGGTGTAATAAAATTTATTGGGAGGATATGGGTTGGTTTAAATTTTGTCCTGTAGAGAAGTAATAATTGCTCCCCGGGTGCAGTTTATCAAATGCACGTATTATCACTCACTCTAACTTTATGCTTTATTTTAGCAACTTTTTTACTTTGTTTTCATCAACTTGCTACTTACCTCTGATCTTCAACTATTCATGCATGTTATTTCACAAATTGCAAGTTTTTTACTGGCTATATGAGAAAGAATAAATGCAAGAACCCACCTGTTATATGTGTGTGACTTCTGCTTAGCAGACCAACATCCGGCGTGAGGGAGCAGTCCATATTTTCAAAAGCCCACGTGAATCATCTGATGGCTTCACAAAATGACTTATAATGGGAGAACCATATTAAACTTATTTTACAAGAATGGCTTAACTTCATATAAGTCTCTCTTACACAGCGATAAAACACTCATGTTTCCAAAATATATTTTGAGAAAGGGACTTAATTCCCTAAGAGTCCTTATTGCAAATTTGATACTTTGCTATTGTTGTCAAAATGAATTTGGCAAAATGACTCAATTGCTAATGAGTCCTTATTGCAATATTAATATCATGCTATTCCTGACAATAATGAATTTGACAGAATGACTCATTTTCACATAAGTCCTTTTTGCTAATAGCATCTAGACCCCAAATATATATTTTTGTATTACCAAATGGGCTCAAATTTATATAAGTCTTTTTTTGCAAGTGATTTGCTGATCGAAATTGTTTGCAAAATCTATGCAATATAGGCTCACTCCAATATAAGCCGTTCTTACAAAACCGGAAAAAACTCTTGAAAAATTAGCGTCATTTTCAAAACCTTATAATTCCCTTAATACGCAATATCGAGGTTCACCGTTAATACAGAAAGGTTCCTTTTTAGGAGAGGAATGCACATGCAAAAATACAAAAATCCAGAAAAATTGACTTAAGTCCCTTTTGCAAGACACCATCGTTATATAGATTATTAAGTAGTGGTAGTGAAAATCTGCCTTGTTGAAATAATGTAGTCAAAAGAGGCTGACTGTGAGTTTCCTCACCCAGGCAATATTTTGCCTTGGGAACGAGCAGGAATTGTAATTGATACATTATATATGGACTATGGAATTAATAAACTTGTCAAGTTTTAAAAGTGACAATCTTCATGTGAGAACTTCACACTATGAATCCCTATTTTTAATGACTTTTTCAATTCGGGTACTTGTCGGTTAATGCATACAGTGCTATTGATTACTATGTGTAATTGAATTGAGATTGCAATGGTAATTCACATTTTGGACTTTTTCTCCAAAACCACTCATCAGATTCCTTTCAAACTCAGTGGGGATGTACCATGGGTGGGTCTCTGCTAAGTTCATTCAATGGTCGTGCTCCAGTGATTTTTGGATTTTTTTCAATGAGTTTTTGTTTCAATTTTTGGCCAAATCTTAAAAAAATCTCCAAAATCACTTGGCCAATGGATTCAAAATTTAATAGGACTTTTAGGCATGACTGCCGGAGTTACATAGTGCATGGGTGACCTTGACTTCATTGTCAATGTCACAGGGTCACTTAGGTGTATTTAACTCTGCAGATGATAACTTGAGAACTACTTGTTCTACTTTCAGGTTTTAAAGGTTCATCGGATACCCTTTTTGATGGCCACACTCAGTACATGAGTGACCCAAGGTCACTGGACAGTTGATGTGAAATTCACTGTTCACTTGATAACTTAGGATCTATTTTGAGTAAGCTAGGACATTGATGTTGCACATGTTAATCTTCTCTATGAAGTTAACGCTTAGACAGTACATGAGTGACCTTGGTCTCATTTCTGAGGTCACAGTGCAACATACATTTATTTTACTCTTCAGAGCTATAACTTGAGAAGTAGTTGAACTGGTACTTTGGTGTTGCACATGTAAGTGCACAGTTCTTCCATATAAGTCAGACTTACTCAGTACATGGGTGACCTTGATCCTATCCCAAGTTTACAGAGCCACAAGTGTGATGAATCTCTAGATCAGCTGAGCATGGGCTGTTTACACAGCCCTCTTGTTACAGTATAATTTTGCTGCAATACCCGTGAGTTGCTTCAGATTTATACTTTTTATACTTTTTTTCTGAAAATTTATACTTTTTAAAAGTTAAATTGGATACTTTTTTTTTGTAGTTAGGCAGTGGCAGCACTGTACCAGGTCTCGTTTTATTTTTGGCAGAAGTAATGGAATTTGTGTTTTGGGAGGTAACGCCTATACATTTTGGGAAAAAAACTAGTGTCTGCAGCTAATGATGAATATTTCTAAAGGTAAGAGGAACGCTTTAAACCCACCAGTTCCCTTCTATAGGTGATTGTCTTAAGTCAAGAGTGAAATTTGTTTCTTCACATTGGTATTGGAAGATAAATGTTGATGCTTCGGCAGGTGTGAAATATCTTTGCTGTCATTGTTGAGTTTGGAATGTATGAATATGGATAATGTTTTTGTATACCATTTGAAAAATACTTCATTGGCTACGTTGTGCTGTGGGCTTTGTTCTCTGACCCATAGTTATAGTTGAGGTAGAGTGCGTTTATAATGTGCCAGATTCATAGATATCACAAAAATGATGTGGGCCTACTTTACTCTTTTGCTGTTAACTTAGCTGACTGACAAGTCGGGAGAACTAACAGGTGATAGGCCGACCAGGTCTCTTTTTTATTTTTGGCACAAGTAATGAAATTTGTGTTTTGGGTGGTAAGGCCTATCAATTTTGGAAAAAAGTTTATACCCTGGACCAGAAATTCCGCTGAGGCATTCCACTGCCTCTAACAATTACGAAACACCCTTACTCTGCGAATACGCCTGAATTATAAAAAAAATGTCAACTTATCCTTGCATCGGATATATTTTTTTCAGCCTCCGACGAACATTGAAACAAACAATGCGGGCGGGGGGGGGATAATTACGTAACTCAACGGCAATTAACACGCCATTTTTTGGTCTGCCAGACTGCCATGGTACCGGAATGCAAGGGAGCATTAATTTTATTATGATTTTATAGGTGCGCCAGTCTGTCAGCGTGAACGTGTTGTGCAGGTCATGTCAGACTTCATCCATACTAAAGAGTATGAAAACATTGGCTTCAGAATGAGATCCGCGCGAATGTTTTGGAAGATAAAACATATCAATATGGATATATATATCTTGAGGATGATAATGATGAAAACATCATTATCATCCTGGAGGCCTACATGCGCTGCGGGGCGCACACACAACATCCGACAACCATCCATGTATGTGTGCCTATATGCACAGTTAGTAGGCCCACATGAGCTTATGATGTGAAAAGGCCGTTTTTTTTCGACTGGTGTTGATAGCATTACAATTTAGTGACTTTCACCAGTTCCATATCCTGTAGTTAACCTGAAATGATGAGACAGACATTAGACAATGTAGGCTTCATCTAAATACGAATTCCAAAGTGAAACGCGTATCAACAAAAAGCATCAAGACAGTGTAACATGTTTGCAATGAAAAGAAAACTGAGATCCAATAAGTGTTGTTATAACAGTCATAGTATAATCATGAAGGATGGAGTACAGTATTATATACATAAATATATATACAGTGAAGTTTGTCAAATTATGCTGATGGTGTGATTATGTATAATTTAATCATGAAAAGATACAATGGCGATATAGAGATGAAGGTGCAGAAAGAACTGTTTTAAAGATCATTTATCACACTCCCGCTTGATACATACAAATTTTTAAAATAACGTCTATTGGATAGCACCTTTTTTCTATTGAAATGTATTCTATAAGAACGTCTTGCTATAAACTGTTTTCCCGATTTTCAGTTTTCATTGTTCATTGTCTTCTCTCGTTTTGTGCAGCATCGTCTTATCCTCTTGTTGACTTTGTAAAGACATACTTTAGGCCAACACATTGAGTGAATCCAGCTGGCAAAAAAAAAAAAAAAAAGGAATGATATTCGAAATTTAAGGGTAACATCATTCAATTGTTTGTAAACAGGCATAACTATGTGTTTACTAAAAGACCCATACACTGTATTATAGAAAGACAAGTTGTCCTGTATAGAAAGTCTCCGGAACATAAATGGTTACATTCAGTTAAATGCGTATCATTCTTAATATAATAAGTTATTATCTAGATAAAGCTTACAAGTGACACTACTATACAGATAATGGATGGCAGAGAGTCCAATCTGAACGAGACGATGAAACGTTATATTGGGTGAGGCGAAGCCGAACTTAATATAACGTTTCCGAGTCCCGTCCTGCCATCCAACATCTGTTATATTCTGCAATTTGCATGATTTTTTCACAAAGTTTCATGGTTGTACCGCAAATCCTTTTTGAGATATACGAGCGACACAAATGTGACAATATTAATGTTGGGCGGACAAGGGCAAACCTATATGCCCTCCGTCTCTGGTGGGGACATAAAAATATAACAATAAATGCGTACTCATTGCAAAAGTCGCAGTCATGCCACTCAACGCTACCGGATGTGGATGGGGTGTCTGATGGATTAGACATATTTACTAAATATATATATGCCACTCAACGCTACCGGATGTGGATGAGGTGTCTGATGTACCAGACATATGTACTAAATATATATAATGCTATTTGAACAGTCCCAAAATTAAATAAATGGAGAATTATGATTGAAAAATAAAACCTGACAATAAGTTTTATTTCAGCCGTGGTTTGTTGTTCATGATCTACAAGTTTGGTCTGTACATATCGCTTCCATAATTATGAGTACATAATATGAAAGAAATAAAAAATCATCTTGGGCATTCATGTAGCGCAATATTGCAAAAAGGATTATGTACAAACCTCAGTCACACACTGATCATCTGAATCCACATTTCATCTCAATAAATAAGAGCTACACACGAATCATCCTTGTCGTCATCATCCTCTTCGTCCTCCCCAACAAATACCACCATCTCTTCCAATTCATCTCTGAGTCCATCTATCTCCCAGAATTTGGTCTCCTTTCTACTGCTGTCTTCACTACAGATTTCCATTTTTTTTCCTGTGCCTTTTGTATGTGTGGTCATAAAATTTAAGAATTACTTACAGAATAATGTTATATCCTTGTGCACATAAATATTAATGAATTTATACTGCAATTTTAACAACTTTAAAAAACGTCCAAGCTGTTTTAGTCATTGAATAATTATAGGCTTTTTATGTGCGTGGATATTAACTTGAATTTCTACTGGTTAACAAGTGAATGTATATCGTAGCACTGTGGTGCTTTCATCAGGTATATTATTAGGCCCATATGCCCTTTAAAAATGATTAAAACTTTGATTAAGCCTCACACTTGCAGCAGTGAAGAAAAGTAATTCTATTGTAGTGTTATCCACGGGTTTATTTTTGTAATAAGCAAGAGAACAGACACCCTGTCTTCCCCTAGACTTAGCATTCCTAATATGAAAGTAACCCTGTCATTATTTCTAGATGTCCTAACATTCAAGCCTGCTACATTCCTTCATGATATTATATACATTCGGTTCGAATCATACATTTATCATTTTATGTTTAAGCGATCGTGCTATTATTAGAAAATAATAATCCATGTTGTCCTTAAGAGAAGTTATGTATACAAGGGATATTGTATTTGTTAACTGTAAGCTAAAATCACTACCGGATCAAAATGCTAAACCGTGGAGAACACATGTGTATGAATATTGTCACCTTTGTTCTTGCCTCCTGAAACAGATCTGTGACATGATTAATCGTGAATTTTCTGTTTCTTGCAGCAACATAATTTTGGAGGAACGCTCAAATTTCTTGTATTGCGTCAAGTTCACTGAAAATCAGAAAGAAATGCGTTAATGTAGATGAATTGGAAGTTGTGTGTTTTTTTGTTGTTTTTTTTCATTGCCGTTGATCATGGCTTGGGTCTTTCACACACACAAGGATATATAAGAATTCCATATGTAGACACAAAAGTTGGTAATATGGGTGTGTCTGTTGAGGCTGTGCGTCTATCAGACACATTATCCGCAGTTGCAGAATTTATAATTATGCTAATTAGAGACACCTTTCAGTTTATAATTGAACTTCCAAATAAATAAGACAGGGGTGCAATTCCAACTTTAATTCTGATAATTATTCTACAGGCGCATCCAATTATCAGTGACTGAAACCTGTAGCACAATGTATGGCACTTTATGCAAATACACAATATTGTAATTTTAAATAATGAGGTATATCTTCGAACTATTATAGACAGAAGTGCTAACCTCAAGCTATCTCTCTCTCTCTCTCGTATTTTTCTGAGCCAAATGTTCCAAAGATTATTTCGATATATTCATTACATCTGGAATTAAATACTTGAAACGAAAACAACAATAACAGATAAGTACGAATGATATGGTGGTAGGCGTACGGCTTTGTGGCCATACCGCGCTAACATTTCATCAATAACATACTTCTTTTCTGCTTTGTTTCCCCTTACGATACCTAGCAACTCATTCTGTTAATAAAACAACTTCTCTTTATTCCGATCTTTATTCAAATAATAATGATGATGATGATGATGATGATGATGATGATAATAATAATAATAATAATAATAATAATAATAATAATAATAATAATAATAATAATTCAATATCTGAAACAAATCATGTAATCGCTGTTTTGCGAGATACGTACATGGCATATTTATGTGCTGCAGTTTTGCGTAAAAACTACAGAATTGCTGTTTTACAATTCCTTGTCTTATTTTTTTCCCTAATGTTCTTATTGTATTGAAATCTTAAAACTATTTGTTTGAAAAACTTCTAATTCAATTACTGTATGGTATCAGTTCTATGTTCATCAGGTTATGATGCAGCTGCTAAGCATTGTGCAGCATAAAATCTCACTCCATCATATTAACGGTCAGCTCATTTCATTTCATAGTCAAGGTAAGTGCATGCACGCTCCTTGTGTCAGCTGAGTACAGGATCGAACAGTCATGATCCTCTTGTAAAAAAAGCCTAACAAGTTGAAAGATGTATCGATAAATATGGTATACATGCATATCATTACAATCATAATCTTGCAGATAAATTTTTATTGTGTTCTAAGGTTTAAAATATATTCAGACAGTGACGTGATTTTTAGTTAGAAACATTACCTTGAGCATGTCATTTTCATAATGGATTTTCTTTTTGTCAAGCCATAATTTGATATCCAATTTTGTTGAGGCAGAAGTTGGGCTCCGGCTGTCCCTGTGATTACATTATGACAATAGACCTGTTCATAGGACTCGGGATTATTCTGTTCACGTCGGGAAGCGCACGGTACTTTGTTTACATTTTGTGCTCGACCACGCTGGCCGGATAACACGTGGAAGGATAAGAGAGTAAAACACAGAGTGTGCTTGGATTTAACGAAGAATCAAACCGTCAGCAAACTATAAATGCACGTTGCGCCACTGATGTGACATTTTTGGTAAAAGATTTGCACTGTTAAGCACAATCCATACTGTAATCACTGGCGTTTGCCTGGCATCTGTTGTAAACATATGACGGCGTGGGCCCGACTTAGCTACTTGCTGATTGGACAATCACGCCAACAATGGAATGCATAATTAATTACGGTCCGGAAAAGTTCGGTAGAGCTCGGTATGAACAGGTCTATTGGCATTATCAATGATGGAAATATGTGGGTCTTTCAGTTGTTTTGCCAAGTTCTCCATCCAAATCAAGTTTCACTTTAAGAGAAAGTATATACGGCATGCATGTATACAAATGTTTTATTAAATATAATAATTTATCACATGGCTTTTAACTCATACTAATCGATACAATACAGTACACTGCAACACAATTGATTCACACACAAAAGTACAGAATACAAACAAAATGTTGAATTGTGGGGACATTAATATATTTGCAGCCTCTTGTCCATATAATTCAGTGCTTCACAATAAATAATATTTGTGCATTATTTTAATTTTTGGCCCAAGATTCAATGTCGTATGTACTTACACCAACCATTCATGTCCTCGTGGTAATCTCCTGTGCGGTTGGAATTGATCAATTTTGAGGCCCCTAGTATGAAGCCATATTCTGTACCGGCATCTAATACGATCAGTCGACCACCTTTCTCTCGAGGTATACCGGCACGGTAATGACCGTCCGGGTCGTGCCATTCCTTGCTTGGTGTATGTCCGGTATTCAACCAAGTTTCATCGGTGTATGTTATCTTGTACACTCCTATTATATAAAAAAAACATCATCTTTCTATTTCTTTGATTGGTAAAATAGAGAAATTGTAAATGTATGTGTAAAATTTCGTAGTTTTCAAGGAACAATAAATCATGTGAACTTTCATACTATGGATATGGCAATATTAAATCTTTCTTCGATGGCAATTTGGGAACTAAGAAGACACTGATTTACATGAAATATTGTGTTTTAACAGCAATTAGTTGCAAACGTTTTGGAGTTTTGTTATTATTTATTTGACACGCAAAAAAATTTTAGAAATTATATTGATTAACAGCCCGAAGCTGACAGAATTATGCATCTTTTTTATGTAAAAAAAAAAAAATTAAATCAACTTCTTGGTGTATAAAAGCTAAGCTGTTTTGGGATTCCTCTCTATTTTTAGTGTCTAAAATTTTTTTTTTCAGTTTTGTTTTGTGTTTGTGTTGTTTTTTGTTTGTTTCTTTTTTTTTTTCTTCAATGTGGGAATAAAAATGCTCCAGACTGTGTTACTGTACCAGACTTGATCTTTTAATGTCGGGCTTGTGTATAAAATGCATGGAGAACACAACAGATTGAACAGTAATATTTGACTTTTTTTGTGAAGCTTTGGCCGAGGCATACGCAGCTGCCTCGGCTGCCTCAACACAGTTTACGGCAATGGAAACGCTATTCTAGTACTAACAGATTACATATTTGTTTTTCTCTTTGGTTTGTTTATATAATGGTAACATCTAAGTTTTTTTACCTTCTGATCTATATTTCTTCATTTCTCTTAAAAACTGGTGCCGCTTGGTCACAATGTCTGGCCTTTCCATAAAAATCGTATCTGTTCCTCGTTTTCCCTAACGAAATCCCATCTTTATTAGATAACGAGTTAATGGTGTCTTTGGTCCGTCCATGTCATGATTTTCTTTCAGGTATTGGGAAAATTTCCTTGTTGTTAGATATATTTTATTTTGCATACATGTATGCGCTGCACTTCTTATGGTTGACAACGAAAATGCGTCAAGTTTGCTGGGTCTTCCTTTTTTCTTGGACGCAATGCCAATGGATGGAGATTGCATCACATCTAGATCTAATTAGTAATTGCTCATCTCGGATGTATCTGTAATACATGCATGTAGTTAAGGATATACTTCTGCTACGCAGGGATGTCCACAAAATAGGCCATAAAACGTAATAAACAAAAAATAAGTACAACAAAGTATATTATTGAAAAGTACTTAAAGTGGAGAAATGCGTTTTGTCATTGAGATTTGTGTTACCTGAGCGCAGACTCCTGGACGGCGCAAGAGACTGAGGGCGCCAGTCGGAGTCTGACCCAAGTGTACCAGCCTTTGAATTTACCGCTCCAATCACAATAGCACACACAAATCTTTGTTCAGATTCGATCGTTACTCTGCCATCTAGTGTCCTAAGCTAGAACTAGTTTATTGACCAATTTATTTATTTATTTGAAGCACGCCATCTGTCGCCGAATATGTATATAAAGAAAACCGAAATGGCTTTACTAGAATGTGTTTGATTGGTTCACTGGTCGGCATATCTAGCTCACCGATTGGTTTGACGTAGAGAGTTGAAATCAGCGCGTGATTAAAATGGTACACTTATGTCAGACTCTGACTGGCGCCCTCAGTCTCTTGCGCCGTCCAGGGGTCTGCGCTCAGGTAAAGATTTGTGTCACTTGTCTTGTGTTTATACAGCAATTGCGTAAAGTACACTTTTCCTAATTTTTCAGTTTGAAATGGATTCAGCTTTTCATTTTTCATTCAAAGTCTGAAATTCTGGTGGCAAAATAAGCTATAAAAAGTGAATGCAAACATTTCTGTTTTGTTTGGTTTCTATGACTGATGTTGGAAGGATGACATCTCATTTAGGCTAATAATGCTTATTTTCAGTTTATTGTGCATTCACACATTGCCATCATGTATACTGCCTTTCCCATTTCAAGTTTGGGTGTCTACAATGCTGGTTGCTATGGAAAAATATATAAAAAAGGGGACATAATGGTAGCGCATAAGTCGACAATTGATTTTACTGTGACTCACAAAAGGCCTATATATTGTCCACCTACGTATTTTTGAACTGAAGATAACCTAGTCAGTTACACCTGCCGGTAAGATGGGATTATGAGGAATTTTTATGATTGAAGATTTTGGTATATAGCTTTTAATGATAATGATGACATCTATAGAAATTTTAATCAAAATGACGTGAAATATTTTTAGTCTTAGTTTGGGTAGACAAACACATCGTTACCTAAAAAAAACCCTCTAAAATGTAGGCCTAATTCGTTTTTATAATATTTTCCTACATAGGCCTACAGACATGAATATCTTATCAACTTGCACACCTTCTGCACATGAGTTAATGCAAGTACATTCAGGAACAAAATACATGCATGAGCCAGGTACTTCAATTATACTCTGTCCCATTGAAAATTGAGACAGTCATTAGCGTCCCGTATGAAATCAAAATAAACACTTTAGACATCTTTGAACACATTATGTGTTACCTTGTTACTGGACCCAGGTCATCGTATAAAATTTATATCGTATCCTGCGCTGAAATCGCAGACCCGTGAAATGAAGTCGTTGAAGCGGAACAAATCGACACAATTCAAACATGGCGCCGCTGTGTTTTCCTTACCGTCGTCAACAAAGGACCCGGATGACGGGATTTCCCCAAGGGATCGCTCATTACTGGAATTGCGTGAAGCAGGTGCGACAGAAGACTCGTACGCTTGGACGGCGCTACATCTAGGCCTATCATAATAAGACTTTGTTTTATGTGTCTGCAATGTGTGGTGTGTCATTGAAAGTAAAAGACATGTACTCACCTGACCGAGAAATAACTTCTTTCCTGTTTGACATGTTTAAAAACTTTTACTTTTCTTTTTGTATCAGGTCGGGCTCTATAAAATGGGCACAGGCTGCCAATACCAACAATAATAGTGCTAGAGCGTATATATCAGATCCAAGATGGAGAAGATGCTGTAACGTGCACTGAAATCCAATTCCTTGATACATTATCCATGAATATAGGCCTACAAGGAAATTTTGGCCAGCCTGCCAGCTTTGGAAATTCGACGAACTTCATATTGCACAGCCAAATAAAACAGACAGCTTTTTAAAGATGACAATGCCTTTTTTTTAATTCAATACCAAAATTTCATATTGGAGCTCCATGCACATGAATTTGAGTGTCCCTTGGCCAGTCTGATTGCGAAGGAAAATGTGCCTACATTTCAGGCCATAGTTTGTTGCTGCAGCTGATGCAACATGTTCGTCGCTGGCCGTGAAGAACAAAAAAGCATTTCTCCGGCCAACACACATCATGAATCCATCTGCCAAAGTAGACAATAAAGAATTTTAGCATAATGACAGTTATGTAGTAAAGCATGAATATTATTATTCATGAAATTAATATTTTGTTTATGTGTTTATGGTTATTACAGTGTGACAAATTTTGCAGATTATATTTGATTGCATAAACTATGTATGCATGTTTCGTCAGTGTTTCTCTCATTTGATTTAATTGTAGGCCTTTTTCACATTTGGTTTGAACATCAGCTTCGATTTCATTTTGTAAAATATCATAATTATGAATTACACCTTCAAGTGTATCGATCCTTGTATTTCTTCCTTGCACGCCGTGTCATTTAAGTGACAGAAACATACAAGTTTATCATGCCTAAATAGTTTCTGTCGCTAATTCTATAAACATTGAAAAACGATAAGAACATGCCCTTTTACAACAGCCTTGTTCAAAAGTACTATTCCTTTAAAATTGTCCAGAAGAATTTAAATGTTCATCTCATTGATTATGCATATTTGGTATCGGAGTACGATGCTTGACAAAACTGAAAATTGAAAGTTATTCTGAGACCTGCTCTTTAAGATAAGCTGGAAACTTGTAGGATCAATTGGAATCCCTGACTGCAAATACATAAAATACTGACATAAAACTGAAGTGCAACATCATTATCTTTGAGCATTTTTTCCCCGTCTTTTGATGACCAAGGTCAGATTTTGAAAGTACTTCCACAAAGTAGCCTACCCCCCATATTAACATTTCATAACAACGATAGAATTATAAAACTGCGAGAAGCATTACCGTCACGCTTTTACCCTGCAAGTCATGACTGAAGTAAAATTACTTTATTGAAACTGTTTCGAATGATCATAAAGATCCTAGATTAATATTTCTTATCAGAGGATATTTCATTCAAGTACCAACACGCATTTATTTCCAGAACAAAATAAGATTATTCCATGTCAAGCTTCCCTGAGCGCGCATTGGGTGTATTGCACTCAAAACACGTCGAGGAAAGCTGTGGGCTCAGTCTTACACATGCCACTGAAAGAGTTAATTGCATTGGTATGTTAACTTTGATCAAATTATGTTATCTTCGGTTTCTTTCTTTTTTTTTTTGTGTCGCAATAAAAACAATACGACTTTTAAAAAAACGTGTGTGTGTGCGTGTGTGTGTAATTAAGAATTGAACGTCTTTTCGACAGTAGTTACGGGAATGTGATGACAACTGACGACAGGCATTATTCCGTACGTCGCATTCTTACATTTACATTCAAGAAACATAGTAGGCTAACCTTAATATGTATGTCTGTGGTTTATCTCATTGTGTTCATAATGTAAATAATGTGAACAAGCTGGAGGGATTGGGGGGGGGGGGGGGGGTAAACTTCGTGGGGCACAGATTTTAGGTTATCCAACCGACCGAAACCAAAGTAGTCCTGACGTCGTTGCTACGCTGTGCTACCAACAGGTTGCTCTGATTGCACGTTGACACATAATAAATTGCTTTCATGGAAATTGAAAGTATGAACGTTTCCCATTTTTCAAATGCTAAAGAAAACGACAAATGTAAAGATTCTTGAGATATCCATCTGGCTGCTGACCTATGTTTATGGGTTATGTGAAAATGTACCTTTGGTTAACATGTGGTTAGCTTTTAAACTTGCATAGAGCAGACAAAATAATAGGCAATAGACTATATCCTACATTGGAACAATTGGAATTTGTAAGCACCATAAAGCATGTTCATATCATTTAAAAAATGTTTCGTGGACATACATATGGCAGAAGTCACAATCTGTCCAGCCAAAATCTCCCTGGACACCCGGTGGTCGTGTCAGTGTGCACACATTGCACACGTATGCCTCTTCGTCCTCGTCATCCTCCACCTCATTTTCGTTTTGTACTCCTTCTTCTTCTTCTTCTTTCTCGGTTTTGTCAGGCTCATCAATCTTGTTAAATAAGATGAAGCTTCAATCACCTTCCAGGTTAACACGTATTCTAATATCATTATCCTATATTATGAACGGTTTAAAATCAATTAAGCGGAATCATCATGATCAAATATTTGTAGTAAAATGTTATATTGAAATTGAAAATAATGATTACAAAAAAGAAAAGGGATGTAGCGTTAGAATGACTAATTGTTACATTGTTCATTTCGAAATACATAGTTTTGTGAGTTAAGCTTCTTTGCGGATGAAATAGTTATCTACATGTGGGATCACATCAGGTTCATTTAATCCACATATACCCCATATTTGAAATTATGCACACCTCTGCGTCACTGTCATCACTACTGTCACTATCTCCTACATGTATTTCCATCCTTTCAACTTCTTCGTCCTGTATGTTATCAATTTCCCACATTTTCTTCTCCTTCTCTTTGGTATGATTTACAATATTGCTCCATATGGCCTGCTCTTCTGCCTTCATTATGCACAAAAGTGTACAGAGTAGAAGATAAGGAAGCAATTCAATTATCAAACATAAAAAAGATATCACTGCGTTGTAATTTGTTGGCAGTTCTGGTGCAAAGGCATCTTAAAACGGCAAACTACAAAGAAAAGTGTAGCTTACACTGCAATCGAGGGTGGAGATAAAATCAATTAGAGAGGAAAAAAAATACTTTTTTGAGTATGCTCTGGGACCTATTCGATTTATTCGTTGTAATTCTTTTTCTTTATATTATATATTGATATGATACGGATGTGAAATGAAGATCTGGATTTTTTTCTTCAAAAGGTATTTGGTAATGTTCAAAACTAAAAGTTTTATTTTTGTAATGTCCAATGATCTCCTTACATAACACACCATATTATGGTTTATTGTCCTGATATCATTTTCTCGTGAAAAGGCTTATTTTATTGTGATTAGTTCTACCTAATATAGAATTATAAGTTAATGGTGTAAACGCTACCTTTTGCCTTGCCTCCATGAAAAGATCGTGAACATGGGTCATTGTAAATTTGTGGTTATATGTCGCAACATAGTTCTTCAGAAAAGCCCAAACTCCCTCAATGGGATTGATCTCACTGAAATATTATCGGAAATTATATATTCATGGTATATATATATATATACATGATTGATAAATTTCACTGAAATATAACATTTTCATAATATATATCTGTACATATCAGTAACCTATGGAATAAACAATGTCCTAAAATTGGTTATGTATGTACAATATGGACGATCAATGACGTTTGCTAAGTTCACAACGAAAACGAAAGTATTTTGATAGTCATGTGCAACGAAGTAAATTACAGTTTGATTTTTCTCCAAACGAGAAAGTTGGAAGTTATAGTAAGTATTATATGATATCATGTTGTACTAATAGCAGGGGCCTAACTTGTACCTTTCATAACCTATTTGAAAAAAACATGATTAACGTGTTTTAGTCTTGTGTATTTTTGTCTCCCTTTTTGTGTTATATTCTTTAATAATTACCTATGGTAAGGTGGCAAACGTAATACTGCGTGACCGTGTTCCATTAACATTTGGTCAATTTTGTACACCTTTGGTCGTCTCTTTTGGCGTACGAGCTGCAGTAACTCAGCCTGTGCAAAAGCCATATAACAATTTTAGTTATATTACGACCTCAATCAAATTTGTTTCAACATAGAAGTATATGTACACTGTATCGAAAAATGTTAACAGTAAATTGTGTACCCCAACAGATCATTTTGTTGAAAATTGGAAACATGAAGGTTGCCTACATTTTCATAAGTTTTTTTTCTGCTGAACATTGTTCTTGCAAATGTAATGATTTATTTCGCTTCTGTTATCATAGTTAATCGTACAACAACTGATCATTAGAGTTACTAAAAATCAACATAACAGTGGTATCAGGGAACTTAAGCATGGTCCAGGTTAATAGCTCTCCTCGGCATGGACTGTCCAAAACGCATCGGAAAAACCGGGTGACTCGATGTGGTTTTTGTTACAGAAACAATTATAAAAGCATGGTGTAAAGTTTCTTTTTTAAATTAATTGTTGTTTATCTATATATAGTTTGTGCGACAATATAACATAGGTATTCTTAGAATAATGTGATTAATCAAACTTAGGCTGATTTGAAGACACTTAATCATTAATAACCTTTAGCATATCTTTTTCGAAGACAACGTTTTCTTTTTCCAGCCAATGCATAATTTCAAGTTTTGAAGATGACGAGGATGGAGCTCTGCTTTCATCTGTCTGAACACTGTGGTAGCTAGCGTTGTCCATCACAAAACAATGTGGCTCTTCCAGAGTTTCAGCCAATCCCTTCATCCACGAGTAGTATGTTTCTCCTAAGAATTATTGAATGACACGATACATTCGTGTGTACTTTATGTCCCAAAATGATAAAGATGCTCGAAAGGTTAAAAAATTCAGAAAGTAAGTAAGTATGGTGTGATTTTCTACTTGGCCACCGTCACAAAAATATTACATCATTTAATGAATCAGGAGAATAGAAATTCAATGGATTCAGGCATCCCGAAAATGCATTTTCTTCCATGTTCTGTATGATAAAACTTTTCTATACAAATACACAGAAAATAGAGTTGGAAACACTTCATTGTTACTTTTAAACCATTGTAAATGAGCAGATATGCCTTTGGGATTTCTAGGAGTCCTTAATATATGAAAGTGCTGTATATTTGAAGCACTGCACACATTGGTAGCCACAGATTTACAAACGAAATCGTCTTTAAAAAATAAACTGTTTGTATGACATCAAAGCACTTTATTTACTGCAACAATGCAACTGATTCTATCATGATCACAATATATTGACGAGACATACACAATTTTCACCGACAAAGGTATACAAACTTCACAGAAGCACAAAGATATGGGCAAGCAACATGCCCTGATCAGCAGACAAACTGACGTGGCCATTGGTCTGCACAGGGCTTCCACACGCATAAGACACACCGAGACATGAAACCAATGACTGTACAGTCACTTAAACCAACCGTTCATATCTTCATGATAATCTGAGGTATTGTATGACTTTAATATCATGCTTGCACCCTCGATAAATCCATCTTTTGTTCCAGCATCGACAATTACTAGGCGCCCGCCCTTTCCTTTCGGGAGCCCTGCACGGCACTTCCCAGCCTCGTCGTGCCACTCTCTGTTGGGGATGTGGCCTGCGTTCACCCACGTTTCATCCGTGTACGCTATTTTGTACAAACCTGTCGATTTGTATATATAGACTCAAACATCACATAAAAAAATTCCAAAATATAAATTCCAAAAGAAGTTAAGATTAAAATGAGGCAAATACCTGCAACATGTTGTTGAGAAATCAATCATGCTGTTTTTAGTGTTCACGTCAGAAATTTTTAATTGGTTTTATTTATTTATTTATTTATTTATTTATTTATTTATTTATTTATTTATTTATTTATTTATTTATTTATTTCAGAAACATTGTATTGAATTCATACAATACTGACAATTTACGTAGGTATTTGTCATTGTAAAGTGATTCAGATAAATATTGTTTATTGGCATGTTTGATTCATACTTGGTCGTGGAATTGGAATTTAGTATCATTATAATAAGTCATCTGAGGCAGTTTAATTTTATTTGCAATAGGGATTGCAAGTTTGTATATACATGTAACTTAAAACACAAGTACTTTTGCTGCGTCTAAATGCACCAGATGTTGAAAAAATAGCAGTGTAGCAGTGTGTGGGTGGATGGGTGGGGGAGATAAAAAAGTTATTGCTATTTTGGATATACGGGAGAATACTGATAATTATGAATGTCCCCTTGTACCTTCCTGCCGATATTTTCGAATTTTCCTGAGATATTCGTGTCTTTGCGTCACAATGTGAGGTTTCTCCATCAGTTGTTTGTCCACACCCCTCTTTCTGTATGTGAAGCCCATTTTCACAAGGTATCTGTGCAGAGTTGATTTGGGGACTTTTAGGTCATGCTTATTTGCCAGCAATCCAGAAAATTTCCTAATGGATATATAAATCTTGTTTTCCAAGCAATTGTGGGCTGCTCTGCGAATGACTTCCATATCAAAATTGTCACAACGTAGCTTACTTCCTTTCTTGCCAGATCCGGATGGTTTCTGATCCAACAATTTTAATGTTGCGTCTTTCCTACGCAAACATCTGCAACATATTTCTTACAGTTTATATTGACTGATATATATATATATTATATATATATATAATTCATCAGTCTATACATATTACTGAACACCGCATGAGTGCGCATTAGTCCATTGATCGGGTACTCGAGTTTGTGAAAAACTGGTTTTAAACATAATTTTACGTTTTCGAGCCATTGTTGCGTATTGCAAACAACCAGTGATCATAATTGCAATATCTACTTTTTCCAATTAAATAACAAGTACCCGCATGGCCGACCATAGGTTGTTGAAATTCAAGACCACGAGGAAGCAGAATTGACATAGTCATGGCATGAGCGACGGCAGACAATAACCCGCAGGGGATGTTAGTCAACCACGTCAAACCATCATATATTTTTATCAATATATCATAAAAAATATTGCCAAAGTAAAAGTATTTTACTAAAAGCTAAGATGTACCCGGGTACAATACGAAATCGAACACGGGACGGATACCAGGATACGCAAAGTCCTACCAAGTCAATGGACCAGTGCGCATGACTTTAGGCCTATGTATAGATATTTCTATGTTTCTTATGACTTTCAACACTTAGCTGCAATCGTTTATGGCTGTTCAACATATGCACCATGCAATGTAATACTGGTTTTTAAAATAAAGATTATCATAAATTGCGCGCGCGCGCACACACACACACACAAACACGCACGCATATGAATCGGGAATAGAAATGTAAGGACCCCCGGGTAAGGACCGCTCAGTCCCATTCTATTAAATTGAATTTATCTTTGACTTTTCAACATAATGACATTAGGAGTACAATAATCCGCCGCAGTAAAATGAATTTGAGGGGTGTTTTTTTTTTAAAATATATGACGATATATTTTGTCTCCACTCACACTGTTTGTCATACTGGTTTGGAGAAAGCCTTAAATCTGTAGCCTCTCCATGTACCTGATACGACAATTTCATTTGATGTTACACAATGCCCTACTGAAATTATACATACATAATCATTTATATATAGTATTAAATATTTATATATTTTTACAAAATATATATTATATATTCTCAATTGCACATGACAAGACATGACGAAGTCTCATATTGTGCCTCCACACACACTGTTTGTCATACTGGTTTGGAGAAATCTTCAAGTCTAGCCGCTCCATGCACCTGATACAACACCTTTTAGCCATTACGCTCCACGCGCAAAGTACACTACCTGTCATACTGGTTTAGAGAAAGAATTAAGTCTATTCCTTCTCCATGTACATGATACGACATTTTTATCAGGTGTTATATTTGTGTCTCTACCGGGTCTCAACCCTCCCCCCCGCAAAAAAGTATATATATATATATATATATATATATATATATATATATATATATATATATATATATATATATATATATATATATATATATATATAAACATAAAGTATAAAAAGGGGGGAGGGGACAAGAGAAAAAACCCCTACATTCCACCACCACCACCACAAGAACAACAATAAAAAATAACTCCTCTATGAAGAGCCAGAGTGCAGGAAAATAATGTAAAACAATATACACGAATACGAATAATTCGCGTTTTGTTTTTTTTTTTTGTTTGTTTTTTTTTTGGGGGGGGGGGGGCGTGGGTTAATCCAACTTTGAATTCCTGTGTTAAAACTATCAAATTTGGGCCCAAATTTGAATAAAGTATATGCCTGAATGTCATATAAGTTATTGCAATAAAAGTGTTCTACTACATGTTAAAGAATTCCACTCTTTGTTTTGTCTCAATCAATTCAAGAACACACATTTGTACTTCAATTAATTAACAACCTTTTACTGTTTAACCTGATGCGATTGTATTTTATATGTAATGGAATATGTCAGAAAAATTAACATTTTCACTCATCCCTGAGTCTTTACTCAACCTTTTTCCTTGGTTAGGAGTATGTTTCATGTGAAATATATTGAAAGACATGATACAAAGTCTCTCTCTCTCTCTCTCTCTCTCTCTCTCTCTCTCTCTCTCTCTCTCTCTCTCTCTCTCTCTCTCTCTCTCTCTCTCTCATTGCTTACCTGTAGACAGTTGCCCTGCTCATTTTCAACATAGCTTGCACCCTGTCCATTACCCTTTCCAGCCTAATCTTGAGCTTGGAACGGCTGGCCTCCTGCTTACAAAAATTATAAACATTGCCAACGATGGTTTCTTTATCCATTTGCAATTGAAGATGAAATATCGTAGTCGTCTAAACTGGTTTTGCTCCCAGGAACGTCTTCTGAAGACCTTGTTTGCAAAATTGACAACTGCAAACTGCACAGAACGCTCCCGAGCCTTGGTGGGCTCCCGAGACGGGCACGATACAATGACGTCAAAAACTGGAAATCGCGGCTCTCCGAAGACTCACGACAATGAGCGATCCCTTGGGGAAATCCCGTCATCCGGGTCCTTTGCTGACGACGGTAAGGAAAACACAGCGGCGCCATGTTTGAATTGTGTCGATTTGTTCCGCTTCAACGACTTTATTTCACGGGTCTGCGATTTCAGCGCAGGATACGATATAAATTTTATACGATGACCTGGGTCCAGTAACAAGGTAACACATAATGTATTCAAAGATGTCTAAAGTGTTTATTTTGATTTCATACGGGACGCTAATGACTGTCTCAATTTTCAATGGGCCAGAGTATAGTCATAGCACTGACTCTATCATTGTGTGGTGGAGACTGATTTTCAATCTTCTTCTTTCTCCTGACAACAACTGTAAACACTCTGAACTAGCTGTTTTATTCTCTCTTCAGAATAAGTTGGGTTTTATTTACATGATTTTTTTTACACAAAATATGTACGGTCTTACTGTCGCAGCACCCAGCGCCTGTGGTGAACGTGAAGAGAGTGATGAAATTTCACCAGAGGAAAGTACGCTCCCGTGATCACACAGTGACGCAAGAAGATCGCTCCCCACGAAGCATGGCATGACGTATACCACTGTTACCAGAAGACAGGGGGTACCATCAAAGTGTCATGTTGAAGGTACAATAATACTCAAACATCGTTTTGTAAGTGTTAGAGCCAGTGCCAGTGGAATGCCTCCGCGGTACTTCTGGTCCAGAGTAAAGTGTCTGCAGTTAGTGATGAATATTTCGAAGGTTAAGAGGACCGGTTTAAAACCACCAGTTGCCTTTTATGGGTGACTGCCTGTCTCATGTCAGGATTAAAATTTGTTTCTTCACATTGGTATTGGAAGTGATGGTGATGCTTTGGCAAGTCTGGAATCTCTTTGCTGTCATGGTTGGGTTTGGAATTTATAAATATGGATCATGTTTTTTTTTTTTTTTGTAATATTTGAAAAATACTTCATTTGCTGTGTTGTGATGTGGGCTTTGTTTTCCGATTCTTAATTAAAGTGGAGGTAAAGTGTGTTTTTAATGTTCCAGATTCATCAATATCACGAAAACGATGTATGCCTACTTGACTCTTTTGCTGTAAACTTGGCTGACTGACAAGTCGGGAGAACTTAAAGGTGATAGGCCTAACAGGTCTCTTTCTATTTTTGGCAGAAGTAATGAAATTTGTGTTTTGGGTGGTTAGGGCTATACATTTTTTGGGGAAAAAACTATTAACTGCAGTTAATGACGAATATTTCTAAGGTTGAGAAGACCGGTTCAAAACCACCAGTTGCCTTTAATGGGTGACTGCCTGTCTCAAGTCAGGAGTGAAATTTGTTTGTTCACATTGGTATTTGAAGATAAATGTTGATGCTTTGGCAAGTCTGGAATCTCTTTGCTGTCATTGTTGGGTTTGGAATTTATGAATATGGATCATGTTTTTTCTGTACTATTTAAAAATTACTTCATTGGCTATGTTGTGCTGTGGGCTTTCTTCTTCGACTCATAGTTATAGTGTAGGAAGAGTGTATTTATAATATATTCCAGATTCATAAATGTCACAAAAACGATGTAGGCCTACTTTACCCTTTTGCTGTTGACTTTACTGACTGACAAGTTTGGAGAACTTAAATTGATAGGCCTACCAGGTCTCTTTTTATTTTTGGCAATAGTAATGAAATTTGTGTTACGGGTGGTTAGACCAATCCAATTTGGGAAAAAAAAACTAGTGTCTGCAGTTAATGATGAATATTTCTGAGGTTGAGAGGACCCGTTTAAAACCACCAGTTGCCTTCTACAGGTGACTGTCAATAAATTTGGCCTTACTCATGTAAAACTTGTTGTTTCTAATGGAACAAAAACAGGATATAGACATTTGTGACTGGGTTACATGAGCAATAAAATCCCATCCAAGCTCATCGCCTGCTGCTGTTTGGGTCGACAATGTATGAATGCCATCTTGCTTTCCGGTATAACTTATTTTGCAGTCGGGGTTTTGTTTCTTGCACTCTCTGTCATAAATGTGTAAGGATAAAGTAAAGTGTGCATTTTGTTTGTTTGCATATATATATATATATATATATATATATATATATATATATATATATATATATATATATATGTGACAAGGTTGAAATACATGGCTTTGTCATGACATGACCAGTATCTAATGCTGGGTAGTGGGTGTCACAATGATGTGACCATATGTCAGCAATGTACTGGGTAGCACAATGTTGTGCTGGGTCTGTCACAATCAGCAATTGTAGGGGGAAGCACCAGCTTGCTTCCTGTTTCCTGGAATAAAGACCCCTGGGAGTCAGACCAATTTTGCAGGAGCATGCATGTCTGACTATTTCCATTTCCTGGCTCAAAAGAGAAAAAAAAGGTAACTTTGGCTTGTTTGGCCCTTGCTTAACTAATGCATTTGTTCAATAACAAAGTGTAAAGTAGTTTTATGTGCATCTGTACTGTAATTTGTGCAGAGATTTGCAGTTTTATACTTTTTTCCTAGTTGGAGTCTTTGTCTGCTTGGCAGCATGTCTTCATAAATTATGTTAATATGTGTGACTTTGTATGCCAGAATTTGTGGAGATCCAAAGGTTAGATTAGGAAATGGTACTTGTGTATAAAGTCATGAGTTTAGATGGAGGATACTGAGTCATTATATTTTTGTGTGTTCATGTTTAAGGTAATTTGGATATAGAATGCAAGGATCTGAATGGTTCAACATGTATTGTAGTCATTGACTTTCACTCTTGTGTGAGTAAAGCCACACAACTGGTTACATGTGGAAGTTGTTTAAATTAATTCATAGCTTTATGTCTGGAGTATTAATTCGTTGTGAAGCAGACAAAATAGTCTTTGGTATGTGCAGGTTTTTTTTTCTTTTTTGTCATACTGTATGAGTGGTTAATTTGCATACTTACCTGATGCAATTAATTGTTTGCAGTCTCATGGTGCAGTGTTATGGCTGAATTCAGTTGCATACCCACCCTACATATAGCAGTATAGCTTTGTGATGGGATGCTGAGAGGCGCACCTGGGTTATCTGCCCACTTTTAGGGTGAGGGACAAATACATATGTTAATTTATTAAGGATATTCATAAAGTTGGATCCTTAAGTGAATTGTGTGTACATTATTATCATGTAATTTGTTCAGTAGGCATGCACACATGATAATTCTGTAAATGTATGTAATATTACTGAACAGACTTAGTGATGAGTGAATCACGTGATGTAGTGGTATTTCTATCCCATGCTATATCTACAGCGACTGCGTTATGTAATGGTCACACTATGAAATGAATGTAATATCAGTATTTTGTGGCAACTCCAGATTTCAGTGGTCAGTATAGTTGACCAATGTGTATTTAATTTTTTTTATTTTCATTTTTAATTTTCTTTTCTTTTCAGGGTTTTATTTTTGTCATGATGTCTTCAAAATAAAGACGTGTAAAACGTACCCATCCTTGTCAAGTTTTTGGCATGTCACATTTTGGCGCTGCGAGCAGGGTTACACATAGATCTTTCCACAAGACCATGCTGGAGAACCCCTAAAGAGATAAGTGCTCACCTCTACATTGCAGGTGTTTGGATGTCATTGATCTGCTGTTCTATTATACATTGCAACAGTGACCTGTTGTGTATTATGTGGGACATTGTGACATTGCAGCTGGGACATACTGAGTGTGTTGGACATTGCAGATACAGCTGTTGCAAGTGGAGAATTTTGGTCTTCGACATTTTTTTAAAAAGTAAATTTTTGATATACAAGACATTTTAAAATGCTTGATCTTTTGGATATGGCATTACCTTTTGTGCAGATTGGACATGTTGAGACACTTTAATGGTTAATATAGACTTACATATGTGAGGAGTTGCCACATTTTCAGTGAGAATTTTGCTTTGCATTTACTTTTGATAGAACACTTCAGTTTCCTATTAGTACAGGGTGTAATTATACTTACTGGTATGGTCTATGAATGCACTCTTGGGGACTGTCAGTAAAGTTATGGTAAGTTATTAAGCCTTGTGCTATGTATGCAGGTGTCCTGAAACATGGATTGGGTAAGTGTTTCTATGTGTCTTTTACACCAGTTTAACTGAATATGAATGTGCTGTACATTTGTTTCCTGCTATGTTTGGTTAATACCTGGTTACCTGATCTGATCAGTGCTGTTAATATGGCATCAAAGGAAGAAGTAGAGGCTCTCAGAGATGAGTTGGCCAAACTTAGGGCGGAGTGTGCTAAAGTAAAAACTGAATCACCCAGTCATGGGCTCTCCCCCATTGCGGAACAGCCCCCTCAGTTGCCAATTTATGTTGCAACTACTAAGCTGGATCGTTTCAGAGGATGCCCAGTAAAACCGAGTGATCCATCTGTAGAAGAATGGGTAGCTGATATGCGTGGACATTTGGCAGCAAGATGTCTTGATGGCAAAAGGGCTGCAGCTTGTATTTTAGAGCATTTAGCTGGCACAGCTAAAATGGAAATTCTTGGACGTGGTGGTGAGGAGGAGGAGGATCCCGAGAAGATTTTGTCAACTCTATTGAGAGTGTTCGGGGATGGTGATCTTCTGCCACAGCTTCAACAAAAATTTTATTCTTTCACACAGTTGGAATCGGAAGATTTAGTGGCTTGCTCTTTGCGCCTTTTGCGTCTTTTTGAACGCATAGTGCAATTAGATCCTTCTTTTAAGCCCAGCAAACAGAGTTTGTTGAAAGGTCGTCTTGCTGAAGCAGTGCGAGACGAAGCCCTAAAACGTGAACTCAGGAGGCTTAATGTAGAAGCACCTCAGCTTGATTTCTTTCAACTGAGAGATAGGAGTCAACAATGGCTTGGAGGTGTGCAGAGCAAACCCACAAAAGCCACCGTTCAAGAGTCCATGGCAGAAAGCTCCTTGGAAGCTACAGTGCGTAAACAAGGAGAGCTTCTTGAAAGGATTCTTAAACATATTGAAGGTCAGTCTTCAGAGGAGTACCAGCCCAAGCAGCGCAAACAGAGGCGTTGTTGGAATTGTGGGTCTCCTAACCACATAAAGAAGGACTGTCCTAAAAAGGAAGTTGATGGTACAAAATCACCTTTAAAATAGAACAGCCTGTCATGGAGAGCCACTTGGCAGGCTACCAGTCGGATTTTAAGGGCTCAATAGTCCGCAATGCTATAGGAGACTGTCCAGAAATGACTGTTTGCCTTGGTGGCAAGGAGGCTCGGTGTTTGGTAGATACTGGTGCTCAGGTGTCCACCATAACAGAGTCCTTTTACAATGAGCATTTTGCTCAAAGCAATTTAGTGGATGTATCTACTTTAATCCAAATAAAGGGCAGCTATGGCTTTGAGATACCCTATATTGGGTATATTGAGCTTTGTGTTTCTATGGCTGGCATGGACTACCCCAATATGGGATTCCTGGTGGTGAAAGACCCTGTAGATCCTGAGATGCAAAAGAGGAAATCTCAAGTTCCAGGCGTCATTGGATGCAATGTTTTGCGAGATGTCAGAAAACAACACCTGCATCTCAACAAACCTGATTTGAACAATTCAGTTCTTGGACCAATTTTGACACTTTTCGGTGAAGTACGGATGCAGACAGCTGATGAACGTTGTGCAGGTCGTGTACGTGTGGCTAGTCGGCAGCCAGTACTAATACCTGCCTGTTCCCTTAAAGTTATTGAGGCAAGTGTAAAGCCTTCAATGAAGGGGGAAACATATGTGGCTGTAGTGGAGGAGGCTACAGATTTTACAGGTCCACGTGGATTTGCCCTTGGTCGTGCTGTGGTTCAAGTAGACAGCACCGGCAGAGTTCCAGTTCAAGTGGCAAATTTTAGCTCTGAAGATCTGTATTTGTCTCCACGAGCTTCCATTGGTACCTTGTCTGACTGTAGTATGGAACCTGAGGTTCAGGTTTCAGATATACATGAGGGAACCGTGCACATTGAAGAGGCTACTGCTGTGAAGCCATCTACGGCTAAATTTTCTCAACTTCTTGAGAAATTAGATATTGGTGATGGATTGACCGACATGGAACAGCAACAACTACATGACCTTCTTCACCAATATTATCACACATTCAGTGAAAATGAGGATGATTTGGGTCTGTGTGATAAGGTAAATCATAAGATCCGAACTTTGGATGATGTCCCAGTTCGAGTGCCTCATCGCCGCATTCCACCAAATCAGTGGCCTGAGGTAAGAGAATATTTAGAGAACAGCCTGAAACGTGGAATCATACGGGAATCGTCCAGCCCATATGCATCTCCTGTCGTCTTAGTACGAAAAAGGGATGGCAAATTAAGACTCTGTATAGACTACAGGGCTTTGAATGCAAAAACATACCGTGATGCCTATCCTTTACCTCGCATTGAGGAAGCATTAGATGCACTATCTGGAGCAAGGTATTTCTGTTGTCTGGACCTGGCCCAAGGTTATTACCAGCTCCCTGTCGATCCTGACGACATTGAGAAGACTGCTTTTCGTGTCGGCACCGGGGGACTATATGAATACCTCCGAATGCCCTTTGGGTTATCGGGTGCACCAGCCACCTTTATGCGGCTGATGGATAAGCTATTCGGAGACCAGAATTTCCAGACTATGTTAATTTATCTTGACGATATCTGTGTCTTCGATCATAGTTTCCAGCAAACCCTGGATAGACTTAAATTAGTATTGGAAAGGTTGTCAGGCAATTGTCTCAAGATTAAACCTGAAAAATGTCATTTTTTCAAGGAGAAGGTAAAGTACCTTGGCCATGTGGTTTCCCAAGCAGGGATAGAACCAGATGAAGGTAAAATCAAAGCTGTAGTTGACTGGCCAGTTCCTCAGACTGAGAAAGACCTAAGAAGTTTCTTAAGATTAGCTGGCTACTACAGGAGATTTGTTCCTGGATTTTCTAAGATTGCATCGCCACTCTTTGCTTTAACTGGAACAGGACCAACTAGGAAGAAAAAGGGCCGAAAGAATGTGTCTGAGCAGGTCCGGAAACATCCTTTGTCAGAAGCTTGGAATGACAAGTGCACAGAGGCATTTGTTGAGCTTAAGAAAAGGTTAACAACTGCTCCTATTCTTGGGTTTCCCAATTTCAATATGCCCTTTATACTTGAAATAGACTCAAGCATGGAAGGCTTAGGTGCCGTTTTATCACAAAAACAAGATAATGGCCTTGTTGTCTTGAGCTATGCCAGTCGTGGCTTAAGGCCAAATGAGAAAAACATGCAGAATTATTCTAGCATGAAGCTGGAACTGCTTGGGCTCAAATGGGCTATAACGGAAAAGTACAGAGACTACTTAATTGGGTCGAAGTTTATTGTCTATACAGACAACAACCCTTTAACCTATGTAAAGTCTTCTCACAAGCTTGGTGCCACAGAGATGCGGTGGGTATCGTCTCTGGCTCCATTTGACTTCAGTTTCCAGTTCAGACCTGGCCGGGCAAATTCTAATGCAGATGCCCTCAGCAGAAGGCCTGATCATGGACAAGAGCCAGCAAGCATTAGATTTGAGGGAATATGTACTCAAATCCTTGCTGAGCATGGTAAGTCTGTTGGTTACCCCCTTCCTCAGTCATTGTTTGATCGATACCGAGGAACCACTTCTAAAGTCTGGTTGGAAGAAGTACAGACACGCTCATGTACTTCAGCAGCAGAATGCACTTCTGCTTTGCCTGCTATACCACGTCAGGAGTTACAGAAATTGCAGATTGCAGATTCAGATTTATCTCTTGTTATGAAATATGTTGCACAAGGGAAACCACCTTCCCTAAAGGAGTTAATGCAATGTTCCAAAGCAACACGTAGATTGCTTAACAGTTGGAATAGGTTGTCTCAAGATAGTGATGGTGTTTTCTATCGATCAGTACAGGAAGCTGGTCATAGCCTGAAGCAACTGTTAGTACCTACAGCTTTGAGGAGGCAAATTCTGGAAGCACTCCATGATAATGTCGGTCACCAAGCATCAGCTAAGACTTTACAGTTGGCAAGGTCTCGATGTTATTGGCCAAACATGGCTACAGATATTGAGAACTATTGCAAAGACTGCACACGGTGCATGGTGGCTAAGGCCGGAAAGTCGGTTAAAACCACAATGGGATCTTTGCTTGCTAGCAAACCTTTAGAGGTAGTCGCTATGGACTTTACAGTGTTGGAACCCAGTAGCTCCGGGTTGGAAAATGTTCTCGTAATCACTGACGTGTTTACCAAATTCACCCAAGCCATTCCAACCAAAGATCAAAAAGCCTCTACTGTAGCTAAAGTGTTGGTGACAGAGTGGTTTGTACGTTATGGTGTGCCAAAACGCATCCACTCTGATCAGGGGAGGAACTTTATGAGCTCTCTTGTCAAGGAACTCTGTAGTATTTACGGAATAACACAGAGTCGCACAACACCCTACCATCCCGAAGGGAATGGGCAGTGCGAGAGGTTTAACCGTACAATACATGATCGCTTGAGAACATTACCATCAGAACAAAAGAAAAAGTGGCCAAAGTATCTCCCTGAGTTAGTGTATTACTATAACTGCACCCCACATTCATCCACAGGTTACTCACCATATTACCTGTTCTTTGGTCGAGAGCCGGCGCTTCCTATTGACCATGTTTTTGGTTTGAAGTGTCAAGATGCAGGCACAAATATGGATGAGTGGCTGAATGACCATTGCAAAAGGCTGCAAGATGCATTTGTTCAGGCTAGAGACACTCTCAATAGTGAGGCTGAAAGGCGCCAGGCTAGACATGTTTCTGATTCCAGAAATGCTGTTTTGCCATTGGGAGCACGTGTCTTCTGTAAGAATCGTGGTGTAAAGGGGCGTAACAAAATTCAGGACATTTGGGATTCTGTTCCATACAAAGTAGTTAAACGTCCTGATCCCAAGGGAAATGTATATGTTCTTGAGCCTCTAGAAGGAGAGGGTCCCTTTCGTACTTTGCATCGTAGTGAGATTTTGGACTCGCGGTCTTTAGTAAGTGAGGAACCAGAGACCAGGGAGCCTACATGTCCAGAGAGTGATTTTGCTGAAGTGACAGCACCAATAACAACTCATTCAGAGCCAGCAGAGCAGGATATTGACCTGAGCAAGTGTGATTTGGTCCTTGATGTTACATCAATTGTACCAAATAACTCTGTAAGTCATGATCATGTTGAACCACCAAACACTGCTTTGCAAGAAGCAGGGGAGGATCCTTCAGGCAATGCTGTTGCCTCTGTCTCCAGTTCTGCTGAACCAGTAGTCCCTGCTTTGGATAAAGCAGGGGAGGGCCATTTGACTGATACTCCATGTGACACTGTTGTCACAGATGTTAGTGAAGGTCCATCACAACCTGAAGAGGTTGAAATTGATAGGGAAGCAACAGAAGGACCACGGAGGTCAGAAAGGGTAACTGCTGGTCAACATGCAAACCCCTTTCATTTACCAAAATCTGCATTGCAGGAAGAAAATGTAACTCAGGTCAAAGCTCCAATATCTGGTACATCTTCTGATGTGCTGACAAATATTAGTCAAGCACAGGTCTTAATGTTACAATTCATGATGGGGCAGAAAAGTGCATAATCACAAGGTGTTACTGGATTTTCCTTCATGTATTAATGGTGAATGTTGAGAATTCATGCCTTGTGCATTCACAGATCATAACCGGTTTGTCAGGGTACAGTTAGGATAGGTAATGTGAGTTTGTAGAATGTCTATTGTTGAAACACGGTTGTATTTGATTTAAGATAGTTATATTTACTGATAAATGGTAAGTTTGCAGGGTCGCCAAACTTTTGAGCAGGGGAGTATGTGACAAGGTTGAAATACATGGCTTTGTCATGACATGACCAGTATCTAATGCTGGGTAGTGGGTGTCACAATGATGTGACCATATGTCAGCAATGTACTGGGTAGCACAATGTTGTGCTGGGTCTGTCACAATCAGCAATTGTAGGGGGAAGCACCAGCTTGCTTCCTGTTTCCTGGAATAAAGACCCCTGGGAGTCAGACCAATTTTGCAGGAGCATGCATGTCTGACTATTTCCATTTCCTGGCTCAAAAGAGAAAAAAAAGGTAACTTTGGCTTGTTTGGCCCTTGCTTAACTAATGCATTTGTTCAATAACAAAGTGTAAAGTAGTTTTATGTGCATCTGTACTGTAATTTGTGCAGAGATTTGCAGTTTTATACTTTTTTCCTAGTTGGAGTCTTTGTCTGCTTGGCAGCATGTCTTCATAAATTATGTTAATATGTGTGACTTTGTATGCCAGAATTTGTGGAGATCCAAAGGTTAGATTAGGAAATGGTACTTGTGTATAAAGTCATGAGTTTAGATGGAGGATACTGAGTCATTATATTTTTGTGTGTTCATGTTTAAGGTAATTTGGATATAGAATGCAAGGATCTGAATGGTTCAACATGTATTGTAGTCATTGACTTTCACTCTTGTGTGAGTAAAGCCACACAACTGGTTACATGTGGAAGTTGTTTAAATTAATTCATAGCTTTATGTCTGGAGTATTAATTCGTTGTGAAGCAGCCAAATAGTCTTTGGTATGTGCAGGTTTTTTTTTTCTTTTTTGTCATACTGTATGAGTGGTTAATTTGCATACTTACCTGATGCAATTAATTGTTTGCAGTCTCATGGTGCAGTGTTATGGCTGAATTCAGTTGCATACCCACCCTATATATAGCAGTATAGCTTTGTGATGGGATGCTGAGAGGCGCACCTGGGTTATCTGCCCACCTTTAGGGTGAGGGACAAATACATATGTTAATTTATTAAGGATATTCATAAAGTTGGATCCTTAAGTGAATTGTGTGTACATTATTATCATGTAATTTGTTCAGTAGGCATGCACACATGATAATTCTGTAAATGTATGTAATATTACTGAACAGACTTAGTGATGAGTGAATCACGTGATGTAGTGGTATTTCTATCCCATGCTATATCTACAGCGACTGCGTTATGTAATGGTCACACTATGAAATGAATGTAATATCAATATTTTGTGGCAACTCCAGATTTCAGTGGTCAGTATAGTTGACCAATGTGTATTTAATTTTTTTTATTTTCATTTTTAATTTTCTTTTCTTTTCAGGGTTTTATTTTTGTCATGATGTCTTCAAAATAAAGACGTGTAAAACGTACCCATCCTTGTCAAGTTTTTGGCATGTCACATTTTGGCGCTGCGAGCAGGGTTACACATAGATCTTTCCACAAGACCATGCTGGAGAACCCCTAAAGAGATAAGTGCTCACCTCTACATCGCAGGTGTTTGGATGTCATTGATCTGCTGTTCTATTATACAAGAGTGACCTGTTGTGTATTATGTGGGACATTGTGACATTGCATCTGGGACATACTGAGTGTGTTGGACATTGCAGATACGGCTGTTGCAAGTGGAGAATTTTGGTCTTCGACATTTTTTTAAAAAGTAAATTTTTGATATACAAGACATTTTAAAATGCTTGATCTTTTGGATATGGCATTACCTTTTGTGCAGATTGGACATGCTGAGACACTTTAATGGTTAATATAGACTTACATATGTGAGGAGTTGCCACATTTTCAGTGAGAATTTTGCTTTGCATTTACTTTTGATAGAACACTTCAGTTTCCTATTAGTACAGGGTGTAATTATACTTACTGGTATGGTCTATGAATGCACTCTTGGGGACTGTCAGTAAAGTTATGGTAAGTTATTAAGCCTTGTGCTATGTATGCAGGTGTCCTGAAACATGGATTGGGTAAGTGTTTCTATGTGTCTTTTACACCAGTTTAACTGAATATGAATGTGCTGTACATTTGTTTCCTGCTATGTTTGGTAATACCTGGTTACCTGATCTGATCAGTGCTGTTAATATGGCATCAAAGGAAGAAGTAGAGGCTCTCAGAGATGAGTTGGCCAAACTTAGGGCGGAGTGTGCTAAAGTAAAAACTGAATCACCCAGTCATGGGCTCTCCCCCATTGCGGAACAGCCCCCTCAGTTGCCAATTTATGTTGCAACTACTAAGCTGGATCGTTTCAGAGGATGCCCAGTAAAACCGAGTGATCCATCTGTAGAAGAATGGGTAGCTGATATGCGTGGACATTTGGCAGCAAGATGTCTTGATGGCAAAAGGGCTGCAGCTTGTATTTTAGAGCATTTAGCTGGCACAGCTAAAATGGAAATTCTTGGACGTGGTGGTGAGGAGGAGGAGGATCCCGAGAAGATTTTGTCAACTCTATTGAGAGTGTTCGGGGATGGTGATCTTCTGCCACAGCTTCAACAAAAATTTTATTCTTTCACACAGTTGGAATCGGAAGATTTAGTGGCTGGCTCTTTGCGCCTTTTGCGTCTTTTTGAACGCATAGTGCAATTAGATCCTTCTTTTAAGCCCAGCAAACAGAGTTTGTTGAAAGGTCGTCTTGCTGAAGCAGTGCGAGACGAAGCCCTAAAACGTGAACTCAGGAGGCTTAATGTAGAAGCACCTCAGCTTGATTTCTTTCAACTGAGAGATAGGAGTCAACAATGGCTTGGAGGTGTGCAGAGCAAACCCACAAAAGCCACCGTTCAAGAGTCCATGGCAGAAAGCTCCTTGGAAGCTACAGTGCGTAAACAAGGAGAGCTTCTTGAAAGGATTCTTAAACATATTGAAGGTCAGTCTTCAGAGGAGTACCAGCCCAAGCAGCGCAAACAGAGGCGTTGTTGGAATTGTGGGTCTCCTAACCACATAAAGAAGGACTGTCCTAAAAAGGAAGTTGATGGTACAAAATCACCTTTAAAATAGAACAGCCTGTCATGGAGAGCCACTTGGCAGGCTACCAGTCGGATTTTAAGGGCTCAATAGTTCGCAATGCTATAGGAGACTGTCCAGAAATGACTGTTTGCCTTGGTGGCAAGGAGGCTCGGTGTTTGGTAGATACTGGTGCTCAGGTGTCCACCATAACAGAGTCCTTTTACAATGAGCATTTTGCTCAAAGCAATTTAGTGGATGTATCTACTTTAATCCAAATAAAGGGCAGCTATGGCTTTGAGATACCCTATATTGGGTATATTGAGCTTTGTGTTTCTATGGCTGGCATGGACTACCCCAATATGGGATTCCTGGTGGTGAAAGACCCTGTAGATCCTGAGATGCAAAAGAGGAAATCTCAAGTTCCAGGCGTCATTGGATGCAATGTTTTGCGAGATGTCAGAAAACAACACCTGCATCTCAACAAACCTGATTTGAACAATTCAGTTCTTGGACCAATTTTGACACTTTTCGGTGAAGTACGGATGCAGACAGCTGATGAACGTTGTGCAGGTCGTGTACGTGTGGCTAGTCGGCAGCCAGTACTAATACCTGCCTGTTCCCTTAAAGTTATTGAGGCAAGTGTAAAGCCTTCAATGAAGGGGGAAACATATGTGGCTGTAGTGGAGGAGGCTACAGATTTTACAGGTCCACGTGGATTTGCCCTTGGTCGTGCTGTGGTTCAAGTAGACAGCACCGGCAGAGTTCCAGTTCAAGTGGCAAATTTTAGCTCTGAAGATCTGTATTTGTCTCCACGAGCTTCCATTGGTACCTTGTCTGACTGTAGTATGGAACCTGAGGTGCAGGTTTCAGATATACATGAGGGAACCGTGCACATTGAAGAGGCTACTGCTGTGAAGCCATCTCCGGCTAAATTTTCTCAACTTCTTGAGAAATTAGATATTGGTGATGGATTGACCGACATGGAACAGCAACAACTACATGACCTTCTTCACCAATATTATCACACATTCAGTGAAAATGAGGATGATTTGGGTCTGTGTGATAAGGTAAATCATAAGATCCGAACTTTGGATGATGTCCCAGTTCGAGTGCCTCATCGCCGCATTCCACCAAATCAGTGGCCTGAGGTAAGAGAATATTTAGAGAACAGCCTGAAACGTGGAATCATACGGGAATCGTCCAGCCCATATGCATCTCCTGTCGTCTTAGTACGAAAAAGGGATGGCAAATTAAGACTCTGTATAGACTACAGGGCTTTGAATGCAAAAACATACCGTGATGCCTATCCTTTACCTCGCATTGAGGAAGCATTAGATGCACTATCTGGAGCAAGGTATTTCTGTTGTCTGGACCTGGCCCAAGGTTATTACCAGCTCCCTGTCGATCCTGACGACATTGAGAAGACTGCTTTTCGTGTCGGCACCGGGGGACTATATGAATACCTCCGAATGCCCTTTGGGTTATCGGGTGCACCAGCCACCTTTATGCGGCTGATGGATAAGCTATTCGGAGACCAGAATTTCCAGACTATGTTAATTTATCTTGACGATATCTGTGTCTTCGATCATAGTTTCCAGCAAACCCTGGATAGACTTAAATTAGTATTGGAAAGGTTGTCAGGCAATTGTCTCAAGATTAAACCTGAAAAATGTCATTTTTTCAAGGAGAAGGTAAAGTACCTTGGCCATGTGGTTTCCCAAGCAGGGACAGAACCAGATGAAGGTAAAATCAAAGCTGTAGTTGACTGGCCAGTTCCTCAGACTGAGAAAGACCTAAGAAGTTTCTTAGGATTAGCTGGCTACTACAGGAGATTTGTTCCTGGATTTTCTAAGATTGCATCGCCACTCTTTGCTTTAACTGGAACAGGACCAACTAGCAAGAAAAAGGGCCGAAAGAATGTGTCTGAGCAGGTCCGGAAACATCCTTTGTCAGAAGCTTGGAATGACAAGTGCACAGAGGCATTTGTTGAGCTTAAGAAAAGGTTAACAACTGCTCCTATTCTTGGGTTTCCCAATTTCAATATGCCCTTTATACTTGAAATAGACTCAAGCATGGAAGGCTTAGGTGCCGTTTTATCACAAAAACAAGATAATGGCCTTGTTGTCTTGAGCTATGCCAGTCGTGGCTTAAGGCCAAATGAGAAAAACATGCAGAATTATTCTAGCATGAAGCTGGAACTGCTTGGGCTCAAATGGGCTATAACGGAAAAGTACAGAGACTACTTAATTGGGTCGAAGTTTATTGTCTATACAGACAACAACCCTTTAACCTATGTAAAGTCTTCTCACAAGCTTGGTGCCACAGAGATGCGGTGGGTATCGTCTCTGGCTCCATTTGACTTCAGTTTCCAGTTCAGACCTGGCCGGGCAAATTCTAATGCAGATGCCCTCAGCAGAAGGCCTGATCATGGACAAGAGCCAGCAAGCATTAGATTTGAGGGAATATGTACTCAAATCCTTGCTGAGCATGGTAAGTCTGTTGGTTACCCCCTTCCTCAGTCATTGTTTGATCGATACCGAGGAACCACTTCTAAAGTCTGGTTGGAAGAAGTACAGACACGCTCATGTACTTCAGCAGCAGAATGCACTTCTGCTTTGCCTGCTATACCACGTCAGGAGTTACAGAAATTGCAGATTGCAGATTCAGATTTATCTCTTGTTATGAAATATGTTGCACAAGGGAAACCACCTTCCCTAAAGGAGTTAATGCAATGTTCCAAAGCAACACGTAGATTGCTTAACAGTTGGAATAGGTTGTCTCAAGATAGTGATGGTGTTCTCTATCGATCAGTACAGGAAGCTGGTCATAGCCTGAAGCAACTGTTAGTACCTACAGCTTTGAGGAGGCAAATTCTGGAAGCACTCCATGATAATGTCGGTCACCAGGCATCAGCTAAGACTTTACAGTTGGCAAGGTCTCGATGTTATTGGCCAAACATGGCTACAGATATTGAGAACTATTGCAAAGACTGCACAAGGTGCATGGTGGCTAAGGCCGGAAAGTCGGTTAAAACCACAATGGGATCTTTGCTTGCTAGCAAACCTTTAGAGGTAGTCGCTATGGACTTTACAGTGTTGGAACCCAGTAGCTCCGGGTTGGAAAATGTTCTCGTAATCACTGACGTGTTTACCAAATTCACCCAAGCCATTCCAACCAAAGATCAAAAAGCCTCTACTGTAGCTAAAGTGTTGGTGACAGAGTGGTTTGTACGTTATGGTGTGCCAAAACGCATCCACTCTGATCAGGGGAGGAACTTTATGAGCTCTCTTGTCAAGGAACTCTGTAGTATTTACGGAATAACACAGAGTCGCACAACACCCTACCATCCCGAAGGGAATGGGCAGTGCGAGAGGTTTAACCGTACAATACATGATCGCTTGAGAACATTACCATCAGAACAAAAGAAAAAGTGGCCAAAGTATCTCCCTGAGTTAGTGTATTACTATAACTGCACCCCACATTCATCCACAGGTTACTCACCATATTACCTGTTCTTTGGTCGAGAGCCGGCGCTTCCTATTGACCATGTTTTTGGTTTGAAGTGTCAAGATGCAGGCACAAATATGGATGAGTGGCTGAATGACCATTGCAAAAGGCTGCAAGATGCATTTGTTCAGGCTAGAGACACTCTCAATAGTGAGGCTGAAAGGCGCCAGGCTAGACATGTTTCTGATTCCAGAAATGCTGTTTTGCCATTGGGAGCACGTGTCTTCTGTAAGAATCGTGGTGTAAAGGGGCGTAACAAAATTCAGGACATTTGGGATTCTGTTCCATACAAAGTAGTTAAACGTCCTGATCCCAAGGGAAATGTATATGTTCTTGAGCCTCTAGAAGGAGAGGGTCCCTTTCGTACTTTGCATCGTAGTGAGATTTTGGACTCGCGGTCTTTAGTAAGTGAGGAACCAGAGACCAGGGAGCCTACATGTCCAGAGAGTGATTTTGCTGAAGTGACAGCACCAATAACAACTCATTCAGAGCCAGCAGAGCAGGATATTGACCTGAGCAAGTGTGATTTGGTCCTTGATGTTACATCAATTGTACCAAATAACTCTGTAAGTCATGATCATGTTGAACCACCAAACACTGCTTTGCAAGAAGCAGGGGAGGATCCTTCAGGCAATGCTGTTGCCTCTGTCTCCAGTTCTGCTGAACCAGTAGTCCCTGCTTTGGATAAAGCAGGGGAGGGCCATTTGACTGATACTCCATGTGACACTGTTGTCACAGATGTTAGTGAAGGTCCATCACAACCTGAAGAGGTTGAAATTGATAGGGAAGCAACAGAAGGACCACGGAGGTCAGAAAGGGTAACTGCTGGTCAACATGCAAACCCCTTTCATTTACCAAAATCTGCATTGCAGGAAGAAAATGTAACTCAGGTCAAAGCTCCAATATCTGGTACATCTTCTGATGTGCTGACAAATATTAGTCAAGCACAGGTCTTAATGTTACAATTCATGATGGGGCAGAAAAGTGCATAATCACAAGGTGTTACTGGATTTTCCTTCATGTATTAATGGTGAATGTTGAGAATTCATGCCTTGTGCATTCACAGATCATAACCGGTTTGTCAGGGTACAGTTAGGATAGGTAATGTGAGTTTGTAGAATGTCTATTGTTGAAACACGGTTGTATTTGATTTAAGATAGTTATATTTACTGATAAATGGTAAATTTGCAGGGTCGCCAAACTTTTGAGCAGGGGAGTATGTGACAAGGTTGAAATACATGGCTTTGTCATGACATGACCAGTATCTAATGCTGGGTAGTGGGTGTCACAATGATGTGACCATATGTCAGCAATGTACTGGGTAGCACAATGTTGTGCTGGGTCTGTCACAATCAGCAATTGTAGGGGGAAGCACCAGCTTGCTTCCTGTTTCCTGGAATAAAGACCCCTGGGAGTCAGACCAATTTTGCAGGAGCATGCATGTCTGACTATTTCCATTTCCTGGCTCAAAAGAGAAAAAAAAGGTAACTTTGGCTTGTTTGGCCCTTGCTTAACTAATGCATTTGTTCAATAACAAAGTGTAAAGTAGTTTTATGTGCATCTGTACTGTAATTTGTGCAGAGATTTGCAGTTTTATACTTTTTTCCTAGTTGGAGTCTTTGTCTGCTTGGCAGCATGTCTTCATAAATTATGTTAATATGTGTGACTTTGTATGCCAGAATTTGTGGAGATCCAAAGGTTAGATTAGGAAATGGTACTTGTGTATAAAGTCATGAGTTTAGATGGAGGATACTGAGTCATTATATTTTTGTGTGTTCATGTTTAAGGTAATTTGGATATAAAATGCAAGGATCTGAATGGTTCAACATGTATTGTAGTCATTGACTTTCACTCTTGTGTGAGTAAAGCCACACAACTGGTTACATGTGGAAGTTGTTTAAATTAATTCATAGCTTTATGTCTGGAGTATTAATTCGTTGTGAAGCAGCCAAATAGTCTTTGGTATGTGCAGGTTTTTTTTTCTTTTTTGTCATACTGTATGAGTGGTTAATTTGCATACTTACCTGATGCAATTAATTGTTTGCAGTCTCATGGTGCAGTGTTATGGCTGAATTCAGTTGCATACCCACCCTATATATAGCAGTATAGCTTTGTGATGGGATGCTGAGAGGCGCACCTGGGTTATCTGCCCACCTTTAGGGTGAGGGACAAATACATATGTTAATTTATTAAGGATATTCATAAAGTTGGATCCTTAAGTGAATTGTGTGTACATTATTATCATGTAATTTGTTCAGTAGGCATGCACACATGATAATTCTGTAAATGTATGTAATATTACTGAACAGACTTAGTGATGAGTGAATCACGTGATGTGGTATTTCTATCCCATGCTATATCTACAGCGACTGCGTTATGTAATGGTCACACTATGAAATGAATGTAATATCAATATTTTGTGGCAACTCCAGATTTCAGTGGTCAGTATAGTTGACCAATGTGTATTTAATTTTTTTTATTTTCATTTTTAATTTTCTTTTCTTTTCAGGGTTTTATTTTTGTCATGATGTCTTCAAAATAAAGACGTGTAAAACGTACCCATCCTTGTCAAGTTTTTGGCATGTCACATTTTGGCGCTGCGAGCAGGGTTACACATAGATCTTTCCACAAGACCATGCTGGAGAACCCCTAAAGAGATAAGTGCTCACCTCTACATTGCAGGTGTTTGGATGTCATTGATCTGCTGTTCTATTATACATTGCAACAGTGACCTGTTGTGTATTATGTGGGACATTGTGACATTGCAGCTGGGACATACTGAGTGTGTTGGACATTGCAGATACAGCTGTTGCAAGTGGAGAATTTTGGTCTTCGACATTTTTTTAAAAAGTAAATTTTTGATATACAAGACATTTTAAAATGCTTGATCTTTTGGATATGGCATTACCTTTTGTGCAGATTGGACATGCTGAGACACTTTAATGGTTAATATAGACTTACATATGTGAGGAGTTGCCACATTTTCAGTGAGAATTTTGCTTTGCATTTACTTTTGATAGAACACTTCAGTTTCCTATTAGTACAGGGTGTAATTATACTTACTGGTATGGTCTATGAATGCACTCTTGGGGACTGTCAGTAAAGTTATGGTAAGTTATTAAGCCTTGTGCTATGTATGCAGGTGTCCTGAAACATGGATTGGGTAAGTGTTTCTATGTGTCTTTTACACCAGTTTAACTGAATATGAATGTGCTGTACATTTGTTTCCTGCTATGTTTGGTTAATACCTGGTTACCTGATCTGATCAGTGCTGTTAATATGGCATCAAAGGAAGAAGTAGAGGCTCTCAGAGATGAGTTGGCCAAACTTAGGGCGGAGTGTGCTAAAGTAAAAACTGAATCACCCAGTCATGGGCTCTCCCCCATTGCGGAACAGCCCCCTCAGTTGCCAATTTATGTTGCAACTACTAAGCTGGATCGTTTCAGAGGATGCCCAGTAAAACCGAGTGATCCATCTGTAGAAGAATGGGTAGCTGATATGCGTGGACATTTGGCAGCAAGATGTCTTGATGGCAAAAGGGCTGCAGCTTGTATTTTAGAGCATTTAGCTGGCACAGCTAAAATGGAAATTCTTGGACGTGGTGGTGAGGAGGAGGAGGATCCCGAGAAGATTTTGTCAACTCTATTGAGAGTGTTCGGGGATGGTGATCTTCTGCCACAGCTTCAACAAAAATTTTATTCTTTCACACAGTTGGAATCGGAAGATTTAGTGGCTTGCTCTTTGCGCCTTTTGCGTCTTTTTGAACGTATAGTGCAATTAGATCCTTCTTTTAAGCCCAGCAAACAGAGTTTGTTGAAAGGTCGTCTTGCTGAAGCAGTGCGAGACGAAGCCCTAAAACGTGAACTCAGGAGGCTTAATGTAGAAGCACCTCAGCTTGATTTCTTTCAACTGAGAGATAGGAGTCAACAATGGCTTGGAGGTGTGCAGAGCAAACCCACAAAAGCCACCGTTCAAGAGTCCATGGCAGAAAGCTCCTTGGAAGCTACAGTGCGTAAACAAGGAGAGCTTCTTGAAAGGATTCTTAAACATATTGAAGGTCAGTCTTCAGAGGAGTACCAGCCCAAGCAGCGCAAACAGAGGCGTTGTTGGAATTGTGGGTCTCCTAACCACATAAAGAAGGACTGTCCTAAAAAGGAAGTTGATGGTACAAAATCACCTTTAAAATAGAACAGCCTGTCATGGAGAGCCACTTGGCAGGCTACCAGTCGGATTTTAAGGGCTCAATAGTCCGCAATGCTATAGGAGACTGTCCAGAAATGACTGTTTGCCTTGGTGGCAAGGAGGCTCGGTGTTTGGTAGATACTGGTGCTCAGGTGTCCACCATAACAGAGTCCTTTTACAATGAGCATTTTGCTCAAAGCAATTTAGTGGATGTATCTACTTTAATCCAAATAAAGGGCAGCTATGGCTTTGAGATACCCTATATTGGGTATATTGAGCTTTGTGTTTCTATGGCTGGCATGGACTACCCCAATATGGGATTCCTGGTGGTGAAAGACCCTGTAGATCCTGAGATGCAAAAGAGGAAATCTCAAGTTCCAGGCGTCATTGGATGCAATGTTTTGCGAGATGTCAGAAAACAACACCTGCATCTCAACAAACCTGATTTGAACAATTCAGTTCTTGGACCAATTTTGACACTTTTCGGTGAAGTACGGATGCAGACAGCTGATGAACGTTGTGCAGGTCGTGTACGTGTGGCTAGTCGGCAGCCAGTACTAATACCTGCCTGTTCCCTTAAAGTTATTGAGGCAAGTGTAAAGCCTTCAATGAAGGGGGAAACATATGTGGCTGTAGTGGAGGAGGCTACAGATTTTACAGGTCCACGTGGATTTGCCCTTGGTCGTGCTGTGGTTCAAGTAGACAGCACCGGCAGAGTTCCAGTTCAAGTGGCAAATTTTAGCTCTGAAGATCTGTATTTGTCTCCACGAGCTTCCATTGGTACCTTGTCTGACTGTAGTATGGAACCTGAGGTTCAGGTTTCAGATATACATGAGGGAACCGTGCACATTGAAGAGGCTACTGCTGTGAAGCCATCTCCGGCTAAATTTTCTCAACTTCTTGAGAAATTAGATATTGGTGATGGATTGACCGACATGGAACAGCAACAACTACATGACCTTCTTCACCAATATTATCACACATTCAGTGAAAATGAGGATGATTTGGGTCTGTGTGATAAGGTAAATCATAAGATCCGAACTTTGGATGATGTCCCAGTTCGAGTGCCTCATCGCCGCATTCCACCAAATCAGTGGCCTGAGGTAAGAGAATATTTAGAGAACAGCCTGAAACGTGGAATCATACGGGAATCGTCCAGCCCATATGCATCTCCTGTCGTCTTAGTACGAAAAAGGGATGGCAAATTAAGACTCTGTATAGACTACAGGGCTTTGAATGCAAAAACATACCGTGATGCCTATCCTTTACCTCGCATTGAGGAAGCATTAGATGCACTATCTGGAGCAAGGTATTTCTGTTGTCTGGACCTGGCCCAAGGTTATTACCAGCTCCCTGTCGATCCTGACGACATTGAGAAGACTGCTTTTCGTGTCGGCACCGGGGGACTATATGAATACCTCCGAATGCCCTTTGGGTTATCGGGTGCACCAGCCACCTTTATGCGGCTGATGGATAAGCTATTCGGAGACCAGAATTTCCAGACTATGTTAATTTATCTTGACGATATCTGTGTCTTCGGAAATAGTTTCCAGCAAACCCTGGATAGACTTAAATTAGTATTGGAAAGGTTGTCAGGCAATTGTCTCAAGATTAAACCTGAAAAATGTCATTTTTTCAAGGAGAAGGTAAAGTACCTTGGCCATGTGGTTTCCCAAGCAGGGACAGAACCAGATGAAGGTAAAATCAAAGCTGTAGTTGACTGGCCAGTTCCTCAGACTGAGAAAGACCTAAGAAGTTTCTTAGGATTAGCTGGCTACTACAGGAGATTTGTTCCTGGATTTTCTAAGATTGCATCGCCACTCTTTGCTTTAACTGGAACAGGACCAACTAGCAAGAAAAAGGGCCGAAAGAATGTGTCTGAGCAGGTCCGGAAACATCCTTTGTCAGAAGCTTGGAATGACAAGTGCACAGAGGCATTTGTTGAGCTTAAGAAAAGGTTAACAACTGCTCCTATTCTTGGGTTTCCCAATTTCAATATGCCCTTTATACTTGAAATAGACTCAAGCATGGAAGGCTTAGGTGCCGTTTTATCACAAAAACAAGATAATGGCCTTGTTGTCTTGAGCTATGCCAGTCGTGGCTTAAGGCCAAATGAGAAAAACATGCAGAATTATTCTAGCATGAAGCTGGAACTGCTTGGGCTCAAATGGGCTATAACGGAAAAGTACAGAGACTACTTAATTGGGTCGAAGTTTATTGTCTATACAGACAACAACCCTTTAACCTATGTAAAGTCTTCTCACAAGCTTGGTGCCACAGAGATGCGGTGGGTATCGTCTCTGGCTCCATTTGACTTCAGTTTCCAGTTCAGACCTGGCCGGGCAAATTCTAATGCAGATGCCCTCAGCAGAAGGCCTGATCATGGACAAGAGCCAGCAAGCATTAGATTTGAGGGAATATGTACTCAAATCCTTGCTGAGCATGGTAAGTCTGTTGGTTACCCCCTTCCTCAGTCATTGTTTGATCGATACCGAGGAACCACTTCTAAAGTCTGGTTGGAAGAAGTACAGACACGCTCATGTACTTCAGCAGCAGAATGCACTTCTGCTTTGCCTGCTATACCACGTCAGGAGTTACAGAAATTGCAGATTGCAGATTCAGATTTATCTCTTGTTATGAAATATGTTGCACAAGGGAAACCACCTTCCCTAAAGGAGTTAATGCAATGTTCCAAAGCAACACGTAGATTGCTTAACAGATGGAATAGGTTGTCTCATAGATACATAGGTCACAGTGACTTTACTATAAGCTGACCTTTGTCCAACAATGCACCTCTGTAACAAATTTTAGAGAAATCTCTCCAGGCCCATTGAATATATTTGGGTAACAAAGGTTGGCGCAGACAGGCAGATGAACGACCCTAAAACACAATGTTTCCCCCAGCAGAATAATTAAGCAACTGACAAGAACGTTTTGAAGTATAATTCCTTCATTATCAAAATTAAAGATAAAACATGGTTATTACCTTCATGTCAATCGAAGAGTACTGGAATTGGATTTTACATAATAAATTAGATGATTAATCTGTTGCATATCTTGGTAATTTCTGTTCATACATAGGTTTATTACATCACGATCATTTCATTAACATTACATGTAAATTGGCAAAAGACAAAAGATATGATATTTATTTACATTGAAAAGTCCACATGTTCAACAGGACTTTTTAATTTGATAGGTTACTAAAAAAAATGTTGGATTTGTTCATTACATTTTACACTTATTGTTTATAACCTGGTAAGAAAAAGAATATAAGAATTTGAACAGTGGTTTTTGTTCTGCTTCTTTTAGATTTCTAATTTTTTGTTGGCTGTTTTTTTTTTGGGGGGGGGGTGGTATTGTTTTTTTTTTTTTTCCTTGTTCACCATTTGGGGAATTTAGGAAAATGGGTAGTCATGGTGAGAGTTAAATGACTTAGGTGGATTTGCGAATGCTCAGAAGAAGGCTCTTTAAGTAAGGAGGATCGAGCATATTTCTATCAAATTTAATTGTACATGTCATCAAAAGATGCTGTACTTAGAAACACTATTCTCATAATTCTTGTGGTTAGTCTTGGTGAAGAAGTAACCAGCATAAAAATAATAAACCTCACATGCAATGATTAGGTACATGTACAATGCAAATTCTGAACTAATGTCTTAGGTGTTTATGTCTCACACCTACTGTTTTCTCAGTTAATTTTAATGTACGAAATACTTTATAATAGAATTATTACATGCACATGTTAGGAAGTGTTTATATTTCAATATTGCCGACATGTAATCCATGTAAAAACTGTCATTTCACTGGAAATTGTATCACCCATTGCACACTCTGTGATAAAAAGATGTTCAATGCAAGATATTTAGTGTGACTATCAATGATTGGTCTTTGCTGAACTTAAGAATAAATTTATAATTATCAAGATATTTTGCAAAACTAAAATTAAGCTCATGGAAAGTAAGTATTCATGCATAGGATGGTAAATTTGTTCAGCACTTCCATTTAATAATTCCATCAATGTCAAAAAACAGAAAAACAACCTCAAAACGGACACCATTGAGACCCGAGAAAAATAACCACAGCTTGGATGGAAGACTGGCCTCAGGAATGACCACCTGACCCACAAGATTTGAAGAAGTGATGAATTCACACACTTATGTTACATTGACAGTAAGTTTCTTTTTGAAGGTGTGGTTTGAGACAAAATGGACGGACTGTGTCACCACACTTTTTGACTACATATCCGTCTTCATCAACTGTCACACCTCTTTAAAAAAGTATTTTGCTTGTTATGCTTCACTATTTAGTGCATTGTTATGACATTTACATGATATGTATATTCAGAAACAGGATTGTCTATACATGGCCATTTGTGGATCATTCAAACATGAAGCTACAATAGGGTTCACTACAAATGTTGGCAGCCATTAGAGAGACCCCTGGCTATGCTGTTTCACCAGTTATAGTAGTGATACTGGGATTCTTTTTACATTTAAGTTTGGGCAAAATAAATATCTTCTTTTGAGATGAGTGAAAAAGTATTGTCCACAGTACATTGAATTAATTGCTGTTTTGATTCATGTAATCTTTTCTTTAAATGGTATGACTCGATGCTACAACATGGTGCTATAATAACCTCATGATCACAGGAATTTTAAGATTAAATAATGGCACTGTAATAGCTTCGTGGTAAAAGGAATATAGAAATTGAGCAATGGGCCATATCCACATGACATGTGCATGTAGTCCTTGCTCATTGCCCACATATTGAAAACCATGGGTAGCATGTCATAAAAATATCTCTCGCTCTTTGAGATTTGTGTAGAACATTTTAGAAATTCATGTTAATTCAGGCCTAATGATACTGTGTGTATTCACAGTTCCATGCTTAAGAATAATTGTACCTGGACTCAAGCGAGTAATGCAGAGGCGTTCCTGAATAGCTTTCTGTAGGACAGGATTCATCAAGTAATGGTGATTTTTATGTCATATACATTCATGTATTTCTTTGTTGCTAAGTTAAAGTAATTGATATTTAGTATGAACTTGCATGTTTAAATCCTGGGGGAGAGTACATTTAGCCTGTAACCCTATCCATACTTTTTTACCTACTTATACCGTTTTATGACCATGACAGTTGTTTTGCACAATTTTAGTTTGACTCAACTTTCAACTTCAGACTAAAATAACAGGTTTTCAAACATATGCCACTATGCATTTTGTTGTATAAAGGCCATGATCTGCAAGGCTTTCGGGTTTTTTCCAACTGGAAAATATTTATAGCCATTTCAGGTATTACAGATTGTATTTATCTCTTGAAAATCCCCCTTCCTTTCATTATGTTCTTGGAGGCAAAGATATATGGCTCAGAAATGTTGGAAACCAAAGGTTATAAGGGTTAAGGCTATATGGGACCAACGAGACACCTCTGCCCTTAGATAACAAACATGTCCAAAAACACTCTCATCCTAATTTTCCTTTTGTTTCTCATGTTCCTGTCTCTTTTGGCACCATGTGGTGATATTCTTCCCGTGGTGGTGGGGATCGTCAGAGCGAAGTGTAAAATCATAAAAAAAAAAATAGAATACAAAAAATGGCCATTGTCTGAAATACAAATTTTAGTGATTGTACAGAGTGAGTATCTACGTAAGAAGTCTTTTAAATTATTTTCTTGTGTCTGCTAAGAACATTGGTATGGTTTTGCACACTGATTTTCTCATAATTTCACAAATCTAGCTCATTACAAGCATAGAATAAATCGTGTTTGACAAGCCATCAACAATAAGCATACCTGCTTTGCACCTGCAGAGGATTCAAAGGCTACATCTCAATCAACAGTCATGCCAATGTCTGGGGGAACGTTGCACTCTTCCTCTGATAATTCATCAGATGATGGATGTGATGAAGGTATTAATGCTCACCATTGTTCCCTATGAGCACAAAGGACTTTCAAATGAGGGCAGCTGGTTAAATCATTAATCTTTAATAGTGTTCTCGTATGGCCTGCATGAGCCATACATTCCCCATTCAGGTAGGGAACCCTCCCAAGTTGCATCCTGACCACTGCTGCTGAAGCTTCAGATATAACTGAAAATTTGTGGAAATGGTTATCTCTGTCAAGCCTGGTCGCTCCAACATTGAAACCACCTAATGCAGCTCTGATCTTGTTCACCTAATGCAGCTCTGATCTTGTTCTGCATTGGTGTATTTTGCATGTTATGGTCAACATGACAGAACAGGCTAGCCTATATTGGGTCAAAATTTTCTTTCATGAACCGGATGTGCCCACACACATGGTTTGCCCCCTGCACATGTTGAGACCTTTGAAAGATATACATGCTGCATTTACATGTGTAGGAGATATCATTGCCAACCATTCTTTTTGAAACATTTACCAACGTATTTTCTGTGAAACGTCCTTCTCCTTCCAGAGCAATGTTAATCATGCAAACAACATCTAAAAGCGGCTGATCAATCCTCCACACAAAAGTGTCATTCTCAATCAAACTTCAAACATATTTCATGTATGTACTGACTAATAATGCAGTAGCAGGAGGAGGTTCATAGTCCTGAAGATTTGATGGTGTGCTGAACATACAAATAATTATCTGTTCTAGCTGCCTTTGTGCCACTTGGACCAACCGACCCTTCTCGAACTTCAGTCCGTTTTGTATTGTAAATGGTTTTTAGCATCAGGTCTGTTTGCCCCAATCTGAATTGGTGAAGGACCCGATTCCTCTGGGAGGATGGAACATACTTTGACAGCTTTTCCACAACAGTTGTGCATGTGCCAGTGGAAAAATATGAAAAGCGTGACACACCATTTTTCCCTTTTGGACAACTGTACTTGTTGAGCAAACTATTAATGATGACTTGTTGCCTTGTAAATGTAAGGATACCACGAACATGACTATCAACATCTTTCAAATAGTCTCTGAATTCTAGACTGGCCTTACATGTGGCATTAAGTCTGAACTGATTAGCCACAGACTCTACCTCTAGACTGCCATGTATTCCTGTATGGGAACTGCAGCTAAAATGTAAAAGGCAAAAGACATCATCATGATGCATTGACTCAGGAAAAAAACGGAATATAATGAAAATGGAAGTAAGATGACTAAAAACAAGTTGAAACTTGACAAAAACAGATCGGAAAAGAAGTCAACAAGACAATTCAACACACACAAATGACTGTGTGTTTCCAATAGGCAACACAAATTTCACTGATTGTTTTACAGAGCAGCAGACCAAAATTTTATGGAATAAATAAATAAAAATTCAGATATATAATCCTCTTATTTTTGTGCTAAAACAGCCCCACTCCCACCCCCACCGGACAGGATGGATCTCAATCATCGATGAAAGCAAATACAGCCACATGCACACAAATGTTAAGGGGAAAAAAATGAATCAACTTCTATGACCATGAGTTGTGTCACCATAGTATTTTCATCTTGCATGTATACATTTTGATCACAATCAATAAAGATGCCATGCTGGACTTTTGCTTCAACTTTTGACATATCCATGTGTAATACTGCTTCCCACATATATTCAACATTGATTAAATTACATAAACAAACACAACTTTGCAGGAATGCATCAGCCCCTGGTAGTGATCTGATGACTTCTACACAGGGCCATGCAAGGGAAGGAAACAATCTGGCTAGGTTCAAGGACTTCTCAAATTGTTACATGAATAACAAAAAACATGAATTTTGGTAAAAAAAATGTGAGGATTACTGCAAAAACAACATGAACAGCAGTTGTTTCATTAAAACATCCGCACAAGAATTCAACAATGGGGGCATGGATAATTCACCTTTTCGATTATCATATTACTCAAAATATAACATGGACCAGACTTGTATTCACTCTTTTGACAGCACTATTCTATGTACATTTGAAATCATTGATTATATCCCCAAACCTTTAGAGAGAAACAAAAAGGGCCTGTAAAGCAACTATACAATTTGGTGTGTCACAAGAAGCATGAAGGTACGAAGTAAGCTCAACAGAAAAGCCAACAAGATTAAAAGAAGTCCACAGGATGTAAACCTAGGTACAACGTAGTTTTAAACAGTCAAAGCCAAGCTGATGTTAAGCCATGTAAACAGCAATTAAACCTCTCATACCCCCAAAAAATAATAATTAAAAAAAAAACGACAACAACAACAACACCCCTTTAACACAATAGTATACTTCAGACAGACGATAACTCTTATCAACTTAACAGAACCATCAATGATAGCTGATATGACAATACAGCTGGTGTAAACATCCTATACACATGTACATTCAATAGTAAGTCATTAATATGTGTAATTAATAATATGTTCTAAATATTCAATATGTGTATGTGTTGTCCAAGTTTATGTACAGTGTATATACCAAAGAAAATGTTTCGACTAAAACAAAGATGACTATGTACAAAAAAGAAATCATCAGAGCATATTCAAATAAACTTGGTAGAGACCCTTCCAAGGTACATCCCAAACAAGTTTAAAGTGAATCTAAATATTTTTTAGAAGAAACAAAACATGTTTGTTGACAGATGATGACAAATGGAGGACCATACAAGCCCACATAGCCACTTTTGAATGCTTTCGGGTTTTTTTTTTTTGTTTGTTTGTTTGTTTTTTTTTTGGGGGGGGGGTGGTTTTTTGTTTGCTTTTTTTGTTATTATTGATTTTGCCACTTTGATTCAAACATATTTTATCATACATACAAATTTGGCAAAACGAAAATCTTTCATCTTTGTTTTGTATCGATTGTATATGCATAATGGTCATCAGGGAGGAAATTCACCATCCTTGTATTTTGTGTTTGTCCTTCTATAAACTAAAGCGGGTGTGCCATGAGCATTACTTCTTCCATATTAAATGGGCTTCGAGGTGCTTACTCTCAAAGTTATTTTCACCTTCCTTTCTGCACTTTTGTCATCTATCATACAAGAAAAGAACTAAAAGGTTGTCACACATACTACTTCTCGCAGTTATCATATTACTCTGGTGATTCTTGTGAGTGATCACAGATAAAAATGATGTGGCTTCAAACAGAAAATAAATCTGACATACCCCCTCATTTGCATGGGCAGCAAGTTGCTTTTAAAAAACCAACTGTTCATATTTTGATTTCTGTCCACTGTTTGAAGCCAGAGCAGACCAGTTTTCCAGTCTTCTCTGTTGCTACTCCATTTGCTATTTACATCAGAAAGAAAATGCACATTGGAGGAGTCACTTACATAAATTATGTATACAGTCATGTGGTATAGGATAGCAATTCATGTTTTGTCGCTCGTAGTTGGCATATTACAAATGATTGTTTGATGCAACTGTTCAGAAACTGGTGGACATTAATTTAAGCAATGAAGCCAATTGGTGTGCGGTTTACTCCTTGTAATACAATTCTCAACCATGTTTCTTTGTAGCAAGTAACCCAGTTCACAGAAAACGACTTCAGGTTTTTTGAAGCAACCATATACATGTACAATGTATTTGGTTGTAACCTGGAACTTGACAAGGATTGTCTATATATATACAACGCTGTTCAATAGGTTGGTTTATATTGATGGATTACTCACATATTCGTAAAAATCCCTGTATGTTGCCTGTCATTCTCTGTTTTTTCGCCCAACCATTTTCCCTTCAGTATCATGGGCAGCCTGATTGAGATAATCGAATGCAATTTTTTCATGTATTTGAGCTGTCACAAACTCATACTCAGACACATAGCAAAATTATTTGACACATGATGAGATGAGTAAAATAGTATGCAACCATGTACAATGAAAACTTTTAATGACACCATCTGTTCCCTATGAAATGCGTCAAATAACCAAATATGACAGACAAATGAAACAAGCAAAACAACAAAGAAAATGAACTTTTGGCAGTCATAACTTTTGTTATCATGATGAATATGTCAGATATCTGAGTGTCGTTATACTGTAATGAGGTCTCACTATACATCAGTCAGTTATAGACAGAAAATTCAACATATAGTTCAGAGATGTGTTAGGATGACCCCACCTAACGATTAAATCTGCTATTGCTGGGGCCACCTTAGTAAAGGTGCTCATTTACAACACCTTGCTGGATTACCTTGAATATTTACACTGTAAAAGACGATATATACATGACGTATATGTATGTGCACTGGACAACAAAAGTGCAGAAAGTAGTAATTTTATTATTTGTTACATACAAAACAGTGAGGCAAAGTAAAAACTTCTTAATACAACGAACTTGCTTATAAAGGAATCTTTGGTGAAATTAGAAAAACCATAGAATTAATGTGTGTGTATTTACCAGTTTTGCAGGAAGGGATGCTTTGAAGCAAAAAAAAAAAAATGAAAAGTATAAATGCTTGCGATCTGAAAAATCTAAATACGCGCAGTTGCAAAATTTTCATAAAACCTGTCCGTTGGTATTACATGACAAGCACCATTGAATGATCACCTGACTTATATTTATATATAGAACAGAAAAACATGATCCATATTCATAAATTCCAAACCCAACAATGACAGCAAAGAGATTCCAGATTTGCCAAAGCATCAACATTTATCTCATGATTTTTATGGCTATACTTACCCAATAAACTTTTTGGCAGGCCCTCTGGTTTACACCTTTGGCCTCAAGGTCACTCATAACCAATGCTTTGCAAAGTGTTATCTGCAGGAGAACGTAAAACTTAATTTTAATTGAGAAGTCTATGACCTTCACCTTTGACCTCAAGGTTATCTCTGAGCAAATCGAAAGGAAGTCTCCCCTGGGTAAATAATGACCAAGTTTGAACCACATCTTGTTGATTAAAGGCACATTACGTAGCATGTACCATAGTATCACAAACCTTGCCATAACTAACTTGGATGCTTTCTCCAAAGGACGGATGGAGGCTTACTCAAGTGACAGAGAAGTTCGAAAGAGAGAAATAAATACATGAAAGCTCCAATTGCTATGAATATATATTTTTTTTTCAGCATCAACATCAACTGAACATATACCACTAGCTATAAAAATCGGTGAAGCAAATGGTCCTTAATTTGTAGTAACTTCCAGTCCACTGAGCAGTGCACTTCACAGCCTTTGGACGTTTGGACAGTGCACTTCACAGCCTTTGGGCGTACTAAAAACTCAAATGTTTGAACAGTTCTCTCACACACTGGACAAACAAGGCATACATGTAGGCATCAAGGTAACATTCCATGTATAACCTCTTAGAAAGAAAAGTACCTACCTGTTATTTACCAAGAATGTGGTTACATAAACAAAACCGCTGGTCAAATCTCCGGCAAATGCATCACTTAATGCATTTTTCCATGCTTGTCACGCTAGTGTGCATTGGCTCTGTTGTTTGCTGGCATAATGCGACAGCCACAGTACATTTCTGTTCAACAGCAATAAATGCTGAGCATTTGTTCACAATTTGAACTGTTCTGGCTTTCATGGCTAGAAAAATAAAAATTTCTAATTGTAAATCCAACATACTACATCTATGATGTACTTGTCTAGTTTTCTAAGTGTGATCACCGTATATGTAATTAACTAATAAACGAGCCTTCAAGTCTTTTGGCAGGACATCTCCCACTTTTTCTTGCGTTTTTACAAAGTCTCCCGCTCTGTATCAATGTCTGCCACCTTTTGTAAAATTAAAAAAAAGTAGCATTATTCCATAGGTGGTTGTAAAGTTGTACTCCTTTGCTGTATCGTTGTCCTATATATGCATGAAATATATATGTTTATGATGGTGCCTAAAATGATTCAAATGCAGCTAATGAAGGTCCAGATTTCACATTATTCCTGGGGGAGCATGCCCCCAGACTCCCCTTGCTATGCTTCGCGCCTTCGGCACTCGTCCTTCCACTTTTCAGTACCTGCAGGAGGGAGATCTCCCACTTTTAACATAGGCTAGCGTGGAGGCTCTGAATAAGGCAAAATCTGATTTTACAACCAAACTAAACCATAACAATACACACATTGCTCATCTTTCTGTAAAGTTCAAGGTGACTATTTAGTATGGCTTCTAGAAAGTGGTCTAGCCCAAATGTTGGGGGGGGGGGGGCTTGTCGGCAAAGAATGTGGATGTCATAAAACCAGAAGAAAGCTAAATATTTTGCCCTTTTTTTCATCAGAAAAGCTATTAAATGAACTTTCTGCTCATAATTCTTCCATTAAAATGGGAATTGAACAATGTGTTGCAAAGTGTAGTCCAAGTCAGTGTCACTCATTATCATGTAACACATTTCAGTGCCGATTCTCTAGTTGCCCAAAGCATGGATAGTCCTGGTTCCTGGACTTTCATTTTTACAGGGTACAGAGCCATGGAACAATTAAAATACTGCTCACAGTTAGAAATCAAAGAAACCAACATACAGTTGTCGGGAAAATCCACATGAACTGCAATATTTAACAAATCTCTTGTCCTGTAATAAGATGTTTCCACCTTGAAACCTTTCTTGGTAGTTGAACAATTTGTTCCGAAGTAATTGCATCCACAAGGGTAACAGACAGATGCATGGTGGGATGCACAGGCATGACAACAGCAACACATGCTTCAGCTGCGTGGCTGACACAAAAAAGACTGGGAATTGTTTGCAAGAATGTTTTTCTGTTACTATAAAGACAGTTTCCAGGTAAGTTTCCTCTGCTTCAATCTTCCAAGACTAGAAGCACAGTCCATGCCATAATTATATGGCATGGACTGAAAAACTAAAACATACAGGGGGCCATGAAAACAGGGACTCTCGCAATGGCTTATGGGCCGGTAAATGGAGAGGCCAAGGTCACTGCTAACGCACCTGAAGCATGATTGTGAAGGACTGAAAAGCCGTCTTGCATGTGTCACATTGGGTCAAAAGCCCACACCAGATTACATACTGTGAAAATGGCATTTTCATAATTCTAGAGTGCAGTCCAGTGCTATTTAACATACTTGAAGACAGATTCAGGAAAAGTGTACTGATCATCAGTCTGTTCTAGTGAAACCCTGTCTTAAGATATCACCCTTGGAGATGACCAAATTGCATTTTTTTATAAGACAAGTTGTGTTTTATTGGAGTGGTCTTTAAAGACAGGGACCACTGGATATTGAAAAGTCCACTAAGTTAGTGTCTGTTAAATGAACTACTTCTTAGCTAAGTTTTACATATAAGCAGTCAGTGTGGATTTCAAGAAAAAGTCTGCACAACTTTTAAGTTGTATGCATCACAACAGAAGTATCAATGCATGTTACTATGACAATAAAGGTTATTTGAATTGTTCTGCTTCATGCAAAAATGATTTTTATTATATTTTTTAATTGTGTGGAACTTCCAGTGTTAAAACTCCTGCTTAAAAAAATCTACAACGGAAAATAAGCAGCTCGAAATTAATTTTTCCTGACATAGATCACCTTTTTGGCCTTAGCTAACATATTTTACTCCCAGGATGTTTGAACACGCTGAGCATAATAGTGAAAATACTGTGGTGGCCCAGCACCACCAAAGTCTGCCCGTAAATGCGACATTTTTTCCATTCTTTACACTGTAGATATAAATTGAAAATATAGCACTGACTTAAGTTTGTCATCATTACAAAGAATATAAGGTTCACTATACATGTACGTGTCAATACTGTTAAATAGTACCCATCTATGTTTTTAATGCTTTTCTAATTATTATGTTTTCTTAAATTTTCATTTGCCTTTTACTTTTCCTTCTTGATAGTGAAATTGTAAAAAGGTCTTGCTCTATTTGTTTTTATGCTCATAATAAAGTTAAATTTTGTTCATGAAAGTCAGTTCATCCAGTGTTTGAAACTAATTGATGAAAATGTATCCATGCTCACAAATTAAAGACATGTGTAATCTTCAGGAATGTCAAATTTGCTTGTTTTGTGTACCTACATATAACCTTCATTAGAGCCAGTCAGATGCTGGTTACCAAAGCATATAGTTACTTATTTCAATGGATTCCTGATTTGGACCAGGATGTGTATGTTTACTTCTCTCTGACTTGAACCAAATCATTATCTTGGCTTATCAACCAGTCAATATTGTGTCATTATAAAAGATTGTCATTTCTGGCGACTTTATAGCAAAGGTCTAGCCATACCACGTATTTTTATGTCACGGGGACTCTAATCACCAAAGGACATGTAAAACACAGAACACGGATGGACACCAAGAGATACATAAAAAGCTATAATATTATAGTAGCTTGGTTGTGTTTAACTTTTATAAACATAGTAACATAGAGGATCGCATTTAAGCATGTGTTGCTTTCTATCCTCATGCCAATGCTTTCCATTGTTTAGGGAAAAACTATCTTAAAATAAATAAGAATTCGGATTATAAGTCATGTATTTGGGGCTTTCTTTGCCGGGGGGGGGGGGGGATTGTTGGAAATAAAATGCAGATGTTACATTTTAAATTCATCAACCACCACCCACTGACATATTCTTGAGGAAGGCACATAAGGTGCTGAGTTTTCTCTTTTCATTTTTGGCAGAAGTAACAAACTATGCGTTTTGAGTGTTTAGGCCTAGACATTTTGCAAATACTATAGTCTGTAGTGAGAGAAGAATATTTCATAGGTTGAGAAGACCAGTTTAAACCCATCTGAGGCCTTTTATGGGCGACTGCCTGTTTCAAGTCGGGAGTGAAATTTGTTTCTTCACATCGGTATTGGAACATGGATGTTGATGCTTTGGTAACTCTGGGATCTCTTTGCTGTCATTGTTGGTTTTGGAATTTATGAATATGGGTGATGTTTTTCTGTACTATTTGATAAATACTTGATTGGCTATGTGTGCGTGGGCTGTGTTCTCCGACTCATAGTTATAATGGAGGTAGACTATGTTTACACTGTTCCAGATTCATAAATATCACAAAAACAATGTAGGCCTACGCTCTTCTTTTGCTGGAAACTCAGCTGACTGACAAGTGAGAACAATTAAAAAGTGATAGGCCTAGTTGGCCTCTTTTAATTTTTGGCAGAAGTTAGAAATTATGCGTTTTGAGTGGTTAGGCCTAGACATTTTGGAAGTATTATAATCTGTAGTTAAAGAAGAATATTTCATAGGTTGAGAGGACCAGTTAAAACCCACCAGTAGCCTTTCATGGGCGACTGCCTGTCGCAAGTCGGAAGAGAAATTTGTTTCTTTCACATCGGTATTGGAACATGGATGTTAATGCTTTGGTAACTCTGGAATCTCTTTGCTGTCATTGTTGGTTTTGGAATTTATGAATATGGGTCATGTTTTTCTGTACTATTTGATTAATACTTGATTGGCTATGTTGTGCTGTGGGCTGTGTTCTCCATTCATAGTTTTAATGGAGGTAGAGTATGTTTATAAAGTCTTAGATTCACAAATATCACAAAAACAATGTAGGCCTACTCTCTTCTTTCGCTGGAAACTCAGCTAACTGACAAGTCAGAAGAATTAAAAAGTGATAGGCCTTGTTGGTCTCTTTTCATTTTTGGTAGAAGTTACAAATTATGCGTTTTGAGTGGTTAGGCCTACACATTTTGGAACAACAATAGCCTGTAGTTGAAGAAGAATATTTCATAGGTTGAGAGGACCAATTTAAAGCCAGTAGTGGCATTTTATGGGTGACTGTCTGTCTCAAGTCAGAAGAGAAATTTGTTTCTTTCACATCGGTTTTGGAACATGGATGTTGATGCTTTGGTAACTCTGGAATCTCTTTGCTGTCATTGTTGGTTTTGCAATTTAAGAATATGGGTCATGTTTTTCTGTACTATTTGATAAATACTTCATTGGCTATGTTGTGCAGTGGGCTGTGTTCTCCAACTCATAGTTATAATGGAGGTAGAGTATGTTTATAAAGTCTCAGATTCACAAATATCACAAAAACGATGTAGGTCTACTTTCTTCTTTTGCTGTAAACTCAGCTGACTGGTCAGAAGAACTATAAAGTGATAGGCCTAGCAGGTCTCTTTTCATTTTTGGCAGAAGTAACATACTATGCGTTTTGGAAATACTACAGTCTGTAGTTAAAGGATATTTCATAGGTTGAGAAGACCAATTTAAAACCACCTGTGGCCTTTTATGGGTGACTGCCTGTTTCAAGTCAGAAGAGAAATTTGTTTCTTTCACATCGGTTTTGGAACATGGATGTTGATGCTTTGGTAACTCTGGAATCTCTTTGCTGTCATTGTTGGTTTTGCAATTTAAGAATATGGGTCATGTTTTTCTGTACTGTTTGATGAATACTTCATTGGCTATGTTGTGCTGTGGGCTGTGTTCTCCACTCATAGTTATAATGGAGGTAGAGTAAGTTTATAAAGTCTCAGATTCACAATTATCACAAAAACGATATAGGTCTACTTTCTTCTTTTGCTGTAAACTCAGCTGACTGGTCAGAAGAACTATAAAGTGATAGGCCTAGCAGGTCTCTTTTCATTTTTGGCAGAAGTAACATACTACGCGTTTTGAGTGGTTAGGCCTAGACGTTTTGGAAATACTTTAGTCTGTAGTTAAAGAAGAGTATTTCATAGGTTGAGAGGACCAGTTTAAAACCATCTGTGGCCTTTTATGGGTGACTGCCTGTTTCAAGTCAGGAGTGAAATTTGTTTCTTCACATCGGTATTGGAACATGGATGTTGATGCTTTGGTAACTCTGGAATCTCTTTGATGTCATTGTTGGTTTTGGAATTTATGAATATGGGTGATGTTTTTCTGTACTATTTGATAAATACTTCATTGGCTATGTTGTGCTGTGGGCTGTGTTCTCCACTCATAGTTTTAATGGAGGTAGAGTATGTTTATAAAGTCCAAAATTCACAAATATCACAATAACAATGTAGGCCTACTCTCTTCTTTTGCTGGAAACTCAGCTGACTGACAAGTCAGAAGAACCACAAAGTGATAGGCCTAGCCGTTTTTTTTAATTTTTGGCAGAAGTAACATACTATGCGTTTTGGAAATACTACAGTCTGTAGTTAAAGAAGAATATTTCATAGGTTGAGAGGACCAATTTAAAATCACTTGTGGCCTTTTATGGGTGACTGCCTGTTTCAAGTCAGGAGTGAAATTTGTTTCTTCACATCGGTATTGGAACATGGATGTTGATGTTTTGGTAACTCTTGAATCTCTTTGCTGTCATTGTTGGTTTTGGAATTTATGAATATGGGTCATGTTTTTCTGTGCTATTGTCAACGATCCTCTGAATTTGAGAGGTACAGGGCTGAGTTTAAAACGTACAATAATAATGGACATAATGCTGATTTCATCCATGTCACTTCATTGGTTTTTGTGGAATCTTTCATTTACTTTTTTGCCCCTAATCCTACCCAGTTATAAATAGCTTTTGAGCTAATCCTGCATATTTCCCAGAAAAAGGAGGAAGTGAGCGAGTATAGATTTGTACCTCGGCTTGATTCTTCTTGTATCGAAGTCGTGACAGAAATCGGCTAAATATCGCTTATAGCAAGCCCCACTGAGTTTTTTTATTGAACAAAAAATTGTCCACCAGAGACGCTGAATAATTCCATCCATTTGAAACCCCTTTTAAAGCCTCCAGACTTAAGATAGTACACCTAAATTCCACTCGGCCATAACACATCCGTTACAAATACAGGTAAAAACATTGTGCCAGACGCTGGCTTTGGTGACACATTTATCGACCACAGTTTACAGCCGGACGTCGATCAGATGTCCTTTCTATAACCAAACGTTTAGGTGAAAATCATCTTCAAGCGGTCTCCGGTGTACTACAGGAATACCACGAAACATGCATAAAACTGGAAACAGTTCTGTCCCAAATTGTGTACTTGTGGTACAAAACTGCAGTCCGACCCATGCCTCGGATAAAATAACTGGTCTCACATGATGCGAATGTTGGTGCGTACATGCATATGTGACTATTGAATGTGATTAAGTTATAATAAACAACAAATGCATGTTTAAAAGCAAAGGATTGCATTGAAAACATTAACTGCTGATGAGAGACATACAATCACCTTATCATGATACTGAGAGTCAAACGGTGGGTTTATCATGAATACAATGTACACAATTGCACCAGTCCGACACAAATATACTTGAGAAGAAATAATCTGTGTGGATGCGTGGATAAGTTTGTCTTTTTTCTTTATTCTTCCTTTTTTTATTTTTTTGATTGACCACGTGTTGGAACTTGGGTACCTTGTAACAGAAACTGATGGTTTCTAATATGGGTCGTGTTTCGACACATGCGGCAGTCCCAGAGTAATATTTTGTGCATACAGCTACCAAATTAAACTCTGAGGGCCTAAGACGATTCAGGCCTGCCTTCATTGTTTCCAGACCAGAGCAGAGATGTTTGGTAGTGCTTAATATAGATACTCATCAATGGGCATGGATGATATTTTATTACAGGGTGTCTCAAAAGAGAAGGGCCGAGGTATGCAGTATGCGCTATCTGAAGTAACAATGCTCAAAGAAATGAACACGGAATCGGAGGTACATGATGTATATTGCAAACAAATTGACCAGCATGGTTCTGAAAACATGAGAATATAATTTTATCGCCTGCATCTGTAAGCACACAGAGAAGAAATCGGGCGATGGTCCCATCTAGCATGGGATCAGAGACAATGGCTATGTAAAATGGGCATGCGCAAGATTAGGCGCACTCGCATTAGTGGTGCTCTCTAGTGCAAGACAAACATGACAATCGTAAGAACGCCTCGATGGTGTGCCCCAAGTGCGCTATATATTGACATGTCAGTGAATTCAAAGTGATTCGTGATGTTTTGATGAAGCTGAGTTAAATAATGCATATATATGCCTTGATGCATGCTTTGGACCTTTAAAGCCGATAAATACTACCACTACTGTCAATAGGTGTGTAACAGTTCAAGGGCGTCAACACTCTACGATAGTCTTGAGAAAAATGGTATCTTTTGTCCATACACATTTGCATACATACCAGACAACACCTTTCGCAACTCACCTGGCTACAGATGCAAATACCGTATTAACTGTTTTCTTGCAAATTTTGAAAAAGAATGTATGTACTACAAACTAGCATAATGAGACAATATCCGTATTCTTCGTAAATTTCACCCCCTTACACGCATGCCTACAGTTTCCGTAAGTGAGCACAGAGTATATGAATGGTCCAGGTCAGCAGCTTTTCTCTTCATGCTTTTGGTATTGATAGCCTGTTGACTGAATAAAAACTTGACAATGAATGGGTTAACACCCGTTTGCTGTCCTTTGACAACCTGCAGCTTGCAGTGTGTCTGGTATACTAGGCATGCATTACTGTTGTCCCGTCCGAGTTTTGCAAATAAAGACGTTTGGTGATATACGAAAGGTAGTTGAGCATACAAGCAGTTCCCCTGAAGTTCAGCAGTTGATCCCGATGTTTTGGTATACCTGGCCCTAAGACAATGAATTAGCCCCACCTCCTAGCTGGCCCTCCTCGCTTTCAGCCATGGTCCAGGCACATCAACGCAGCTACCATGCAGGGCTAAATTCCCCAAGGATCAACTGCCAAATATTTATTTCTCTCCTGGTATCACATTAATTGATCCTCGCATGAATTTCATATCACCAATCTTCCATCAAACATCAAAGTTATTTTCAAACCACGAATTACCCCCTCCCGGTATTTTATTGGTAACACCAGTATGAGCATACACGGAAATGGATCTGAATGTTTCATACACGACACGAGCCTATGCACTTTAAATTGGTACTTGTCTTTTTTGGTGGAATCTTAGTATGTGTTTTCAAATCTGGTCAAATGTCTCGGTCGTGCAGGAACCAAAGCATTATAGTTGTCCCAACACGTCCAAAACCGCCATTTATCACGTGTATTTTGTCAAGCAACAAGAGAGCTGTATTGGTTACACAAACTAAATGACACTTTCGTACAGGCTCACTGTTTAAGATTTGGGGAAGGTTTATTTCTAATGGGGGGGGGGGGGGTGGCGTTTGGTAGAAGCAGGAAACATGTTGTCTCTGATCGAGTAAATTTAACACAAACTTTTCCCAGATAAAGTTGAATACCCTGTGATGGGGTACCTTTCCTCTGCATATGGCTGAAGGGGAACACTCAGTAAAATTTCCTAAATATTAGGGTAATTGTTATACCTTCACCCTTACTAAGCTGAGCGAAGATCTTTATACCATTCCCAGGATGCTTTCTGACAAACGGCTGCTGGTTTTGAAAAATCGCGTGGACACAATACGGGTCATGGTCATTGGTGAGTGTACACTTAATCTGTTTTAATCTGTTTGTTACATCAATATCAGTCATGAATCCTTAATTTATACAGTCCTGATATCAGGCAGAAACTAAATATCCTGATTTTATAAGGAAATGTTACTGAAAAATATGAAAAAAAATACCTGTTTAAAAAGCCACGTTTTTGTCTTTTCTGTAACATGTTGTGCTCTTGTGTCTGATCCAATTCCTCAGTTCTAGTCACTTAAACTTGTGTATATAGTGCAAGTATTTTCAGAAATGATAAAAATGTTTGTCATACACATTGTATATGGTATATTATGTGCCATTCATTTTCACAGTGGAACAGTCATCATTTCTCAGTGTAATATTTTATTTTATCGTAATGGAACATCGGTGAATAGCAGTGCAGTTTTTCAGTCAGTTTTGATGCCTTTGATATTTATGTATATTATGTTTGAGCATATTTTGGTAGAATGTTTCCATCATAATATCAAGATGACAATCATGAAACATCTACTTACATGCACTGGTTACATTCACCAACTACTACATGGGGTAAAATACATTAAGACCAAGCGGCAGGTATAATGCTACTCTACAGAGCCACAGCTCAGTCATATATACTTGTAGCTGCACGGCAGATTTAGTACCTAGTTTAATCTGATTATTAACTGTAGAGCAATAAAATACCTGAAAAAATTTACCAAGCAATGAAAAGTTTACAGTTTTGCAACTTTTTTTTAAATTTGATTTTTTGTTTTAGTCACATTTGTCTTTCTCTACAGGTCTTCCTTACTCCTCTCATCACAAAAATGGGCATGGCACACATACACTCAGGATCATTTGTATATTTGATGTTGATTTTCAGAAAGAAGATCGAGACAGGAGGTTCAGCGAAAAGCAGGGCTTTGAAAGGCACCATAGACTCCATATATAGCCACCTCTTTGATAAGCACACCTATTACTATCGCATCTCAAGCCCCCCCCCCCCCCAAAAAAAACCATTGTGATGGATATTTCCGAATCCACAGAAGGAGTTATGCTTGTGCTTTTGATGGTTCACTTTGAAAACATAGACTATCCAAGGAGCGCAGTAGCAACATACAGATTCACACAATGAATACTAATGGATATAAGAGCAGACAACAAACCAATCCAATAGCTTAACGCGTTCTTGGGAAATTTACAAAGTGAATAAATAATATGCTACAGGAATTGAATTATATGAACATTTCTTGCCAAATAAAGGAAAGTTACCTTTCTATGGGCAAGGTCCTCTTAAAAGTTGGGTAATATAAACATACAGTATTAGTCAAACCTTACTTGGCTCATATAAACTTTTTTATTCTGGAAAATAGAGCAAATATGCCTATGAGTTGCCAGCACCAGCTGATAAACTATGTAAGAATGTCACCAAACTACATTTAGTCTCGTATTTTGCCAAGGAAGGTTTAAATATTTTGCATACTATATTCTTGTATGTTTTTCATAGTAGTGCTCTGTAACTTATAAATATATGTCGCTTTATATGGCATGATCGGTTGCGAACTTTTAAATTCACTGCGCTGATGTCTTCATAATAAAGTAGGAGTTGTTTCACATAATTTCGACGTGTCTGCATGTCCACACATATGATAATAATAATAATAATAATAATAATAATAATAATAATAATAATAATAATAATAATAATTCATTGAACCCTAAATATTGGAAAATAAAAACACATATTATACCCCGAAATAACAATAAACGTCAACACAAGAGAAAACTCGGGTAGAAAGGAGAAATAGAACTCATAAAATTATGGCAAAATAACAAAGATTACATTATAGAAGAAACCCGCAAGCACAATGACGCTTCAAAAATATTGTCTGAACAAAATATCTGAAATACTTGTTTTTTTCTTAAATTATTTTTTTTCAAATAATGCAGATATAAATCAATGATTTAAGACAATTGCAAAGGACTGTAGCATGAGTCAACTCAGTGATGGAAAAAATTAAGTCATAGCAAAGTAAGGCTATTTTCAACCATCAAAGCACAACTACAGTCTGTCTAAAGACCTAATGGGACCCCAAAATTAAATTTTACAGATAACACCACATCTTTATATTTAAATGCAATTGGCCTATGTGATTTCTCCTTGCCTTACCAACCCACACAATTTTTCCAATTATGATTTGAAAGAATGTATATGTTTTTCCTTCATTAAAACTACTTAAAATACTGTATCGGTATTTGTGGGAGTGAGTGGAAAAGCAATAAACAGTTAAGGTCACTCGACTATTTACAAAACGGCGAGGACATTTCAATCAGTACACAATAACTTGGACATTTACTCGATTTACTGAAATTGGTGACTTTTTATCGCCATTTCTGTATTTTAATACAATATAGGTCCACATATCTGCAATTTTGCTTGAGTGGACACACTCAATCCCAACAAAACCCTGTAAACAGACCCAACTGCGTGGAACCACTCATTTCGACCTCCTTTATCAGTTTCAAAGCCATCAATGAGTGGAAACACTCAACCCAGCTCAAACAAGAAACCCAAAACGAGGTTCACATGCGGGAATACACTCACTAAGATCTGGTCTTTATCTATATCAAAGCCTCGGATTCGGATGAGTGGAAACACTGAGTTAGCACCACTATAGTCGCAAATCAGTTCCAAACGAGGAAAAACACCCAGCCTTTAAAATACAACTCTGTACTAAATCCTGCCTATTTGAGTAAAAACAATCAAATGATTCAAACATGTTATTTATCCAAATGGATGTACCAACATACTGGAGGCCTCTTTATTTTTAGTGCTGACCAGTATTTCGGAATATATTTATTTTCAGTATTCTGCATTGGGCCAATATTTTTTCTCTAACAGCGTGACGGGGTATCCCTACCCCTTACTCCCCTTATATATTCAAGCTTCATGTATGAACAGCATCCAAACAACTAAAAATCTCAGTGCATCAGACATTTGCTTTGGTAACATAATAATTCATGTTTCAATTCATTTCAATTGGCACAGAACACACATACATGCATGTACGTCAGCATTTGTGAAAACATTCCTAGACAAATGGATAAAACCTTCTTGATGCAACATTAATCCTCTTTGAACTGCGTGGGATTCCACCCTAGTTCACATACTCACATGCATGGTCTAAGTCTTAAGTTGAACCCATTGTCATTGGGTACATTGGCCTACTTGAGATATATTGGGACACATCATGACATTTGTCAGGGGCTCACGTCATCATTTGCAGTAAATTAAGCAGTAAATCAACAGTGGGCTGGACAAAAGAACAGGACAAATTATGATTGTTGAGGAAAATGCTTTTCTGGGAGGGTTTTGTTCTATGAGTACCCCCTTGCTATCCGTTTAATTATCTACCACTGAAACAAGACCCTATTGCGCACTCATTGAGAGTATAGTCATATAATGGCAATAAAACAGCACCCCTGTCAATCAAGCCACGTTGTCTTTACACACGTTAGCAGTAACCAAAACATTCCGCGATCCCTGACACATATACAGATGGGTAAATTTCATTCCCAGGTCAGGGCCTACACATAAGTTCACTGGTGACCACAGAGCACTGTCCAGTTTTATGTTGTATGCAGAAAACTCAATCAGCTGTAGTCTTAATATCTTTATATCTAGTGACATGGGTCTCTTCTCGAGTTGAGAGAAAGTGTAGATCAATTTTCCACATTAAGACCACTCCCGGTTAATCTTTATTTGGTGCATTATAACATACATCCTTACATGATCATTAATATGATAAACATTTTACCTCAGATACTCTTAATTTAACACACAATCTAGTTAAAGGCTTATTGATACTGTTGGTTATCCGAGTTGAGTTTTTAACGCTTTAGTGTCACAAAAATTAAGCTGGTTGTTTGTCAAAATTTAAACGGCAAACTTAATTCTAATCCATTATACCATTTTATGAGATGATAAATATGTACATGTACAGTCAAGAAATATTGAATTCTTTCAATAAAAACCTCCCCATGCATAAGACAGTACACCATTTTGCAATCCTCTCTCTTTTACATTTAGTATATCATTCATAAGTGTGTTTCGATTGGAGAGTTAGCAAACAACAATTGAATCTGTGCTGTGACTGACAAATCATGTCTACACTACTGTTAACCCTGGTCATCATATGAATTCAAGTTGCACATCATCCGTGGCACTGGAGAATGCATATTTTTGTGAGGGACATTAGCCCCGCACACACATCGTGTGCGGGATTATGACCCATTTCATGGATGCTGACTGACATCACAAACTGCCATGGGAACATGTTAGACATCTGTGTGCAATGAGGGTATTACAACGATGGATCAAGTCAACAAGCGTTGTGCTGTATTGTGCATGAGAGTCTGTGTGTCTGTGGGCTTTCATTATTGGTTTACTGCACACAGACACATTTTGCCAACTGGGTAGTTTCAAACTGTCACATAAAATTTGTACCCACGTCCAAAGTAAACCATCAACTTCACCTTTGGCGAGCACATAGCGATTTGCACTTTCGGTTTTCAGTTACATTTGACTTTACGTGCTTTTAAGTCTAAAATAAACCATCAATGGCATTTCCGTGTATACTTACACTGCGAATGATCGATTGTGCACAAAGGCATTTTATTTCTTTAGTTTAGTTAATTATTTTACCCGTATAAGTGTTATGATGGCAGTAGTATTGCTTAGTGATGCTGAAATGAAATATCCCGGTCAATTTTGCGCAGCCTTCAATACTTCAACGTGAGCCGAGACATGTTTTTGGCTGGTGATTTGCGTTATAGTGTAGTAAGCTGATCAAGTGTCAAGTACTTTGTAGCATCTCTTCAGTTTAGAATGGTAAATTTTTATAAGTGTACACTATTTCATCATTGAACTAAATTAAATAAGTGTTGCTACATAATACTTTTATTGTTACTGTATCGCACAGTCAATATCTATTGCTCACATGTTTAATCAAAAGTAGTTAACTTGTTTAAATGTGCTGCATTTGCGGGCACTCTGGTGTTTCACTTTTACCTTCGAAGACAGGTACATAAGTTACTACATATAATATTCACATTTTGTATTAATGCTGGTCAAGTGTTTATCATTGTCTGATGGTGCTGAGCTTGCTGGCACTTTAGCGTTTCAGATTTGCCACTGAATTCAAGTAAATAAGTGTTGATACATAATACTTTAATTTACAATATTGCATAGTCGATATATGTGACTCACATGTTAAATCAATGGTGGTGAGATTGTTTAGATGGGCTGAACTTGCTGCTAGCTTTTGTCTCAGTTTTTTCTGTAAACTGACGTATTAAGATAATAAACGCGTTGATATGAGTTTTATTCTTTCTTGAGACGCTTTCGTAGTTAATTCGTCATAAAACAAAATTGCTAATGAACACTATAAAAATAAATGAGGGGGTGGCCACAGCGTCAAGCTAGGCGGCCCTGGAGAGGAGCGAAGAAAGGGTCTTTTAATTTTCGCAGAGTTCTGATCACATCCTTTCGGCAGCGCTGCGGTGCCAGTTGGAACCCACACCGGCCAGGCAACAGCCAACCAAAACATGCAGGTACACTTTGATGATATGTTGCAGCAGGTCTAGGGCCGGACAACAGTGTCTGAGGATCATGAACTGCCCTAGCAGCTGTGGTACAATGGTCTCAGCAACAACAGACGAACAGAGTCAAAATGCATGTTATATCAAACAGCCAAATGCTGGCAAGGGCGGCGAATTTGCAAGCTTATCAGCTGGGACTACATAATAGATCCATCACATCACACTACATGTAGAACACAACAGTGTAAAATAGATAATTATGTTCTTTTCATATTTAATGTCAATATACTCTAACACATAAAGTTTAGTTGCATCTTCGATGATCCACAGCGGCCAGACAACAGCCAGTGAAAGCACTCGGGTACACTTTGCTGACAGGTGTTGCAGCAGGTGTATGGCCAGGTATTGGAGGACCATGACCTAACCTGGCAGCTGTGGTACAGAAGTCTGAGCGACATCTAACAGAAAAACAAAGTCAAAATTTATGTTGCATCGTACATGTTATAAACTCAGACAGGCGATCAGGGAATGTGTACTCTAAGAGTCTTTGATTACACAGGTTGCAGGATGTTACAAGCAAGGTAGGCCAACTGTCAGAAGGGTGCTGTGAACAGTAGCACAGACGCTTTGCCAATATGCAACCGCGTAACAGGTTTAAGTTGCCTAATAGGCCCTTGATAAGAATTTTGCTTGTCCATTGGCATTGGACTAGCTTCTGCTCAGTAGATCATAAAGGATGCAACTAAACTTTTTGTGTTAAAGTATATTGACAGTTAATATAAAAGGAACATAACTACCTATTTTACACTATTGTATTCTTCATGCAGCGTTATGTTATGGAAATATTATGTCGTCCCAGCAGATAAGCTTGCAAATTCACCCTTGCTAGCATTTGGCTGCATAATACAACATGAATTTCGACTTTGTTGGATGTTGCCAAGACTTCTGTACCATAGCTGCCAGAGCAGTTCACGGTCTTCCGACTCTGTTGCCCATCCGTAGACCTGCTGCGACACGTGTCATTAAACTGAAAGTGTACCTGCATGCGTGGTTTCAGTGGCTGTTGCCTGATAGGTCTACTTTTCCACCAGAACCGTAGCACTGCAGGATGGGACCGGCCAGAGCGACAATCTGGTTTCAAAGCGTAACATCATTGAGGCATTGAGGCGGGCCTTCCGGCCCTGTGCCCTCAAGCCTGCCAACGAAAGTAGTGTTGCCTTGCTTCAGTAGGGCGGCCAATGACTGCTCGTGGTCAGTGGCTGGATGGTGGGTTTGCTCTTCCGCCCCCTTCCTCTTCTTCCCGTTTTTAGGGATAGTGTTTTATGTATTTACTCCTGTTTGTATACTTTAAATAGTTATCTTGTTACACCTGTCTGTACACTTTACTTCGTTAGCTTGTCAATATTTTGTAGTTATTTTCTGAATGAGTTTCATTTCTCTTTCCAACTTCGGCTTTGTATCGCTATTTTGTGTTTTCTCTTATGTCCATTTCAATGTGTTAATTTGTACTTTTATTTCCTCATCCCTGGGTTTCTATAAAATATTGTGTACACGGGTGTTGTTGATTAAAGTGCCAGTTTTTTTTCCACACCTGTCTTTCTTGTGAAGGACCACTGGGGTAAACCATCATGGCATAGCATTTGAAGTGAAGTGCCCCATCTTGGGTACGTTATTTCATGGGCGTGTAATTAACATGCAATGCATGACAAGACATGCATAGCAATAGTGCAAACACATGGCATAACGCATACCTTTAATGTTCATGCAGTGTAGAATACCAGTAGCGGTGCAGAATACAAGTAGCAGAAGCAGAAGTAGACGCGGTAGAAACAGCAATATTTGACAAGCAGTGACAATATAGTGGAGCTCATTCAAGTCTCGGCTTTGGGAAGGCACCACACCCTGGACGCTGGAGTTTTATACCACACGTACCGGCTGCTGATCTAGGATGGAAGCTTCTGTCATTTTCGCAGTATTTTCTTCGGGCATTACACTGTCCCCAGTTTTATTTAAAAGGAATGTCTCTTATCTTAAAATTAACACCAAATACAATTTTGAGTTGCGACTACATAAATAATAAATAAGAATTTGGTGCTCAAATACCACTGTCCCCTCATTGTTGTTTAAAGGCATGCACCTGTGCTGTATCCTACAGATATGAAAGAAAAACAGAAGGGTTAGACCTCATCCAGCATGACGTTTCATTGTTTTTGTGCATCAACAGACATGTACATGCATTTGTGCATGCAAAGTGTTAATAAATGTGGTACAGTGAAACCTCATTATAACGAAACTCGGATATCCAACATATTCATTATAATGACAAATGTTTTGAATGGCAAAAGTCTATTTTCTTTGTTGTTTGATTCATTTATCTGATATATTCAGTTATCCAACACATTTTAAAGGGAACAGATGGTGTCATTATAACGAGTTTTCACAGTATATCCATGGGGCCAGGTAAGTATAAACAGGTGTAAGAGTGCCTTCCCCAAGGATTCTGGAAAAGAAATACAGATTTTATTAACCCTAGTAGAAACATTAGCAAAGTGCAACTATTATCAATTATTGACATGTATATGCAAGCTATAATCATTGATGACTATCTGCGCCAGCAGATGGGCAATTTCCATAACGAATCAATAATAAGTCAGATATCTCTGACCTTAGGGAGATCAAATATAATTTATGATCTTTCAGGAACATTTGAATAATATATCAAACTTAAGTATGATTACCGGTCAGAGCAAAATCAAACCAGGAAATCACATAAATTAAGAAATACACCAAAATTAGACCTAACCGTCCTGGAGATCAGAATAATTTTCCGACCCTTTCTCAAAAAATATAATTAAAAAGTATTGGCCAAAACAGTTTTTTCTGGCACCAAAATACATGTTTCCAAACAAAATGGGCCATGGTACATTTCTGGCACATTCTCAAGTTATATTTGCATGAAAATAGTCAGCACAGTTCCGACCATCTTTTGGTATACATGTATGAGATCCCAAAGAACATTTAGAATGATATATATCATGATAGTCAGAACAAATTCAACTAATGTCAATGCATGTATACATATGGCAAAGTATAATGCAGTATAATATACAACTTAGTCAGAATAAATCTGACCAAATCACAATATACATATGGATATTGGCATTATAGCTTATAAAAGCTCTTGGACACTGCCCCAGTCATATTGCATACAAAGGTCATAGGGATACTCTTGGCTAGTGCCATTGCTCTGGCAGATTCCATGATCATGCCTGGGTTAGAGTAACGGGTCAGATCCTTGAAGAAAGTGGGCAGCTGATACAGTGTGTCAGTCTCTAGTACCATTCTCTACAAGGAATTTGTCTGATGACTCACTCATTATCCTGTACCATGCGGGATGTTACTCTCACAATGAGGTTAGGAAATGCACTCAGGACGGCATTGTATAACTGTATATCTCCATGGGAACAATGCAGATGAACTTGTTGGTGTGGGGCAGTGACCTTTTCATAATTCCCAGGCATCTATATTTAGCATCTTGCCCACTCTCATCCCTGCAGTGGATTACAGCTGGGATATGAAATTTTGTAGCCAAGGGTAAACATTGCTCCAGGGCCCATTGCTGCTGTCTGATCATCTGGTCTGTTACCCCTGTCCGGGTGAAGTCTAGGCCAACCTCATCAATCCCCACAACCTTTGGAGCAAGTAGGACTTCTAGTTGTTGTATTATGTTGAGGGTATCATCCCTACTGGGTCCTCCCCCCCCCCCCCAACCCTTGGGTGCATCCCAATACAAAAATGGGTTCTGGGATCCTGCCCAAGCTGTTGGATCCTTTCAGGGGTTTTCCACATGTTTTCAAAAACCTGATGCGACACCACATATTCCAGCTTACATTCTTCTATACTCACTGGCTGCTGTGCTAGCACCTCTGCCAACTCAGCAGCCTTGAGGCTGAATAGCAATTCCCCTATGTGACTGTGGGTGTCAATAACGGTGTATTGCTGACCCATTGTACAGTTAATAGGCCGATCCATCACAAGAGACCCATTCTTATCAGACCCTGTATTTCTGTTATCACTTCCCCTGGTGATGTAGAGATGGTGGATGCTGTGACCTACCAATGCAACAGTGCAGCAACACAATTTGAGGGTGACACTGAGATCCTGGTGGTCATCTCTTGCCTTAGTGCTCTATGACTAAAGTCTATGAACAATATTTCCTCTACTTCCATCATTGTACTCTCTTCCCCATATAAGGAGTTGTCTAATACATTTTGGAACAGCTCCTGGACCGTACGTAATTTGAGTTCCTCTGTGAGTGAGAGAAGAAGTCCGACCATTAGTGCATACCATGCCCCCAAATAGGCATCTTTGAAGCGGTAGTTGTCAACCTGGTGTACCTTGAAATGGTGCTCCATGAGACCCGTTACCTGGGTGGCTTGGAACCTGCCCTCCCAACATGCCGTATTGGGTTAGCTATACCAAGGGAGGTGCTGTTTCATCACATGTCCTTTAGCATGTGAAGATGTATCACTACAAATTTGGCAGGGGTTGCCCCTCCTGTTCTTTGCCTTTACTTCAATTTGTAGGGTGCCTTCCACTTCTTCACCACTCCTCTTGAGGTGAGACTTAGCTGCCTGACCAGTTCCCTGATCATCCATATCCACTATCCTATCTATTTTGGGACCATCATTCTCTAATACAACGGTGATATTTTCTTTTTTTCCGTCTTCTGTTTTGAGTTGTTTCAGGAGAACTTTGTTTACCCAAACATCCATAATTGCCCACTCGTCTTGCCATTCCATTTCTGCTTCCTCTGCTATTCTGACAAAAAGATGGGTTATCAAGCTACAACATGAACTTCGTAATTATTAATATTATGTAGCATTCCATTCAATTCATGTAATATATCTGGCAACTAAAAAAGATTTGCTTGTAAAAGAATAGATAAAATTAGTCAATGTTTCATTTGACCAAAATGAATATTTCATCCGACTTAACTGTATACGATTTTTTTACTTAAATGACCAAATTGTCTAGCCTAGTGTGAATTGGTCTAAATATGAGGGACCTTCCTGCCTCTTTTAGTCACTCTAGGTTCAGATGCCAGTTTAGATTGTAAAGGATTGGATGCAGCAGTTTGTGCAAGATTTGGTGCAGTTGATTGATGAGATTGCAATGTAGCTGGCTGCAAAAATTTGGCCATAACGGTAGTAGGAATAGCAGTAAAGCTCAGGAAAGATTCTATGTCAAAATCATAATTGATTATGGGGTCATATGGTGGGGAAGGGACCTGCCCCGGAGGAAGATTGGAGTGTGCTAGCTGTTGATCCTCAGCTTCTGTTTCATCTTTTTGCTTGATGTTCAGAATTAGTGGGCTGTTAGTCTTTACATGTAGCTTCTGCTTCAGAGAATAATTCCCCGAAAACATCTGCCAGCAAAGATTCTTCTTGTTCCTCCTCATCATAAGCGACAGTGGCATCTAACTTAAAGAAGCCATGCCTCTTTTGATGCATCCACATAGGGATAAATCCAGCTTTACAAATTTTGAGCCAATCATGATGAACAACGTGCTCTTTGTGTCTTCCTTGGATCCTATATAGCACTTTGATGACGAGGAAAGGCCCACCCCATATCCTATTTAATTTTTTGGACTGACCTGGTTTACTTGCTCTATCCAAGCGAAAAACAAGATCTTCCTCTTCATATGTTCGCTTCTGGCCACTCACATATGTTTCCTTGCAATCCCATAGAACGTATGGCAGCTGCGAACTGAGGAGGATGTTTATCCCAATTTTGGTTGGAACCCCGAATGCAACACCGATTCATTTGTAAAAGTATGTAATTTTTCCTTTCCCCTGACCATTTCCTCAAGGTCGATATGGGGTTGTCCTGGTTCTTGTTACTTCCAACAATTGAGAGTGGGAATGTACTACATTCCCATCTACATTTTTCCTCTGGTCGCTGTGGATTTGTAAAGGACATTCAAATCTACAGATGAAGTTGTCTTCAATTTTCTCTACAATTGACTCGGGCCTGTGATCTGGCAGTGGAAAGCATTCTATCCATTTGGTAAATTGGTCAATCAGCATCAGTACATACACATTCCCCTGGGAACTGGGTGTAAAAGTCCCAAAAATGTCAGTATGGATGTGTTCCATGGTGCCCAAGCCTGCTCTTGGCCATGTCGTGGGCTTCTTGTTTAAGCTACATGTAGAACAGGAATCAACATCGATTTGGCTGTTTTGCTGCATATAATACCAGAAAAATCCTTGCTTGAGGATCTGTAGGGTCTTTTTCTGCCCCAGATGTCCAGACAGCCGCACATCATGGCAATATTTAAGAACCTCATCTCTTAGTGATTTTGGCACTACAAGGCACTTCCGTGCAATAACAATATGCCACTTGTTGAACAGAACTCCATTATCCAGCACCAGCTGTGACTTACACAACCTTGACTGTCACTTTGTTTAATTCACGGTAATCTATGCACCAGCGAACCCCACCATCTTTCTTGCGAACTAGAACTGGAGCTGGTGCCCATTCTGAGGAACTTGGTTGAAGACACCTATATTCAGCATTTGTAGAAGGTGCTTCTCTTCGCCCCTTCAAAACCAAGGGGAACCCTTCTAATGTGTTGTTTGATGGGCCTTGTTCCCTGGGTATCGATCTTGTGAGTGACACCAATAAAACAGCCAAGATCAAAATCACTCTTATAAAAAATATCAGAGTATTCAGTTAGCAGCGCAGATACTAACACAAGTTCCTCTGACATTCAAGTAGACACAAATTTGTCCACTAATGGCTTTACATGTTCTGGTACTTTCCTCACATGATCACAATGAGTGGTTGACTCTTTACTAGAGCTCAGAGTTCTTACTGAATGTAGAGGTTGCAGATTGTTTGTATTGACCTGACTAGCCATCAAAGTTAACAAACTGCCAGGAGACTCATGAGGGCTTGGGGATGATTTCCATGAAACTTCAAGGAAATTATTCATCTTAGAAGATAAACTATTCCCTTTTTGGCTTTCTTTGATTGAACGAGAAGTTGTACGAAAGTTATCCATCTCAAAGGTTGCACTATTTCCTTGTTGGCTACTTTTTGATTGGGTCAGAATAACAAGCAGTAGAGAGAATATAATCTACAGGGGTAACGCATCCTACTAATTTCCCTGGTTTCAGTATGACAAAAGTGTCATCCAGCTTAATTAGTTCAATGGGTGTGCTTTTCCGTCCTTTTACTACTATGGCTGGTGTAACTAAGTTGGGATTAACAGGGACAGGTGTAATAACATAGTGTCCCTTTAGAACACTGCGATTGATGCCATTCCACCCATCTTGCTGTTATGAGGCACCACAAGTCTTTGATCCACAACAACTTTACATACAGTGTGCTGTGTCTCCCTATTACGAATTAGTTTAGCTGGTACAACAATATCTCCTACCACTATGATGTTGTGCTTCAAGTCAACAACACAATCATGAGATGAGGAGAAATCCAGCCCAAGACTGAGTCAGTAATGAGAGCCACATAAGCATCACATGTGAAATTCTTTCCCAATACAATTTTTATGTTTTTTGCACAGTACACTGTCATGATGCTGCCTTTAGCTGCACAATTCAGATTTACTGTTTCCAGTTTCTTTAGGTGCAGATTAATATTTCTGGCAAAACTCCTACTGAGTTCTGTAACCTGCACTGCAGTAACGATGACAGCTTCTGCCTGTTGTGAATTGACCAATACTGGAACAATGATGTTATAACCTTGGTTTTGTTGAAATGACACCTCTCTAAGATTAGTATTCTGTACACTATTCACAAGTGAAGATTGGCTCTTCTTGTTGGCAAGGGTTGCCAATTGGCCAGCCTCTACAACCCTTGCTTGTTAAACTCTTTTACGGAGAAGGAGTTTGTGACTTGTACCTGTTTGGCGATTTGGGAGCTTTCATTGACACCGGTGAGCATTGAGGACCCTCCCTAGCAAAATGGGGAAGTTCTCTCGCAGATAAAACGAACACCCTTGTTTATTACACAGATGAAACAATCTTAGGTGTAGAGATAGGCTTTGGACTGGCTGACTTGCCTTTGGATTGGTAGTTGTTGTTCACCAACTGCTTCATTAACCAAGCCATACTTTTCATTTCTTCCTGAATTCTGAGTTAAACAGCTGAACAGATTGGTTTCTCAATCATTGCAGCGAATCTTTGCTGCAATTGTGTTTTCTTGTCGTGTGTTTTTTTCAGTGGCTCTTATTATAAACCCTTCAATAGGGTCACAAAAGGAACAGCCTTAACGCTCTTCTTGGTGGACATCATTTCAAAGTTCTGCTGATGGACTTTCATTTGCTGGAATGCAGTTTGCAGATCTTCAGGCTCCTTATTCAATACCAAAAGCGCATCCCTCTGGTGCTGGCAGCATGTAAAAAAGGCTTCCATTGCTATATTTCTTACAATACGTAGGGCTGCCCCCACAGCATCAGGGTCAGGGTAGCTGTTTTGTGGCAATTTTTGGGCATGTTCCGCAAACTCCTCTAAAGATTCTTCAGTTTCAGGTTGGCTAGTTGTTGGCGTATGCTGATTGGTGGATCGTTCCTACCAAAAGCGGTGGTCCATTTTTCTGTCACTTTTTCATAGTCATCTCTCACTTGAGGGTCCAAACTTCCGAAGAAGTCTAGGGCTCTTACCGCAAGTTATCTGTGAGATGATCCAACTTTTCCATTTTATCCCAACCATACCTTTCAGCCCTCTTCTCAAATCAAAGTATGTAGGGACGCCAATCCATTTTGCCATCATATGTGGCCATTTTTGTGGTTGGTGGTTCCGGGAAAGGCATCCTGCGCACAGACATTGCCCATAAATCATTTTGCCCGGGATCCATTTGATTTCCAGTTGCTCCTGCCCCCCTGCCGTGAGGAAAGCAATTCACATTCTTTGGCTGCAGAGCAGTAGGCCTAATATTTACATTTACGCAAGTTACAGCAGTATGCTGTACCTGTGCGCAAAGGGCAGTATCTGACTGCATTGGTGGCCTGTTACCAGGTGGTTGTACAGTAGTTGGCTGTCCTCGTGGCTCATTGGCTGAATATGGCACAGAAGTCAACTGTGCTTGAGGCTCATTGTGTGGTACAGTGGTCAGCTGTGCTAGTGAATCATTAGTGGAATATAGCACAGTGGTCAGCTGCACTGGCGGCCTTTTGACCGAGTATGGCTCAGTAGTCAACTGTGCCATAAACTCACCTTGTAAATTTCCGTCTAAGCCGTGTTCCCAATCACAGGGAAAGGATGCAGCCTGTGGTGTCTTTACTTGGAAAAATCTGGAGAAAAGTGCAGACGAGACTCCCTGAAATGTCAAGGAAGGCATCCTGGGATCTGGATCTAAAGCCCTGTACAGTGGTTGGTCCTGTGTCTTGTAACCTAGCGGGGGACCTGTGTATCCTGGTGGGGGGGGGGGGTATATAAATCCAGGGGGTACATCTGGTAGACCAAAGTTAGTCATCCTTGACCCTGCTGCCCTACCTACATACCTGGATGGGAGTGACATTAGTTGTGACCATGGGTGGATCTCTCAAGGATAGATTATGTGCTATCTTGCTGTCTCCCTTGGATTGGACTTTCCAGGATCGATTGCCACTTTTATCATTCTTGGTGTACATATTGGAGTGGAAGTCTTTATCTGTGTCCCAGTTGATACCAGCTGCACAATCTCTACTTACTGCTGTTGTTGATACCTCCTTTCAAATGATGTATCCATTTGCCGCAATATATAATCAGTCATGGCTTGCATTTGTTGAAGATAGGAATCTTTTGAAGAAAAATCTGCAGTTGGGGTAGTAACCTGTACCAGAGGGTATGCTGCAGCTCCCTCTTGTTCAATGGTTACCCATTTCTCCCTGAACATGAACTCCCATGATGTTGTTGGCAGAAGTCCAAGACGATATAGCACATCCTTTGTAAGGAATTCAGCTTTGTAGATAGATCATTGTGAAATTGAATGATTGGTCTTGCTATGTTTGCATTGGTCCCTGGTAGTGTTACCAGAAGTTTTTCAGTGGTAACACAAAGATTGACTGGAGCCATTATTTAATTTCAAATTCAATACACACATTGGACCGATGTGAAATCACTTCACTACTGAAACATTGGCAAATTCAGTAACCGTTCTTGAAATTCCATATATTGAACTTTTGAGAAGGAATTCAATCAAATTTCAATGTAAATTTATCAAAATTTCATGAAATTCAAATGCGAGTCTCACTACATTCAATGAAATTCAAATGCGAGTTTCACTATATTCAATGAAATTTTAATGTAAATTGCTCAAAATTTCATGAAGTTCAGTGAAAATCAAATGCAAATCTCATCACATTTAATGAAATTCAAATGCAAATCTCATTACATTCCATAGAATTTGAATCCAGGTCTATCAACTTGAATGAAATTTCACTTCAGGTTCGAATGAATTCAATAAAATTCCAATGCAGGTCCCATTGGAATTTTGTATGCTGAATGTAAATTCCTAATTGAATTGAAAATCAGGAGCAGGGATTTAATAAACAGAATTTTCAAAATGTATGCATGTATTGAAATGCTATAAGTAAATTTCAATACAAATATATGCTCCTCCAGGCAAACATGAAAATATTCTATGTTAGAAGCTCAGGATGCACAACTGTAGGCTTATTATCTTTTTCCCTGCAAAATATTTTAGAAAATGGGAAGCCAATTTCCAAAATTAATTTCCAATAAAAATTCAAGGAAAAAACCATTTGGAACCAATGTCAAGAAATTTTTCAAACTTTTACTCCAAATAAATCAATGAATTTGCAATTTGTCAAGACAATATATTAGCCAAATGTGGGTTAAGGTCCCAACAGGGATTAACTGATTCACAATGGTACCTAGCCGTGAGGACCAGGGACTCAGCTTTTGGGTACAGATTCAATGATACATGTACATAGCAACTTACACTTCAATTCGAATATGATCACTGTTTGCAAGTGTATACGATCAGATCATTACAAGATATCAATGGTGTATGCAAAAAAGGTGTGCAAGTTTGCAGTTTATGTGGACTGGGGAATAACTTTAAACACAGGGCTGATACAGTGCATGTAGTTCCCTAATAAAAATCCCAGCACCATTTTCTCACAAAATGAGAAATGCTACTCTGATTATAACACCCAAGTTGAAAACAGATCTTCACACTTTACAATTCACAATTTAGAAATTCAGCCAAAAATATTGTAGAGAAATTACAGTTTCCTTACTCTCTCTATCCCCTTTTATTGAAAAATAATAAATACATCAAACATTTCTTGAAAAAAAAGACAAAATGCTTTAATATATGTGAAAGTATGCTGTCCAAAGATGTACAGAGAATGAACGAACTTTAGGTAAAAAAAATAGGCCTAAATTTGGAACTAGTTCGACAAGCTTGAATAGGGAGTGCACCAAAATTATCTGGTGACCTCTGGGTACAAGAAGTCACAAAAAATCATGACCATAAACTTCTCATCAGCTTTTGTTCACCAAAATTACTTGGTGAAGTTAATTTACAAAAATACCACAATAGTAACAAGCAACAAAAAAAAAATCTTCTAGTTAAATGGATATTTTCAATTTTCTGGCTCTTTTATATCGTTCAAGATCAAATCCGAACAATATGTCAATCAAATTCACATTAAACAGTAAAGATAGGCATCTTTAGTGTTCTGACTTGAAACATGCATTGCAAAAAATTACAAAAAGCATGGGAGGCAAAAGGTAGCCATGAACCAGTCGAGATAAAATCCTTACTGTTTTACAATGCAACAAGCAAAACACATGGGTCAAAATTCCAGAAAGGCAGTAATTTAGAAGAAGAAATGCCCTCAAGGTACGCAGCGTAGAATACCAGTAGCAGTGTAGAATACAACTTACAAGTAGCGGTAGAAGCAGTAGAAACAGCAATATATGGCAAGCAGTGACAATATGGCAACGGGCAAAAAGTATCATGGTAGAGTTCATTCAAGTCTCGGCTTCGGGAAGGCACCACACCCTGAGCGCTGGAGTTTCATACCACAGGTGCCGGCTCATGACGTCGGCTGATCAAGGACGGAACCTCCTGTCGGTGTTGCAGTATTTTCCTCTGGCACTACAGAAGGGACATCGTCTGATGATTCCCGCTCCTCTTGAAAATTTAAAGTCTTCCTTCAGTAGAACGCAAAACAAGCCAGATAACTATAAAGTAAACCACTAAGGTTATGATACGTTAGCATGCTTGCATCCTTTCCCTGCACACTTTCGTCATGCCGCCGTAATACCACTCTCGTTTTGCCATGGGCCGTTGCTACCTGTAGCCACGTGACAGGCTGTTGGGCCGTTGCTACCTGTAGCCACGTGACAGGCTGTTAGGTATGATTGACGGGTGGCATTGCTCCGTTTGGCTGCTGAGCACCAAGAGAATGACACATGTACGTTGGATGTCTACATGCCTGTGTATTTTTCGCGTTTTTCTCCTATTTCTACTTTAGTTCAAAACTTGCAATTTTGACAATGGATAGAAAGGGCATTCATCTTGCAAAAACCGTTAAAATCTCAAAATCCACCATGCAAAGGTTTTTGTAGTCTCTAACCTGTTCTTAAGGAAAGACATCACATTATGCTCCCACGGACCCCAATACTAACCTTATTTTATTTTCTTGAATATAACAATATGATTATATTATCTCAAAATTAAAACAAAAATTTTGAACACAATATTTCCTTGGATTTCAACCAGCTTGAACTTCATTGGTGGAAACGGTTTACCAGATATATTACATCACGTTATGTGGAGGCATATTTGTACGTTTTTTTCCTCGGCAAGATACCATCATGGCATTGTAACCTCAAATGGAACTGGATCTTATTTGTAGGCCTATATGTATGTTTTTATATGTATGTATTTGTTTGCATATATCATAGTATGTGTTTAATATAATTTGTTTCTGAAGTCAGCTGAATAATATTCACTTCATAGCCTTTGTCATATGTACAGTGTATTCTTTCACTTTTGCTAAATTCATGTACTCTAAACATCCGATATTTAAAAAATAACAGTATTTAGTCCATTCAATAGAGTCACTTTAACATATCATCTTTCAATGACAATAAATGGATCCACAAACTATCATAAAAACCGAACATCCCACTAAGATTTAATTCAAAAATTATTTATCCAAACATTTAACCTTCCTCATTATTAAAAGTTATCAAAAATACTCTCATAGGCCTACATTTTCATCCTATATGATAAGGTGGGTCTCTCTTCTTTCCAGGACGATAATATTGTGCTACAGTATGAGTGGCAACATTATTGGCAACGTCTGGGGCTATTCTCCAAATAGGCTCAGACGACCCGATAAGGCACAAACCATAAAAAACAAAGAAAAAGAAAAAAAAACTGATAATGCATGTAAGGATACATAAAGATCTGTGTATTATACATACTAGCCTTTGGAAACAATCTAATTTGGCTTATTTTGATGATTAAGAAAATGAGACTTGACATAGGCCTACATAATCTTGATGCATATACCTATATTTTGAAATTGTGTTTCAAGGTTTGGACAAATAATATTCACAGACAGGCCCATTTACACATTATCCATCTTTCAAAATGTTAAGGAACCCAAATAAACCTGCTTCAACGTGAAAACTTACCAGATATGTTGAAAAATATCTGTGACGAACATGCGCTTTGGCCCTTATCTAGAATAAGAAAACCCCATATCTTAGACGGCTATCTTAATTTAACATTGTTATGCTTCTATAATTTGATAGGTTATATAATGTTGTATGATACATGCATTTTATAAGAAACTGATATTCAGTTTTTAATGCATAACTATGTTTTCTACATTTAAACCATGTTTGCACAGTACGCTCTTAACTGCTTTCTCAATATAACAGAATCTTACACCAAATCTAGTTGCATGGAGGAACGTAATATAGTTGCAAGGAAAAGGTATGTAGCATTAACATTTTACTGCACATACAAAATCTGTGTCAATAGTGGCATCATAACGTAACTGTGCATTTTTATGTCTTTTTTTTTAGCTATTTCAATATTTTCACAGGATATAGATAAAATGCCCAATTCAGTGGCACTAATATCTTTGAAATTTTGTAAACTTGAGTTAACACATTTATGCACCAAACCCATCCCTTTTTATTGTAGGCATTTGTAATTTTTTTACCTTTTTATTAGTGCCCCGCCCACTTGGTGGGGGACTATAGGTTTGCACCTCGTCCGTCCGTCCGAAGCTTCTCCGGGCCATATTTCCAACACCATAACACCCACAGCTACCAAATTTAATGTGTTTGTACTTCCTAGGATAGATGTGTATGGTGTGCCAAAAGTAGGTCACTAGGTCAAATATCTGGGTCACAGAATACATATGTATGAAAAATCTTGTCCGGGCCATAACTTTTTTGTCCTTTTACTCAGAGTCATGAAATGTTACACAAATGTGAAGCTTAGTCTAAGAAAGTGTCATAAAGCAAAACTAGGTCACTAGGTCAAATATTTGGGTCACCGATTGATATGTAAATATACAGAAACAAATTTTGTCCGGCACATATCTTCCCTATATTAATGCTACCTCTTCAATTTTTTTATGGTGGGTAGACCTTAGGTAGTAGCTGTGCATAGGCATTGTTTTGTGTGGCTAATTACTTGCATTAATTAATTATTTAACAAAGATCGTTAAGCAAGACAAATTTTGTCCGGGCCATATCTTCTAAACTATTAATGCTAGCCCTTTGAATTTTTTGTGGTGGAAAAGTCAATCCACATCAACACAATTCAGCGGTCAGAATTGCCTACCCATCAAATGCATGAACGACGGACAGGGGCAGGGACAGGGAACCAGTTTAGTGAATAAAGATAAAACTAGCAGCATGGAGCATATTTGTCACACACTGACTTCGTGCAAACACTCGGCCAGTCTTGTACCTCCTTTGCTCCGCTTGGATCGTTTCACTGTAATATGCCGTAAGCAACTGTAGCCTTATTGTGTATTTAAAATAGAATTTAAAAACGACAACAACAACAACACCGGAGGATAAAATTGTCCGGATCCTCCTGGTTCCAACGTCAAAGGTGATGACAGCCTGGTTCCCCCAGGTGCTGGTGTGGTATGACCATTGGAAACTGACAGGGAACTACTGCCTAAAAGTAAAACCAGCTGCGTGGAGCGTACTCGTCTTGCAGAGTGGTGGGTCTTATGCATCACCTGAACATATTAAAAGGTGTCATATGATTGCACGTTGATACGTTATCAACTGCATTCATCGTGAAATGAACGTCCAAACATTTCCTATTTTCTGATGCTGAAGAGAAAGCCAAATAAATGCTATGTAAATATTATTATCCCCCCCCCCCTCCCCCGCCTAAGAAGGCCGGGCACAGAGATTTGCTCATATTGGTCTGTCGGTAGAGAAACTTTGGTCATGGCCATGACCCTAAGCATAACCATAACTCAAGAAAATTTGTTTAAGATAGTCTTTGATAGTGCCCAGATATGTACTCCAGTATAAGCGCAAGGTGAAGTGTTACCTTGCACCTATTTCCAAGGTCATTGAGGTGGTGTAGCAAGTTTTGGTTTCTATACGATAGCTAGAATTTTTTTTTTGATGATTGGACCTGTATATTACACAGGTTACAGTCCTTGTCTAGATCAATTTTGATGTTGGGTGACTTTCACCTGAATTCAAAGGTCACAAGGTCAATTTAGTGAACCTAGTTTCTGCATGGTAACTGGGAACTTAAGTTGTGACTTAAGTATTGCTCGCGGTGGAGGGGGGTGGATGAAGAGGGTGGACCTGGAACACCTATGCGTTCAATAACCCACATAGGGCCATATATACAACAAGATATTGTGTATTTATCTGTGCAGTCAATTATTTGTGCTAATAAGATGATGGCGGATGGGCCTAAAACCACAACATTGTCACATGGAGCCGCTATTATAGAAAAGTTTGAAAAGAAGCTCACATCTGGACCACCATCCCGCTTCACGTTTGGCATGATTTCTCCGTTTCTGAACACACCAACAAGCTGTAACTCACCAGTTTATTCCATACCTATTTTCTACAGGTAAGTCACACAGATGATCCATTGAAATCCGCATATATACACAGCAACAGGCCTATAATTGTCGAATATGTCCCACAAATTCATTTCGGGCAAAAAGTCCGACATTCAAGCTCATTTTTTTTTTCCCGTGTAGATTGATTTTTTTTAACTCAGTTGACTTGCTAGTCGATATCTTATCGGGGACGCGAAAGCAGACTCACAACTTTATCCATAAAAGCACTAAAAACCTTTTTTTTTTCATCTCAAATTTTAACATCACACAATATAAAATGTATCCAAGATATCTCACCTAAAATCGCAAACTATGAAATTTTTAGTTCAAGAATAACTTTGAATAGCAGTGTTGAACAATCCTGCAACGGCGATGTGGAGAAAAATTCAAAAATTGACAAAACACACTTATACTCATAATACAACATCTGAAAATTACTGCAGCAATACCCTAGAACATTTTAAGGTTCAGGGGTCCCTAGAAGTGTTCTAATTCTATTTCAAAGCAATTAGCTTGGCGGTTTGAGATATTTTTTAAGATTTGGTGACAAACTAAACAAAATCATCCAAAAAAAAAAAAAAAAAAAAAAAAAAAAGCCTAAAAAATCACAGGAGCGTGACCATTTGAACAAACCTGGTACAGTCCTATCCAAGGTACATTTCCACCAAATTGGAAGTGAATGTGGCCAGTGGTTTCGGAGAAGTCGGAAATGGAAATTGTGAATGGACGACGGTGCAACTAACCGACGACAGATCGACATACTATAGTAAAAACTCGGAGTCACCTGAGCTAAAAATGAAGATTTGAATAAACACTGGCCAACCACATTAATGTATAAAAATAAAAAGTAAAACTTAAATCTAGAAAAAAAAATCAAAACGTTGTCTTCAGAAACAAACTTAAAATATAAGAATTGTGGTATCCTCAAAGTACACTTTATGTAACAGTATTATTCTTTTACTTGCTATTGTGAATGTCTGGTAAATTGTATCAAGAGCAAAACATTGCTTGGTAGTCTCTGGGACCGACACTTTGGCACTGTGAGAGTAATAAACAGAGTCCAAGTCTATGTTAAGGTTTTCGAAACTGTTTCCAGAACAAAATTTGGTAAACATTTTGTGTCTTCCAATCGGGCGACGATATCACTTAAATTAGTAAACATTTAAAGTATGAAAATCTTGAGTACAAATCAACCGTTCACCCAAAGTACCCGGGTCCCATATTGCCCTCCACATTACTTCACTAATGCACACACATGCTGTCAGGTAAGTATGACTTGCTAAATTGACTTCGTATACATCCTGCAGGAGGTATATAGGATTCCTGGTGTGTGTACGTCCGTTCGTCCTTTACATTAGTGACGCTAAACTTGTGTCTGCAAATGGTATTGCGTTTCTTGTCAGATTCACTTAAAACCTTGCAGAGTTTGTGGGTATAATGTTGACCAAATCATATTGCATAGGCATGACTGCATAAATTATCTGATTTTTCAATAGAAATTTTGAAAACACAAGTACAAAATTATTGGTACGTGCACATATTAGCATTGTACGCCCACTGATCCCCAACTAGTCTTCACCTTTCTGTCATATTCATTTAAAAGTTTGCACAGTTTATGGGTATGATGTTGAGCAAATAATTTCCCTGTTTTTTCAAGACACTAGACTTATTGTTCATTATGTGACCACTTTTGCCTACTACTATAAGGGCATTGTCTCAAGGACAGGTAAGACACGAAAAACCTTCGCATGGCCGATTTTGAGATTTTAACGGTGTTTACAAGATGAATGTCCTTTCTACTAGTTGTCAAAATTTCAAGCTTTTAACTAAAGTAATAATATGAGAGAAACGCCAAAAACCACACCGGCATGTGGATATCTGAACGTCCATGTGTCATTGTTTCGGTTTTCAGCCGAAAAATGCCACCTGTCAATCTGACTTAACAGCCTGTCACGTGGCTACAGGTAGCAACGGCCCATGGCAAAAGGAGAGTGGAATGCGGCGGCAATGCGAAATCGGGCGGCATGCCGAAAGTATGTTTGTGGGCAGGGAAAAGATGCAAACATGCTAACATATCATACCGTTAGCGGTTTACTTTATATTTACCTGGCTTGTTTTGCGTTCTTATGAAGGGACACTTTAAATGTTCAAGAGGAGCGGGAATCTTCGGACGATGTCCCTTCAAAGGCTGTGCGCGATGGATTACCCCATTGGTCATGCACACCAAAAAGAGGCGAAGGAACAACAATACCCACGACCATATTATTTTATCGAAACCCAGGGATGAGGAAATAAAAGAACAAATAAACACATCGAAATAAGCATAAACGTGAACATCAGAGAAAACACAAAATAGCGTTACAATACTCAGGTTGGAAAGAGAAATGAAACTCATTGAGAAAATAACTACAAAATAATGGCAAGCTAACTAAGTAAAGTGTACAGACAAGTCTAACAAGCTAACTACATAAATTATACAGATATGAGTAAATACAGTAAAACGCTATCCCTAAAAACGAGATGAAGAGGTTGGGGGCGGAAGACCAAACCCGTCATCCGTCCACTGACCACGAGCGGCCATTGGCCTCCCCACCAAAGCAACCCAACGAAACTTTCGTTGCCAGGCTTGAGGTCGCGGGGCCCGAAGGGCCGCCTCCATGACGTCACACGTTGAAACCAGAATGGCGTTGTCGCCGTTTGACAGATCGCTGAAAAATATTTTCCGCACTTCAAAGGTTCTTTTTTTCAAATGATTGGCCAAGATTTTATTGACAACCTCCCCGAATGTTAAGGGACGATGTTTACTACTTTTGTACAAATATCAGCTCAACTTGAGCAAATCATATTGTTTCAGAGGCAAATGATCTACATCAAAGCCCTTTGAAGCTTTTTTCTCAGAGAGGATAATAGGACGAGAACCCCCACCTAAGAATGGTTTTTAAAGATAACGGCAGGGCAAACTTTAATCTGGTTAACAGCTTTTGATTCTGTAATGTTTGAACTGCAAAAACAATTCAGCGATTTTCTAAATTTTGCTTCGTTTTTTTTTCTATGAAATGAAGAAAATGAACATCATGAAAATCAAAGGAAGATTGAAAGGTCAAACTTTGAGGATGGATAGCAAAAAAACGAAACCAAACATAAAAAATTGCAGGATCTTTTTCTGTCGCCAATATGTCAGGATTAAGATACAAGTGTAATTCTGATTTTATCAGAAATAATTTGTGACTTGGGTCAACATTTATGGGGTGGATGCTTTGCGGTCAACTTTCAATCGTTCATGCAACAATTAACATCACAGACACCCAAATACGGAACATAGTAATTCTTTGGAGTATGACGATTACACACATATATGATATGTTATCCTAACACAAATACATTTTGAGCTAAGATTGACTAAAGTGGGATTTATTTTTGGTGTCTCACTTGTCCTCAAATAGCAGGTAGCACTGTATTTCACAATCTGAAATTACCTCCACATTATGTGGAGACCATCAGTTACCACCTGTGCGGTGAGGGAAACAGAAAAAAATGCCCCCTTCAGCTACGTGCGTCATGTGAAATTATCTCCACAGTACATGGAGACTATCAGTTATCACCTGTGTGGTGAGGGGAAATAAAAAATGCCGGCTTCGCAGGACACACATTGCTAAATGGGGGCATTTTTTATGTTTCACCTCACCAGATAGGTGGTGATGACGGTTTTATCTTGTGATATATATTGATTATCCTTATCAATTAAGACTGAGAGTTAAGATTAAAAGCCGTAATTTCCTATAAGGATGTTAATGACATGGTTTCTCTGAACGCTCGCACCGCGAAAATTCATATCGATTGAACTGAGGCTGCCGTTGGAAACATGTCATTACTTGATTCAAACGGAATGAAAGTGAAAACAAAAATGGGCGTGGCTAAAGCAGGGCAAAGAAGAGGGATCGAGAAATTTCGGGCACTTCTAAACCAATAGAAAGAGGGAATAAATGCCCCTCAAAAGATAAATGAATATTTTCATGATGCGTATACCAATTCAACATAATAGATCAGTGCTAATGGATATGTACCTCGGGGTGGGGGTATACATTCCTGTTTATTCCTTAGAGCCATTGGGAAGGGATCTTTTTTTCTATTTTTAAATTGACAAGGATGGAGCCTCAGCTCTCTCATAGTGGTTTCCAGTTTTCGACAACCCAGGTGAAGAAAATTTATTTACGAACATTTCTGCTGTATGATTTAAAGATCTTGTACTTGTGTCCACTATAAGGACTATTGGGTCGAGAAAAACATTTTTTTAGCATTCCCTGTTTACAGCATCTGTGTATTTGTAAGTCTCTCGCATATCTGCGTGGTATCTCCTGTTTTGTAACGAAAGGAAATCTACTAACTGTTGGTTTGTACAGAGATTGTGGCACCTAGCCTGCAATGTTTCTGGCAATTTTATATGTGTTTTATTCCGAGAGCCCTATATTCCAAAATCGATCTGACCATTGCTCTGTACAGCGTTATTATTTTTTAGGCTTTATGATTCAAAGATATTACGATTCAAAGATCTTTCTGCTCTTTAACTTGTTTTAATACAATGTCATCCATGGTGTAAATGGAGCTGAAGGATTCTTTTACTTTAAGGACAACACATACAGTGGCATTAAACTTCAACAGCCACAAATCAGACAAATCGCTGATCCATTGCATCATGCTGCATGAAGAATACTACAGAGTAAAACAGATAATTATGTTTTTTATATTTACTGTCAATATACTCTAACACATAAAGTTTAGTTTCATCTTCCATGATCTACTTTACAGAAGCTATTCCAATGCAAATGGACAAGCAGATTTCTTATCTTGGGCCCTACTGAGCAACTTAGACTTATTACTTGGTTGCATATTGCCAAAGCTTCCGTGCTTGGGCATCGCCGTATCATGCTGCAAGCTATGTCATCAAAGACTGAAAGAGTACCCATTCCCTGATCGTCTGCAGACTTTCCAACCTGGGAGAAATTTTATGAGAGAGACTTCGTACATGTGACTCCCCACACCTAGCCGGCCCCGAGAAGCCGGTGGATTTTTAACATCAAAATATGCATTTTAAGGCATTTCCAGGTACTTGAAGGTGTTAATGAAGACAAAATAAAGGTGATCATTTTTTCTGAAAGCAAATTTTTACCCGTCTGGTGTTTTTACTCAACACAATGTCACTGGTTATTATTCAAGCTTTTACAGCTTTCAAAATTTATATCCGGCTTTCAAAATGAACCTACCAAACCCTGTTATTCATTCTTTTTGTTTAAACACAACCTTATTATAATGGCTGGTGGCTTTTTTTTTACCATTTTAGGACCTCCTTGTTCGGTTCGTATGAATAACCTGTTTTTTTTTATTTTATTTTTTTTAAATATATTTTAAATGCGTGAGTTGGCTCAAGACGAGCGTGTGAGTTGGAAGGTCTGTGCCTGTTGCTTGACTGAGTTCATAAACTGTACAATGCAACATGAATTTCGACTTTGTTCCTGTGTTGAATGTTGCCAACACTGATCTGTACTACAGCTGCCAGCGCAGTTCATGGTCCTCCGACACTGTTGCCCGGCCGTACACCTGCTACAACACGTGTCATCAAAGTGTACCTGCGTCTGCTGGGTGGCTATTGGCGGGCTGGTGTTTTTTTTCCAGCGGCACTGCAGCGCCGCCGAACGGAAGCGACCGGAACTCTGGGAAAAATGAAAAGACACTTGACTCCTCTCTGTGACCGCTTCTATTCGCGGCCTGGCTTGTTCTATAGCTCGATGCTATGACCGCTCCCTCATTTATTTTATATATTCATTAGCAATTAATATTTTATAACGAATTGACTAAGAAAGGGTCTTAAGAAAGACTAATCATCAAAGTGTAGGCCTACCTGCGTGTTTTGGTTGGCTGTTGCCTGGGCGGTGTGTTTTTCGCCCGGCACTAAGAAAGGATCTTAAGAAAGACTAAAATGAGTTTTATGATCTTTATTTCTGTTGACAGTGAGGTCTTTTTTTATTGAAAATACAAGGATATACAAATGATTTTCTCTATTTTAAATAATCCTTATTAAAAATTTGTGTTTGGAACAGGCCAAATATGCACAGAATTGTTAGAGGTCTTTTCATTTACATGTTGTATTAAACATACTTCACTGTATTTTGCGTTAGACAAATCCAATTCCCAAAAACCTATCCCCACACATTCGATTCCTTTTTTCAAGAAAGCCAGCTTTTGGGGGGGGGAGGGGGGGGGGGTTGCTGTTTAAATTCCATATTCTTGTGCATGAAATGTAAAGTTTATGATTACAATGTACCAACATGCAATACAACACATCTGCATGGAGATGAAGGATGCGATTCATAGTATAGTCTGTTCAATGTAGTCAATGGAAATCGGTGCAGGTATAGCTGCTGCTATATCTTTTATTTCTTTTTTCATCTGCGATCCTACAACCGAAGGCTAGATCTGAAGTTTAAAGTATTTTTGCAGAAGTCCAGGTCTTAATTTCATGAATCCATCATTTAAATCTTTATTCGATTATTTTGCTTAGTACTAGTAACTTTAGTGGATAGATTATGTGCAAAGCAGCAGAACATCGCATATAGATATAATTTAAAGGCAATAAGAGATTACTGGATCCAGCCCCCCCCCCCCCGCCTCTTTTATAACCTTGCTTAACACAAGTTTCATTTTGGAATGACTGTAGTGAATAGAAAAGACTATCACTATGACCCAGATACTTGACCTTCTGACCTACTTTAATGCATGACACTTTTTTGTGTCCAGATACACAGGTGTGTAAAGTTTCAGGATTCAAAGTCCAAGGATATCTCAATTATAGCCCGGGCACAAAGTGTAAGGTACTTTTACATGAATGTGTCACCGAGACCCAGATACTTGACCTAGTGACCTACTTTTGCTTCATAACACAACTTAACAACTTGTGTGTGACCTTTTCATGAAACTGAGTTAAATAGTAAAGGATTTATAGCCCTGACATGATTTTACAAGAATATGTCACTGTGACCCAGATACTTGACCTAATGATCTAATTTTTGTCACATCGCACACCCTTATAACCTGATGTAGTGTGTGTAAAGTTTCATTATTGTAAGTTAAAGGATAAGCAAATTGTAGCCCTGACACGAATAGCCGAGACCCAGATACTTGACCTAGGGACCTATCTTTATTTCATGACACATATATTTGTCAAGATATGTATGCGTGTGTGTGTGTGTGCGTGTGAAGTTTCGTGAAACTAAGCTAAATAGTAAGAGAATTATAGCTCGGACACGATTTTAAAAGGATATGTCACTGTGACCCAGATACTTGACCTAGCGACCTACTTTTGGTTCATGACACACCCTTATGTTTAGTTGCACCTGTGTGTAAAGTTTTATTAATCAAACTTGCAGGACAGCAGAATTATAGCCCGGACATGAAGCTTTATGTATTTTTACATGTTTGTGTCACCGTGACTCAGATACATGATTTGGTGACCTACTTTACTTTTGGTACATGACACACCATTCTGTGAAGATGCAACTGTCCGTAAAGTTTCATTAATCTAAGTAACATAGTAAAGGATTTATAGCCTGGACATGATTTTACAAGAATATCGCACCTGTGACCTAAATACTTGATTTATTGACCTAAATTTGGTACATGATGCATCCTTGTGTCCAGATGCACTTATGTGTAAAGTTTCATAAATCTAAGTTGAGGGACAGGCAAATTATAGCCCAGACACGAAATGCAGACGGACACATAGATGCATGGAAAAGGCGAATTTATATGCCCCTCCTCCGTTAGGAGACGGGCATAACAAGTGAAAATGATCAAATAGAGTCCATTTTAAAACTAATTCAATAGGATAACTTGGGATTTACCTAGGATTTAAAAGGCTGGTTGTGAATTTCAGACTTCCAATGTCCATATTTTTTTTAATGGAATAACAGAATTTTCAAGTGTTTACAGACAATGCATGAACCAAGTCGATTGTATTATGCATCCAAGGTCTGTTATATTTGGCTCCTATATCTTGTTCCTATCATAGTGGTATGACTGGACAATTGAGATATTAAATGAATACGTTGAAATATAAAATGTATATTAGGTACTACACGTTCGGTGTTTTACTTATTCTTTTGCAAATACAAAAGCGTGTAACTTCTGTTGAAGTGTTTTTGTTTCAAATTTGGTGGGTACCTGTAGTTACTTAGTCCTCTGACCGGGATCACTGAGAAACTTCCTCTTTTGTGTCACTGTGGTATAAATATAGCCAGTGGTTTGGTGCATTCCTTCAATGGGTAGGGTTGCATCTTTAAGTCAGTCATAACAACCTCCAGCTGTCCATGTAATGGGCAGTGTTATACTGTTTAGTGAAAAGGTAATAAGCAGTGGTCCCATGAGGGTTATGAGGGTGTCAGATTTCCATACTCAAAGTGAGGATGGGATGACCGGCTCTAATGGAACAGACATACAAAAAGAAATGAAATTAAACGCCAATATACTGCACATATATATATATATACATATATATATATATATATATATATATATATATATATATATATAAAGTTTTTCTTTACATGAGCAGCTAATCTGAACTTATGGGACAAGATTTGAATAAGGCATAGTTGTTGCTTTTGTCTTCAAATTGTCTTTTTAAGTGACGATAAGTGTTTTACGAGTACATATTTTAGATTTAAATGGAATAAATAAACCACATGCACCCAAATTCTGTACAGGTAAAATTGTATGAAAGTATAACTGAATTACTAAAACACTTGCCATATATTATGCACAAGCAAATTAATTCGTGTGTATTTGCAAATCACGCTGGGCCCCGTGATTAAAAAAAATGCTACTCGATTGATTATGTTGGTATATTAAGAATAATATTGTATGAAAGGGATCTACAAAACATCAAAGGGTTTTACTGACCATTTGTTATGTTTGATATTGAAAAGATATCCAAGTAAATAACCTATTTCTTAGCTATTTTGAATTTCAGTAATATGACTGTAAATTACTGATGTTTATCCTAAACTTAAATTTATTCCACTTATTTATCAATATAATAGCTTCAACGAAACCTATAATATTATAATTACGCATTCTGTCACATTTATATTCATCCAGATGTACGTTAAAACTGTGCATGCATAAAATTGCCATTTGAAAAATGAAAAAAGTTAAAAACATCAGTTCTTCACATATGAAATATGTTCCAAATTCCAGTTAACCTTCTACTTATTTTAGTAAAGCATTATACATATCATATCCGACAAATTGCGATATCTTTGTTTTATTAGAACTTGAGTGGGTCATGTTTTTTTTTTTTTTTGTTTGTTTCTTTTTTTTTTCATCTGAAAAAAAGGTTAAAAATACATATCGGTTGATTTTTCGGTTTGAAATATATTTCTGACATATGGATAGGTGCATATGGCCTTGAAGTACTCATCCTGATCCTCCATGATGACATTGTAAATAACGCCAAATGTCAAAAAAATATTATGTCAATGGAAAGTAAAAAAAAATCGATCTGCCCACTTTTGAGAATCGGCCACACACACACACACACATGTGTGTGTGTGTGTGTGTGTGTGTGTGTGTGTGTGTCGCTGTGCGTGATTAATTTCTATTTCAGAGAAAAAACACGGACACTATTTGCTTTTGTCCTGTTGATTCAGTGTACGTGGAGACAAACATTCTACTCTACTTATTGCCATGTCAACAAAATAATGTTCTTTGTTCCAAATGTGTGTCAACTATACGCATACCTGAGTTTGTCGGTAAATATATTTTTCGACATATTTCTCGCGGCTTGTAGTTTAGATCAATAGAGGGCAGCCATATGCATATCTAATGTCAGGAAAGGATTCTTAAATAATAATAAAGTTCTCAGTCCATCATAATGTAATCCCAGTGATGTTTTCCAGCGATTGCTCATACATTTTGACATTAAATGTGCTCTCGTGTTTGAGACATCTGACAGTATAAAAGAATTGGTGGCCTTCCAGCGCCATACAACTTGCGGCGTCAATACCAATCCGAGCCCGGCTGTTCTAAACATTGTCAAATTTGATACGTTAACATTAGAAATCTCACGGGTGACCAGTGACCACAAATTAGACAAACTATCCCTTCTAGCTCGGACAGAACATTTCAATGTCATAACGTTATATAACACTTTTTTAAATTCTATACAATAATCACAGCGACTGTAACTGTCTTTTTGCCCGAAAGAGATCTTAAACATGTCTCAAAACCAATAAATTTCCATCGGATCGGAAAAAAGCAAATGTGCATCCAGTCCATAAAAAGCCAGACTGTCTTAACAGTTATCGCCCAATAAGTATCTTGTCTCGTCTCTCTAAATTTTTGAAGGTCTCTTAAATGAACAAATGACAGATTTTTTTTTCACTAATATACTGAAATCTTTGTTGTGTGCTTTTCGTAAAGGGTACCACTGCGAGAGTCTCTTAATGAAAATTATGGATTAAAAACTAGCTATTGACTATCATGAAATTATAGAAGTACTCCTAGTGGACCGTCCAAGACATTTGACTGCCTCCCTCATGACCTCTTGGTAAGAAATTTATCTCATGGAAGGTTGAAAAATGCTTGTGAGCTCATTTGCAGCTACTTATCTGGAAGAAAACAAAGGATTAAGTATGGGGGAACTTTTAGCGAGTGGACAAATATTTTCAACGGTGTGCCCTAAGGTAGCATTTTTGGACCTTTGGTCTTCAATATCTATATAAATAATTTCTTCTACTGTATCGATGGTAATGCAAGCTAATATATTTATGCAGATGACAATACACTATCCACTCATGATAAAGACTTGTAAAACTTAAAAACACTTTAGAGACAGTGAAAGGAAACCATGACAAATTCCAGTCTATGTTACTTGTACCAAATGTTACATATTGACCTTTTACTTTGAAAGAGATGGTATCCAAATAAGGCCACAAAAATCTGTTAAACTGCTCGGCGTTTATATAGATAAACTCTTATATATCCCGCTCTCTTTACCCATGTTAAATCATATATTTGGAAGACGAACTAGGTCCCTGTACTAAAATATGGATGTGGCTCAATTGATATATCTGATTCATTTGGTAGAAAAATTAGACTCTTTTCAGGGTACTCATGTAAAACAATTCCTTGGGATAGGCAAACGCTGGCATCACAGTAATTTACTGAGGGCTGTTAATATACCCTCTGTCAAAACCGTGATTGACAAAGATATCCTTTCAACGAATAAAAGAATCTTCAAAGTTCAATCACCGCTTATGGCAATATGTAGCCACATGCTCTCATCATATATGTTAAATGGTAGGCTCATTAAAGGGTCAATATTAGAGAGAAGTGTGCGTGTGGGGTCACCGCCAGTCCAGGCGATCCTAAACGATGGTAAATCCTACTTTGGAGATAGCCCGAGCCGAAGTACTCATTCCTCATGTTATTCTAATGGAGAAGTGGATACTCTCCGATACTTGACCTCTCATGAGAACTTTTTAAAACCTTGTTCAGATGAATATATTTTAACAGTACTGCTAACTCGTGCCTTATATTTGGCTCAATTCTTTGCATATAATGCTACTTTGATGGCCCTGTGGACGATAGTCTGGCGGTGCGGGCGCGCCCAATATATGCGCGCTGGCGCTGCTATGACTCTGGTCCGCGGAGCCGGCAGGCTCCATACATTATACATAAGAACACAACTTAATTGGATGACAAGACTGTGATCTTTTAGTCTTAAGGTGTCACGAAAATGTATAGAAATACCTGTAGCTAGATTCAATATGATTTCTGTATAATTTGTGTATTCATTTTATCTGTATAATTTCCTCGAATTGGGGGGGGGGGGGTTAAAGTTATTATTATTATCTAGAAACATAAGTTTGATACATTACACCATTCACTCTCGCTTTGGAAAATTGCATCTTTGAGGACATCGGTTACATAGTTCTTTACTGGACTCACTATTGTTTAGATTTTACAAAGTGCAAAATGCGTTAATATAGGACCATAAGAAGGAAGGTACCATGTTTCAATTTTTTATTTTTATTAAGCAGTTAATCAGAAAGCGTGATAGGGCATCGAAACGTTACATGCGTATTTTATTCGACATCCATTACCAACATTATAAAAGGAAAGCACTCTGATCTGTAAGCCCTGATCAGGTCAAATGAATAAATGTTTCCTACATTACGATCGCTGAGGATCAAATGCAGAAGGCGAGTGCAAGCAAATTATAAAGCTGGGCGTAGACTCACATAAACAGCAACAGATCTCACTGTAATGGTACGGAGCCACTTTGTACATTTTGGATGGCCTTTTACGTGAGAGAGGAATCAGCCTGTTTTAATAATTACTGATGAGGAAGATCACAGATGGATTGGTGTTTGTGAGGAACGACATGGTTCTCTAAAGGACCAAGATCAACATGGACTGATATTCTCCAATACGTACAAATCGGGATAGATGAGCAATCGATCCAATCATCATACACAGCAAGAGCAACAGAATACCATTCATGCTACTCGTATATTCTGTGGTTAGCAGATCACCCACCAGCATTGATGACCCAAGTTTTCATGCTGAAGAGAGTACAGACAGATGTCTGAGTGCAAAGCAAGGGTATCACCAAATGAACAATGATGAGATCAGGGATAAAGAATTATCGTGCAAAAGATTGGAATGTGAGGCGGTATATAACGGTGATGCAGTCCTATGTGGGACAGCTGTATGTTAATATTTTTAACAAATGTACAGGTTTGTCAGCAACACAGCTCAAACCTCTGATAAAAAGAATCAAAATGATACATATGTACAACCTGTGCATTAAAAAAAAGAACAAACAAACAGCAAACAAACAGAAAAAAAATTAAACAGAAATTACCCATCACGGCCAGACAGGAAGATCCCCTGAGATTTATACCCTGGTTACATTTCCACATGTTGACAAGAAAGGAATACAAAAAAAACAAAAAACAAAAAAACATTGAAAAAGGTCTCTCTGTATGACACAAGGACATCTGACATAAAGATATACTTAAATGTACAGGCCCGATTGTGGTGAATGTAATTGAGAGGGCACACTGCGAAAACACTGACCTCACATATTGTGCAGAAGAATTACGAAAATTAATATTAACTGGAAAATAAGAGGCAATATGTTGAGTTGCTCAACTTAGGAATGAACTACACAGCCACAAAACAAATCCCGAGCTCATGCACAGAATTCGAACGCCTTACTGGATGACAATTATAGAAGAGAGGAGGGCATGACCGTAAGTCTAAAGCAATGCAAAGGGGAAGAAAAAGTGCTGAAACAACAATTTGCAAGGGATAAGAACTTTTCAACTAGTATAAAACAAAAAGGTTAAAAAAACCCCAAAGAAATGGGTTTGTCTAACACAGGGCGAAGTAAAATCACTTGAAATACACACCCAAACATGCCGTCGATATCGCATGGAGAATTCACACAAATTAATTGGAACTGCACTTATTGCAAAAGCTTTTTTATCAACTGTCCTGAGCTGAAAACACAAAATAAGCAATGATTCTTGGAAACCTTTGCAACACTAACAATTAAAATCTTACCCTACACATCACGGACAGGGACTGTTTAAGAGAAGCAACAATCAGCCTAGAAGGGATGTCTGAGATGATCCAGTCCCTGATTATGAACCTTATGGAATGGCTCTATATAGAGAAAAGTGGACGTGATGATTGGTATTAGCTTGAAATTATATTGCATAAGCATTACCAGAGAATCTCTCCTGGTGAACTTTATGATTTGTTTCCCAGAAATGACAGATAATAACAACTAGTGTAAACAAACTTTGGTTGTCATTGCTGATATTAATTGGAACTTAGTGACCTAAACATTACCAAACATCAAAAAAGTGTTATATTTTATGTTTGAGGGTGTATTATTATTTTTAAGAGGGAAAGTATAAAGCAGTACCTAAGTGTTAATCACATGACCTAAACATTGATACAACTAAATTGACGCGTCTGTATCAGTCACGTAGTCCATTATCACATAAACAGAGTCGAATGAGTGCGAGGAATATTTTGAATTTTACGTCATTCGTGATATGGATGACCATGACAACCGTAAACAAACACAGCCCACTTTATTATTTTGTCACGAGGGATCGTTGTTAATGGGGAAAATCACTAATGACCTGTGTTTTCCCCCTCCCCCCCCCCCCCATGATGGTGCCTTACATGGGGTAGCAAGCATCTTTGTGCATAGTAGTCACAGTTGCTATCCACTATTATTGTAAAATACGTTTCTCAAACTTCACGCGCAATGTCCACTTGATTGGGGTACCTTGCTGGCAGAACTCTTCCAAAAGTTTGCTAACTAATATGAAAACAAATATGTAGGACAAAAATTGTCCTGAAGTGTGAGTTTCGCCTATTTTTTGCACTTGCAGGCATATTTTTTAAGTATATTTGGTGGGGAGCTGAGTTTGGTCTATTTTTTGTGGCCAGATTTGAAGTATACGGGTGAATGGGGGGGGGGGGGCGCTTGCAGTCTTGTCCGCTTCACTGACTCAGGCCAATGCAGTCCTGTACTTCTTTCTGACTTTCCCGTGTGTAGTATTATATGACAATATAACACACACTAGATTTCTATACATTTTCAAAAGTTAAGATCAATACAAGAACGGAACCATTAATACATAGGGACGAACGAACGAACAGATAATTAGAATTGTCCAACGTCCTTAGTTTCCAGACACATATTCGTGGCTTTGATCGCATTGGAAGAGTTGAATTGCACCAAAGGGTGATAAAATATGTATTAGTAACATTGATGTCCAGCGGGCAACAGTATTAATACTTGTAATCCTATAGTCAATAACTATACTTGAAATGCCTTCTTTTCCTCATTTTTTTTTCTTCTTTATAAAATGTACATGTTTAAGCAATTTTACTCACAAAAGTGTGATGAAGTTAGCAGATTGTGTTATGACAAATTGTCTCAAATACTTGTGTCCAGGAGAATTGGGGAGATAATAACAATCTCATTTGATATACTTTAAATTTTAACCTGAGATGTTTAGTATTTTTTTCAGATGTCTAAAGTGCTGATGTTCAGAGCAATCACAACTCTGCTGTTTAGTATACAATCAAGACAAACAAATTCAGGCACCAACTGAAAAATTAAACAATCTTTTAGTATGGGAGGATTTACTACACATATCCTGAAACTCCAATTTACTTTTAAAAAATGTATGTCAATATGTTTGCAATTCCTGTAGTAGTAAGCAAAACACAACCACCGGCAAAATCCTTATTGTCTTGTGGTAAAAGTGTGTCAGTCTAAATAAGTAACAACACAGACATGTACCTTATGGAAACGACCTTTGTTTACCGGCAATGCACGAAGACAAATTGTCTATCCGTTAGTAAACAAAAATATTTTGTGATATATAAGTGCAGAGACAGCCAAACACGAAAATGTGGCATATTTCAAATACTGTCATAAACTACGAAAAAAACCCTTGACTGCTGTGTTGTTGTATACTCTCTACATAAACAGACTTTACCGTACGATGATTCGGCACAGAGTAGAAAGTATTGTTATGGCAATCCTGAACACGATACTTGGCACAATAGTAATAATAAGAGAAATGGAATGCGATATCCATGGTAATAACATACTTTCTTGGTTTTTTTCTTTCTTCTTTGTAATTTATTTTAACATGTTTATACGGGGTTATCCATTCTGACTGATGCTATTTGGCCACGGAACCATGTTAATATATAAAATATGCAATAGGACAAAGTGATAGATGCAGAACATATGAAAATATTCACAATGCAATCCAAGATGATATGTCTGTCCTCATGATTGAGCTCCTTACACTTCATATAAGATAATGATTTCTATATGCTGCTTTAAAATCCACAAGTTTAAGTTTCTCCGTTTAACATTTGGAAAAACAGTTCCATACCATAGGTTATTGTGTTCGAAAGATCTTTAAAGGAGGAAACGGGATAAAAACATTACGTCCATTTTTCTGAAGTGTGTTTTAGTTTCCAGTGTTACCCTTCTACCATAAATTTTGGTTATAATTCCAGTGGCCACCCGATCAGCAGCATTCTGTAGATTTTGGACCATTTTAACCCTTTCCCCTTGAATTAAGACCGAGTCAACAGCTTTCCTTGGCATGGGGCATGTGTCACCTGATCAGTCTCATGTACATTTCTCAGTCAAATTGTTTTTCATAACTGTTGAAATAACCTGAAAACACTGAAGCAGACGACATTTGACCTCCAGCCAGTTTTAGCCGGTTTGAGGGGGAAAGGGTCAATTGCACAAAATATAAAAATTCTTCTTTTACAGGAATTATGCTTCAAAGTTACGCCAAAAGTAAGCACTTTAAGACGATTAATTAAGTTTTGTTAAAAAAAAAAAGACTTAATTTATACGACAGAGGTATCTCGTTGCATTGACGATACTAATACGGTATAAGGAACGCGCAGCGTCAAGGGGCTTAAACAAGAAAGTGGTTTACATCATTGGCCTTTTTGTATTCCATCGCCATCGCCATCTATATAAATTTTAATTGTTTTCTTGTTCATATTACTTTGGGTAACGAACCTCGTCTCCGATTTACCTGCAATAAGTGACGGTTAATTCCTGGCGTACCATTAACTAACATCATCTGAACTGTGGAGTAAAGTATCGGATACATTCTGAACGCTTTCAGCCGTGGAATGAATTTAGTAACATTGGCAAATACGTTGCACATGCTATGGTTTACGTACTATGCTTTAATAATGTCATTTACACACAACTGAAAGAGGGAGGGACCGCCGATTGACCCTTGCACGATCCCTATAGGAGTCGTGCACATTAATTTTCCACCACAAAACACAGGTTTCACACCTGTGCATCACGGCAGACACAAGGGCAAATTACTGTCACAAACAGGGCCAAATACTTCTTTTTCACTAATTAGCGTTTTCTAGAGACATTTGAGTTTACAACTGCCAAAGTCATATTCATTTAGTGCTTTCTAAGCTGGATTTAAGAAATTTCCATCTGTCTGTACTAGGAATTCTCTATTTCCAAAATATTGCTAATATCCCGCACATGCTGCCTCCCGTATCTTGCTAAGTGAGAGTTTGGTTACTAAGACAGCCAGGTGTGCAGTTGTGGAGGGAAATGAACGTGCATGTCTCGTATTGTTACATTTTAGTTACCGATTTGTTTCCTAGTACACACTACGACCTGTTATCTTTCATAAAAAGAGGGTACAGGTAGGAAGGGAAGCATGGTATTTTTGACAATGAATTCAAATGCTTTTCTCCCTATGTATCTCATAGACAACTGTGCATAGCTCAATGATTGACATATTAACGTGTATTGCATTTTGAATAATTTCAAATGTTAATTATGTATATCTTATTCTGTTTTATTGTATGTTTTATCTTGTTACAGGGCCCTGTGGACCTAGAAAATTTTGGTAGAACGTATCACCCCGCATAAACATGTTACAATAAAACGAAACAAACCAAACAAAATATTACTTTTTGTTATTACCATGGAGACTGCATTGCAAGTCTCGTTTTTACGGTCAGGTTTGTTTTGTAAATGAAGTAACAACACAACAGTCACGATTTTTCCTTATAGTTTATGACTGTTTTTGAAATTCGCCAAAATTTAGTGCTTCGAGAGTTTCCGCCTTTATATTTCACAATATTAACGTCTACCTAACAGATAGAACGATATTTGTTTTAGTGCATTGCCAGTAAACAAAGTTCGTTTCTATTTGGTATTTGCTGTGTTGTTATTTATTTAGACTGACGCACTTTCACCACTAAAGAATAAGGATTTCTAACCCGTGTTGTGTCTATCGTTTGCACACTTTCGTAAGTGAAATTGTTTCAACATGCACATTTTATAAAGCATGAAAGAAAATGATCAAAGTTTCCTTTCAACGAAGGCATGTCAGGTATGGATATTTGTCGCTAAACTTACATGTATAAATACGTCTACGAACCCTCTGACGTGGGATGATTCTATCCACCTGTTCGTTCGTATGTGTTCATTTTCCCATTCCTATATTGAGCGTAACTTTTGAGCATCTATTGAAATCTGGTGTGCTATATTGTCATATAATAATACACCCGGGCAAGTACGAAAAATAAAATGCAGAACTGCACTTGAGTGAACGATCCCAGGCTGCAAACACACCCGAATCCCAGTTTTTTTTTTTTTTTTTTTTTTTTTTGGGGGGGGGGGGCACAAATCTTGACGAAACCCAAACTGCATGATCTATTGTCTTACATCATCTTGTCGCATTGTTAAGCAATCGTTTTGAGAAATAATGGTGGAAGAAAGTACCCCCATAAAGGGGACGTTTTCGGAGACGTTGGAAACTCGAATATTACAAAGACTGCAAACAGCAGCTGTAACTACTGTGTGCACATGTGCTTGCTACGCCATCAAACACGCCTTTCTGGCAACTTTTCTTTATATTTGGTTGGCAGATCGGAACTAGGAAACATATATCAATGTTTTCCGACAGGCCACCGTTCACTCGTTTTTCATGCTTGAATATGAAGCTTATCTGATTCAACGAAATAATGACAGGTTTCACATATATATATATAATATATATATATATATATATATATATATATATATATATATATATATATATATATATATATATATATATATATATATATCGGTGTCATAATAAGATTTGGTTCACATTTCTGGTGGTGGCTGTCAATTGTTGCAGTGCTTGTTAGGATTTCCGCCGGTTTGTACCGGTGGTCTAGCTATAAATGTTTATTTTCACTGGTGATGAATGTGAGGGCCCAGTTTGTTTCGACTTCACTTGCACTCTAGCTGGCGGTTTAACTAAGGTACACTATCCAGCTAGAAAAAGTACATTCTGAATTCTCATCTGAACTTGTACTATACAAATTTAGTAATCATGTTTCGTTTGACATGTATACTTCACTCATAATGAAGATCTGCATTTATAAGCAAAACTTCATTTAATTTAAGTTAATTCATCAGTTGCCATGTTCAGATTTATTTATTATTATGTGGACTGCCTTTCCTGAATATTTAGCTTCGACAAAGAGCCGCTACTCAGAGAGACATATACGAGTATTCACTGCGAAACATGCTCGGAGTAGTTACCCGCTGAGGTTCCTTCAATGTATCTATGCGAATACAGCCTGTGCCAAAATTCTACAGAAGAAAGTGTGCAATATGGACAATAGTACTTGCATATGTATATAGGCTACACAGTGATAGGTTAGGCTATGGAGAGTAAAGAGTTCGGACTGCGGAATAGAGGAGTGACTTCCAGGAAGTGGTTCTGGACGAAAAGACACAAATACAATAGATATACAGACAGACAGATAGACAAAGATAGATAGATAGATAGATAGATAGATAGATAGATAGATAGATAGATAGATAGATAGATAAGTTTTATTTCAACTAAAAAAGTCTACAGAAGATGTTACGTAAAATACATAAATATTTTCCTATAATGTACACATGTCTTACAAGAGTAAGTCATATACATATGAAAACACTGATGCAAAATAGAGTTCACCAATTATATCAGAGGTCAGCATACTTAATGTAAAAGCTGACACCAGCGTTGGTGAGTTGCAGTGTCCCATAAAATCTCTGAACACAGTAATTGCTCAATTAAAAGATTGAGACTTTTGAAAAACCTACATTGTCTTTCATACACGAGCTTCCTCCTTAGCGCCCAGCGCCCAGAAAGACAGCATCTGATTTATCACAAACATGCCGCTTGCAGAGCAACGTTTAGACAACCCTATCAGCCAACGAAAGGTGTTGTTGCAAAGGACGCTAAACTTACATGGAATCTTGATAATTTGCTCGACCCATAGATGTGTTGTATACGGAGAAGTGCAGTATGATTTGAAAAGCAGTATTTTGACGTCATTGGAACATGCATAAAATTTGCCTTTTATCGTGTGTACTCTTCTACAGAAAGATGTATACTGACTTTCAATATCCTGGTTATCCAGAAGCGAGGAGATAAGCATGTTTTTTATATGTAAGATGATCAAAAACTTTGATCAGGGAAGACGATCGCCCCCGGGCGCATGCCATTAGACACATAAAAATAATATGATCTGGCTGCACCCCAACATGCACAAAAAGATTGAGTCAGAAACTGTGTCACCACGAGTTTGACAATATATGTGGGAACACTACATTCAAGCAACTTTGTCCACAACGTGCAGTGATTGACGCTATGGAACGCTTTTCTGGCATCAAGGAAACTTGCAAAGACCCGAGTCCTGCGTGATTTACAATGATGTATCACTTCTTTTAGCACACACACACATATATATATATATATATACACATATCAGTAGCCTGTCCCTTCTTTCTCCTTTAACCCATATTGACAAAATTATGTATGCAGGTATTGTTCACATCCGCTAAGCATATTTTTAGTTACTTCAGAAATGACTGCAGCCAGATCAATGGGTCTATAGTTGTCCGGGTTGGTTACATCTTCAGCTCTGTTCTTAATATGTGAAGCATGTTTCACTTTGGAGACAAAAAAAATAAAGACCAAAAAAAAGTTTCACTTTGGAAAGGTTCTCAGGATGTGACCATGCACCGAGAGTGAACTAACTTACATTGATAACAAGATATGTAAACATTCACCCGCATGCTTCAGGTTTTTCAGTTACAAGTCCATCAGCTCCTGCAGATTTACCATTGAACAACTGCCTAAAAATATCATGTATTTTGCAGGCTGATACATGCATATCGTCACGGTATAATATACCAGTAAGTCAATCATTTACATGTGTTCTATGTTTGTTATTACAAACAGAGTAAAGCAAACGACGAAAATCATCAGCCTAGATATGCACAATATCATGGCAACTCAACGTGCCCCAAACGTTGGACACCAGAGGTCGGCATTGTACCATTTTCCAAAAGGAGTAATTTTTGCCCAACATGCATCAGGTCATAGTACCAGCACCAATCAAGAGTTGCCTTATTTTGTTTACATTTCCGCAGTCGTATCACATGTATTGGCACATTCAGTTTCAATGTGGCTTTCACCACTAGCCGCGTTTTGATAGTTATGCAAATCCAATGTGTCACGAATATGTATTCTGTTTTGCACAATATAGCTCCTTGGGGCTACCTCAGAAACCACTGTAGCAGGTGGCCAGCCCCTATGAGAAGCAGAAGGTTGTGTCTTGACTGTAATGGGTTGTCCAAATACCAATGCAGGTACTTGTTTTGCACGACGATCATGATAAAATTCCCCACGTTAACATATCTCAGTGACCTGAGAGGTGACTGATGGAAGGACTTAGGCTTATATTCAGAAACCTTACATGGTATTAATGACCTGGTTCATCTGGACATCAAGGGCTGCAGCAGGAGACCTTGACGTGCCTGATAAAACACTGCTGCACCATTCAGGGATGGACTTCCATCTGTCTGTTTAACTCTTTTGGCTTTCAGTATTATTGACTTTATTATTTTGACCCGGGTTTTTCTTTGCCATCGCTTTAATGGTGATGCCGACGACTGGTGATGAGCTCCATGTCCTATGTCTGCAGAAAGTCTGAAAATACTGTTGAAGTGAAGCATGCAGTGTTGTCACTTATAATCACAGCACAGGAACCTTGATTGGCAAGAATACATTTCATACACTTTATGAGGGTAGCACTGGAAAGGTTAGACAGTTCAGCTACCTCAATGTAGTCCGAGTAGAGACCTACCAACACTAAGTAATGTTGTACCTGTATCTCAAAATAGTCTGTGGCTATAAACTGCCAAGAGTATGAGGGCGCTGGATACAACATGAGCGGTTTTTGACATGGGATGCCTGTGCTTGCTGGCATGGGCACACTTTTGCACAGCTTGCGTTAACTGAGTGCTCATCCTGGGCCAATACATAATGTCCCCAGCAGTGTTGACTGCACGATGGATACCAAAATGTGAGGTATGAGCATGTGTGATCGTTTCAGGTCTCAATGATATAGGTATAATGAATCTTGTATCTCTATAGATCATGTCATTTTGTATACAAAGTTTATCACTCTAAGGCCAATAATCTCTTACACAAAGAGGCACCAATGTTTTGTCTTCTGTTTAGCCTGACATAATTACAGTCATTAGCATTTTTATGGTAGCGTCTTTACTAGTCTCATCATCTATATGTTGTAGTTGACAATCTGTCACAAACACGTCCTCAGGGTAAGTCTGCTGAAGCTCATGACAGTTTGCTTTCTTTCCTGAGCCGGAAAAATCATATATTGTGGTGTAGAAACATTCGGATTTAGTATCGGCAGGTATGCTCATTACAAGGTGTTGCAAGGGTACATTCTATGGCCTTGCTGATATTCAAGAGTTATTGTGAACTTCTGCAGTCTCAGACAGATGCGTTGTAGCCTCTTGGGGCTGGTCAATGCAGGTTTTTTTAATATTGGGACCAAAGGTTTGTGATCCGTCAGCACACGTACATTTCCCTTGCCAAGAACATACTGCTCAAACTATTCCAGTGCAAACACAATTGCCAGCCATACCTTTGGTATCTGGGCATAGCTCCTTTCGGTGTTGGTCAGGGCACGGGACACATAGGCTCTGGGATGTCTGTCTTTTAAATATGCAATGCCAAGATCAACATCACAAGAGTCTCATTCAATAATTATTTCAGCATCCACATTGTAGAAACAAAGAGCTGGTGCTTGTGTAATGAGGTTCCTGATCTCTGCAAAAGCTTCATCATGGTAAGGTAGCCAGTCAAAAAACTACTTCTATATCTGTGGGCATGCATAACAGTTTGCACACAGTGCTTAATCTGGGTGCAAATTTGGCAAAGTAGTCTGCCATGCCCAACAAACGCTGTGTGTCTGTGGGTCTCTTCTTGAATTTGACTGGAGCCGAAGATATACAGTGTGGCATGTGTTATCAGTGATAGCGGCTACACAGACTCCAGAAAGTAGTTAAGAAGCTGGATTGTTTATCTAGTTCAACTTGTGCAAACTCTACTTTAGCATATACAACACAGAAGATGCGAATACCTTCTGCAGCTTGGGTGCTATTTCTTCAATTGTTTTCATAGGGTACCTGTTACTGCTAATAGCTTTGTTCAAGTGGAAGAGATCAAAACACGCATAAAACTTTCCTCTTGCTTTTTTGACTACCACCATATTTCTTATCCTATCTGTTGGCTTTTCAACCTTTGCTAACACCCCTTTTTGAACCATTTCACCAATGGTTGTTTTTATTTGTTCCTTGAGAGGAGCAGGAACACATCTTCAGTTATTCTGAAAGGGCTTCACACTCGGATCAAGGTCAATCTCATACTTTCTTGGCAGTCCGCTAAGCCCTATGAACGTATATTTGTATTCAGTTAAAAGTCTCATGGGTGAACTGGGTCACACTTGGTGTATGTGCACTTGTGTTGCTGGCTGACATATTCAAGACGCAGTGTTCGGCAAAGCTGATCAGCTGTATTGCAGCACAAGCCCTTCCAGATAAAAGTGAAGCTGATGCCTTGTCTACCACTTCAAAGTGTATCTTCTTAGATAAATTGTTTGCAGTGCAGCGCATGATGACAGTACCAACTGAAGTGATTTATGTATTGTCATGAAGCTTCAACCTAGTGATGGACTTCGGGAAAGGCATATCCGTTGCTTGTGATAGTCTGCTAACGTGCTCAGTGTGCTACACAGAGCTCCTGTATTGTACTGGATTTTATGTGGCAACACTTGCTTATCACCATCTGGTGGTAGCACATGTACGTTAGCAAGGAACTGGTTTGATGCTTGACACAAAACATAAATATTTTTATCTGAACTCGTGGCCTCTTCTGCCACCTCCTCAACCTGGTGTACCTTGTGCACAATGCCTTGTTTACCTGCTTTAGGTGGGTTGGATGCACTGTGATTTGCAGTTTTGTCTTTTGAGGACAAACACATTTTAGCCACGTGATTTACCTTTAGACACAATGTGCAAGTTCGGCCAAAATCTGGACACTTCACTTTGGCAGGCTTTTTCCACAATAATAATTGGTTACATCAATTTAGGGGACGTTCAGGGTGAAATGCACTGCTTCCTCTTTATCCATGAGTCGTAACTGTTGTTGTGCTTGTTCACAGGCACGACACATGTCTATGGCTTTGTCAAGATTTAGGTCACAGCATCTCAAAAACATGCAGAGAGGGCACCATCCTGGATTCCAATGGCAATCCTGCCTTTGATCAACTCATATTTGAGGCTGCCATATTTACATAAGGTACACAAATGTCACAGTCCCTGTAACAACTGGTCAAAAGTCTGGATTTTTTTCCTGCATGCACCAATTAAAGATGTACCTCTTTTAAATGATATTGACCTGTGGTTTGGAGTATGTATTGAGGACCTATAGCACTTCAATGGAACTGGCTGGGTCTGCATCCTATAGTGGCAGGACTTTGAGTACTTGATGGCAGTCCTTGCCCATGACCGGCAAGGAGTTACAACAGCTACTGTTTCCTCTTAAAAAAATAATATCAATAACCTTTTTATTTAGGCCCGTCATTTCTTCACACGCAATTGATGCATATAGTCCGAGCTATGTTTATACTAATTATCACAGGCCTAATTAGTAGCTGACAGTTAGTGTTTTCAAGTTGGGAAGATTGACAGGTTCGCAGTGTCATGTGGAAAATAACTGTAGAATACGGAGATATGCTTTCAGCAAACTTAACTACATTCACATTTTTGTACTTATTTTCAAAAATAAATAATATGTTAAGAAAGAATAAGAATAACACTGCAAGGTCTGCTTCAATAGCCGATCATGTTAGTGAAGTTAAAGTTGCTGAGGGAGGGGGGGGAGTTACGGATTAACCCGCATGAAATTGAAATAAATATTTAGATTAATTTAGATTGTTGACGTACACTTACATTTGCTGCAGCACAAAGGTGAGAGGCATGGGAGGCTTTTTGAGCAATAGGCTGTGATGAGGTCTATTATTCGCTCGTTTGGGCCTTGTTCATGAAATATGCTTCTGATGTGACGTTACCATAGCTCAGAGGGCGAAAACTGTTTCAGAAACTGTATATGAGCTTGCTGTAGAGTATGAAAAATTACGGTCACATTATCACATTATAATAGGAGTTCACAATTGCAGATTCATGAACTTTTGGTGTCCGGTCTGCAATTCCAAGATCTCTTAATTACTGATTGATTATACCTTACTTTTCATTGTATATTATTTATCTTTATATTTTCCTTCAGTTATGTGTACAAATTTCAATTATTAGTACTTCCAACATTAAGTGATAGGTTTTATGTAAGCGTCCTGCATAAAAAAAACATATACCTGTTATCATACTACACATTTACTCAGAGGTATCAGCCCAGTTGGATGCTTCCTGTACCAATCAGTTATTGTGTGGATGAAAAAAAAGATAAGTGTCATTAATTAATGTGGTGCATTTGTACTCGTTAAATCTATCAATTTATTAAGGCTTATTTAGTAAGGTCAAAAATCAATGTTTATGCGTAGTTTTTTCAAGTTTAACATGCTGTATACTCCTAAGCTGAAGATACCCACCTTAGAGCCTTTTGTCAGGGGTTTACGCTGACCAAGACTATAAACAACACTCAGTAACTCGACCTAAGTACTAATACATATTCAAAGATATAGCACTTTAGTGCATACATTGGTAAACTCTGATTAACTTTGCCCGTGCACCTTTCTTTTTTAAAGTTTAGACCAAAAGCGTAGTCATAATGTCAATTTAGAGGAAAACACAAACCAAATTAATTGACTCTGATTTAAAAAAAAAAACCCCTGCCAGAAAGCACACCTGGCCATATATTTTTTCCCAAAAAGCAGAGTGAAAGTGAGAAACATGTTGGTACAGAATGTGTGCATGGTGATTAACTTTTAGCTTCAAAGAATATTGGACTTTGGGCAGGGAATATTGAAATGGGGTAAACATTTATTTTCTTGGCAGCTGAGGTATAAACGTCATGATATTGTAATAGAAGGTAAGTTGGAAGCAAAACAAAGATGATATATTTTCATGAAAGTGCATGGAATTTAAATTATTCCAGTAATGTTACTGCCTTCTGCAATTTTTTATATCTAAGTCATGGGCAGTATCACAAGAGCTAAAGTCATATCTTTCGTTGTTCTTGTAAAGCCACAAAAGAAGACAAAACTCTGCCATATATACCCAATGTCACTATTCATTGTCTTGTATGTTCGGGTCAAGATTGTTTTTCTTACTCTTATGGCTTCGGACTCTGTATCTGCCCAATTTGCGAGTGAGGCACATCAAGATTCGTTTTATTTCTACATCCAGGAGCTTCACTCATTAAATCAGCTTCAAGGCTTTTCTTTAATATCCACTGTAAAACTGGTAGACAAGTTGTCGGTCACTGGCTGGATATTAAAACATTCCACATCATGATTCCAATGCCCTCATGTATCCACTGACCGCCAGTGCTCCAGGCTAATGCTGTACTGACACAACAAAATTCCATTCCTGTTTGCACATTGATTTGATACATTTTTAGTACAGCGAAAAGAGTGGCAAGGAGACGACACTGACATTTAAAATTTAATAATTATAATGATTTTGTTATATTACTCCTCCTCCTTGTGCTACTACTACTACTACTACTACTACTACTACTACTACTACTACTAATAATAATAATAATAATAATAATAATTTAAAGAGTAGAAATGTCAAATTACAAAGTTTCACAGCAAATCTTTTCTTTAGAGAAAGTGATATTCTTTTTTAAATTTGTTAAAGTATATGCTACATCATGCAAACTTATCAGAAGCACAATTGTCACCTTTCAGTAAAAAAATCAGTACATGATAATTTATGTGCATGAGTCACCCTCTGATAATCTCCTATTAAACCAAAACGTTTTTTTCTAACATATTACTTCTTTCTACACTTTGTAAATTGTTAAAGCATTTCACGTATTTTTGATTAAAACAATCCATCTCCTCCAACAAGGTCAAATGAAAGTGAATAAATTTCAAGAATTGAATGGCTGATGGTCATAAAGAATACATTGCTGTGAGGATCAAGCATACAGTGCATATGTTTCAAGATCTGTCAAATTCAATATCTACATTTTACCCCAACACATTGCAAATGTAGCCCTGCCCCATGATTGGAGGAGTGCGACTTTTGTTTTAGTCGCTATTCAAGCACTATAAACATCCTTGTAATTCATATGCAAAATCAGCAGTAACACATATCAGACAAAACCTATAAGGATGTAAGACGAATATCATGCAAGATAGTTCCAAGCACTCTGTAGGCCCGTCCATGTGGCCTGAGTTCCTGTTCCACATATTCAGACTGCTCCAAACTAGTGACGTCATGCACAAATAAATAGTTAAGTAATTGTTCCTTGATACTTTTATTTCAATAATTTACATCCATGAATACCCAATGATAACTATTCCCTGTCACCTTTGACCACTGGCTCTTCTAAACTAGAATGGTTACAAACGATTTTGTATGGCTTTCCACTTTGTATTTTGTTGGAATATTAACGAAAGTTTTGGGCAGTTTATGATTACATGATTATTTCTCGCTTTTCTCGAAAGGGTACTGGTTGAATTGACGTCAGTTTTACCTGCAATTAGTATGATTGCCATATATTGATAAATTATGATTGAAGTAAAATGGACTTCTATCTCTCCTTCCTCTGCTTCGAACGTTTCCTTATATTAAGCTGCTGGAAGATGAAAAACGTCAAGGCGATCTCCCGAACATCAAACTACTTGAAAATGGACGGAAGTGTTTAAGGCCCGAGGTGTGATCCAAAGATCCAATATCTCTAAAAATGACATCTTAGTTGTTCATACCGCAACAAATAGCCTTGCAGAACAGCCATGGCCGAAACTATTTTGCATTCCAGGGTCCTGGAAACTGAATTACTAAGAGTGAGACAAATAAAATTGCTATATTAAGTATCTTACACCGAACAAATTCCCAATTAGACAACATGCCAAGGCGCGTCAATGCGGCCTTCGAGTATATGTGAAAGAGAAGAAAATGGATTTTTATCGATAATAAGAATACTGGACCAAATATATCTTGGGTGATGGACTCCACCTGAAATGCTTTGACTCAAACAGCAGGCAGACAATGTCCTGAAACATATAGGTACTTTTTCCCGGACGATCGAGGGGATGGAAGCCTAATCCAATTCCATTCCTACAATCAGTTCAATGTAATTGACACATGCTGTATTTTTGAGACTAGAGACTCAATGATATATGAGCGAATCGAACGTGATAATAATAGTCCTGGTTGTAATCAAGGTCTTGAATCACGCCACTTTTGTTCCCAAGAGCTCTTGTGTACAGCACCAAAACCTCCTTTGTTTGATCAAAAAGCTTCCAGCACACAAAGTCATAATTTCAGTGCTAGCTTAACCAACAAATATAAGTTTGGAAAACAACGTGCGAAGAAACATGACTTTTCGAGGCGTCGTCCTTACCAAAGTGGTACATCAAATATACTGATTGCTCATTTTAATACCAGGAGCTTATACAACCACGTTAATAAGGTTAATGAGTTTATTAGCAAAACATATTAATATACTTTGTGTGACCAAGACATGGTCAAACAAGTCAATCAGAGAAAGCAAGATTCAAATAGATGGATTCAATATTTCATATTCCAGCAAGAATCGTGGCACACATATCTGATAAATTATATTGAACAATTGTTTGATATTAATCAACTAATCACTAAAGCAACACATGTAACCCTCAATACCTCAAGTCGAATTGGTATTATTTTAACCAGCATGCCCGCAAACCATTTAGCGTCCCGAGTACAAAACGTCGCCAACAGTGATCATTCATTAGTTTAAACATCTGGAATGTTCCATAAGCAACCAAATAAACGTGAGGATATGCGTTTTCGTGATTACAAATGTTTCAGTATAGAAAACTTTTTGGTTAAATAAGAATACTAAAAAATATTGCCAGAAATTCTTGATACCAACAACATCGAAAAAGGTTGGGATCTATGCAAACAAAAAATGTTATGTGTCTCAGATATATGTGCCCCGATTAAAAAGCAGCGTTTCAAAAAAAAAAAAAAAACAGACGCAATCCTTGGATAAATGAGCAAATTTCTAAATTATTGTATAAGCGTGATTACCTTTATGAAAACGCAATCTGTGATAAATCTTCATCACTTTGGGCCGAGTATCAAAGCACACGTAATTTAGAAACTGATTTAGTCAGGACAGGTAAACAACAGTATTTTAATGTTATAGCGATCCAAGAAAATAAACAATCAAAGATATTCTGGAAAGTAGGTTCCAAAAGATGTCCATGTTATGAAACAAGTGAAATGTGTCCGCTGATATATTTGCTTACATATTCAATAGCTTTTTCGCAAACATAGGGTATGAGGTTTCGTCGTAACATTCAACAAATTATGATATGCCATAGCAGGGTCCTGAAAGTATGTACATTCCTTCCAATTTTGTCCTGTTACAGCATTTTCTGTGTATTTTTATTTGTCTGACGTGCTAGATACAAGCAGTCGCGATATGTTTGGTATGGACACTAAAATTCTTAGTGCTGGAGTACCGTGTTTTGCACCCATAAACGCGCATCTTTTTAACTTGTTACTGATATCGTCTCATGTACCACTTGATTGGAAAAAAAAGACATGTGTGACGCCAATTTTTAAGGGATCAGGTAATCATCATGCCGAAACCAATTACCGACCCATTTCGATAGTATGCCACATTGCTAAACAATGGAAAAACAAATTCCAAAACAACTTCTTACTTATTTGCTTCGGCGTGACTTTATTTGAGCCAATCAGTCAGCATTTTCTTAAATCCCTGGACTGAGACATTTCTTCATAAAGTTATTGATGACTGGCTTCGTGATGGTCTTATCACCGGTGTTTTTTTCTTTAGACCTCCAAAAATGCTTTGATTCCATTAATCATAATACTCTTGTTGCAAAACTTAAGAAATGTGGAATGAAGGGTGCTGAATGTAGTTGGTATTAGTCATGTCTTAATGGTCGCACGCAGCAGGTAAAATATAATGACGTAGTTTCTGCACCTCTGCAAGGTGCCTATCGGTGTACCTCAGGGGTCTGTGATTGAAACATTTTTGTTTATATCTTAGGCGTATGAAAATAGTCATATTCTGAGTGCGAGAGCACCGATGCTGCTTGTCTGGTAATGCCACAAGGGCATCATCCCAAGGCTAATGTCACTCATACCACTCCGTATGCATGTGAATAAGGTACATATTCCTTCGTCATATAACTTCATTCAACATGGATAATAACAAATATGAAACACATACATGTATGATTTTACCATATTCAAGCAAGGAATATGTACTTAATTTACATGTTTACGGAGTGGTATGAGTAACATTGGTGGTGTGATACTGTCCTTGTGGTATTTCTTAACAAGCAGCATCGGTGCTCTCGCACTCAGAATATTTTCATACGCCTGTGGTTTATATTATATGTAAATGATATCATGCAATACATTATTGAGCGATGTTGCAACCTTTTTGCTGATGACACACTTTTATATACAACAGCATCCACAATTACCAAGGTCCAGCATCGCCTTCAAAAATATGTAAACAGGGCTGAACAATGGTTAAATGGCAATAAATGTAGTGCACATCCTTGCACATTGTGCACGGTCCTCATCGCCCCCACTAATCGTCAGCATTGGGTCTGCAGACATCCCAAGCTCAATATTTCAATGTACGGTAAACCTATTGACCCGGTTCATTCGTTTAAATATTTTGGTGTAATTATCGATTCTGATCTTAAATGGCATGATCATCTAATTCATTTACAGAAAAACTGTCAGGGGTATATTAGCAACCCTTCGTAGACTTAGTAATTTTCTGTCACAAATGCGTTTTAATCCGTATTTCTATTGTGTATATCAAACCCGATCTGAATTATGCGAACTTTGTTTAGACTGAATGTGGACCAGGGGGTACTAAAAATTACAATGTTTACAAAATTACGCAGCCAAAAAAAATCTGAAGAACTTTGACTACATCAACGTAAAAGCAGAAAATTTAGCAGAGCAACTGGGCCGGCAAACTCTAGATGACCACCTACAATTCCACACAGCCTGTTTCATCTATACATGTCAATGTATCAATGGAATTGCACCTAGCTATCATTCCGATCAGGTCACTCTAGTCTCAGATGTAAATATCCGAAACACCAGAAGTTTGAAGTCTTTATACTTTAGTGTTCCTACTGTTAATAAAACATTTCTAAACGGTCCTTTTCCTACCAAGAAGTTATAATCTGGAACCAAATTCCAAATTTGTTGGGAATGGATGAATATTCATTCTTTGGCATTGGGACCAGACAGTAACCGACCTTTGACCCTGAGTGACCGCTGTTGCACCGAGATCAGGGTTGGGCACTTGCCACGTGGGCTCAGCTTCCCTCCCTCACTTTCAGTTTGACTTTCCTCTGCGCGCCAGTTACGTCCTTCTGCAGCTTGCCCGCCCTCCCTGGATCCCCATTTATTGCTATATCAATTGTTTTGTTTACTGTTGGTGCTTAGTGGCGTACACTCAGCTTACACTACACTCATTTAACTTACAAGTATTCAATGGTACGTGTACGCAGTAGTTTATTATTAGGTTGCTATTAACGAGTTTACTGAGTGTTATCAAAGTATTTGTTTCGCCATTCTGTGTTATGATTTTCCTGACCAGTACCTAATGCTATACGTACAGCAGAGGATGTGTCTTCATTTAAATTGACATACAAACAGTTTTATTTCCCCGAACCCGAATCTTGGCTTGGACATCCATTCATTTCCACTGTACTTTGTATTGTGTCAACTGTATATTGCCTTTATGTACATAATTTTGCTTCAGGTTTTTTTTGCATTTTTTTTTTACTTGTATTTTATGAATGTCATGCTGGGCCCCATTGGAAAACAGTCTAGCTGAATGGGCATTCCGGGGTAACTATGTCCCTTAAAAATAAATAAATAAAATTGCGCGCATACGGTTTGTATTTCACTCAACTTGTGCTTCATGAAAAAGCTTTACACGTGAGCTATGTATGAATGGCTAATTACACCTTCCTTGGTGTACCTCGCGAAGGGGCTTGTGGAAGCGCGAACCAATCGTTGTTACCTGAGTGGTTTCCGGGAAGCGGTATGTGCTTTTGACGTGAACAAGTCATGGTCACCTTTACAGGCTAAACTAAAAAAAAAGTAACAATTTCCATAAACGCCTCCACACACATTCGGAATGTAAGTTTGAGGCGACTGGATTAACACACGCATCACAAAATCGGAAGGGAGGTCGGTGCACTCTGTTTCAAGTGTACTAATGAAGGCACATAATTGAGAATGGTTACCCAAACTGCAGTCCCTTTATTATGGCCCAACCGCGTGATTCACCAAGGAGACCTAATTATTATTATTATTATTATTATTATTATTATTATTATTATTATTATTATTATTATTATTATTATTATTATTATTATTATTATTATTATTATTATTACTAACATCGTCATCATCATCATCATCATCATTATTACTATTATTATTATTAGTTTGTATTTCTATTACATAAGAGAACTTAGTGTGATACAGTTCTGGTCACAGTGAAGCTGAATGTGAAGTCAGTGAAAGAAATAGGTGATCGAAGTTGCTGCTATCTGGAGTGGATAGATGACCTTGAAATGCTTGAAAGGTTGCTAAGGAAGACAAAAATACAGCAGGATAGAGGTAATCCGTTTCACAAGTACGATGATGACGGATTTCCTTTCCGTTTTCGCTTTACGAAACAGGCTGTTCAAGACATTCTACCGTTGGTAGAAAGACAGCCGCACCGTGTGTAGAAAAGGGAATGTTCTATTCCCCAAGTTTTCCAGCTTTTGATATCACTGCAATTCTATGGAAGTGTTGCTGCTGATTTATTTTGAGTACATATAAGCACTGTTAGCAGGGTGCTGAAGAATTGCAGTAGAGCACTGGCTTTGTTGTACAGACAGCACATCTTTTTCCCACAGAACCAAGATGCTAGGAGAGTTTAGAGTGTGTGTGTGTGTGTGTCTGTGTGTGTGTGTGTGTGTGTGTGTGTGTGTAAACACACATACTCACTTTCACTTTCAGACATTTTAGGCTTACATGTTTTCTGTCAGGTTAAACCCCCCTGGGGCTATCAGAAGCAAGCAGCGGCCTACGACAGTTACATGTTTGCCTAATTGCACTTAAAATCCTGTTAAGAAAAATTGTTTTGATACCATGATTTCGGCATAAATGCTAATGACTTTCATTCTTTTCTGACATGCCTAAATGCACATTTACTCAATATTAAAAAGAATCACTCAAAATTGACAGTATTTTCTCAAATGTCACACACCTGACATCATTACGTTGATACATTGACTCTGGGTTGACAGTGAAATAGAGCTTAATTGTTTGAGGAGTAGGTGTCATCATGGAGTTTTACATCTCTGGTGCGGGATGTACATTGTTGCAGTCCTTGTTAGGATTTCCCTTTGTTCATGCAGGTGCAACTGCTTATTTTACAATCACTGGGACTGAATGTAATGTCCAGCTTGTTTCCACTTCAGTTAAACATAGGCGGATAGTTTAACTAGGATAAGCTGTCCAGCTGGAAAGCGTACATATTGGTTCAGGGATAAGCCAAAGTGATATTAAATCCCAAAAAGACAGAATGGATGACGTTTTCTAACGATGATGTATATAAAACCTTATCTTTAGATGGTAAGCCAATTAAACGAGTGAACCACTTTACTCACTTTGGTCATCTTATCGGTCCAAACTCATTCAACAAATGTCTTCAAGTATGTTGCAATAGGTTGTATGCAGATGTTAACCTTTTGATGGCTCAGTTTAGAAGAACGTTTGCTTCTACACGTCATCGTCCGTTCCAATCATATGAGAGCCACTGCATCTACAATCCGAGAGCTGTGTGATATTAGAGACCAGAGACTCACTGCTATTCTAGAGCCTACAGAGATAGAAATGTTAATTGAAAACCTATGTACATGTTACTTATTCTTTTTTTACTTTTTCTCCTCTCAACAATCTAGCGTCCTGACCATTGTCAAGAGGAAGATCGTACCTCTGTACTGGTGTGATGGAGATGTGATTGATGGTGGAAACTACGTTTTCTTTCCTATATGCTTACTCATGTTTGAATTGTCTTATTCTGGAAAGAAATGTGTACTCGGAGTACGAAATAAAGACACACACACACACACACACACACACACACACACCCACACACATATATATATATATATATATATATATATATATATATATATATTTCATACATTCACAAAAAATAATGAAACGCACCCTTGTTCGCCATACCACAGGCACACCCCGGAGGGTTCACAACACCGTTATTTACCAAATCTGATCGAAGTATATCATCTGCAAACGTACGGGAAGGACTGTCACTCTCCTCTCCCTGAGATAATATAATTCATCACATTTCTTTATGTTGTGATTGAGCTTTGATTTGAACTCGTCAACATTTTGTTCAGAATTTTGTACGTGATCAGAAAGGCTGTTCCACAGTTTCAATGTGGACGGGAAGAATGATGGATCAAGGAGATTGGTTCGAGTGCGTGGTGAAGAAAAAATTCGATTTGATCGTATCTCATAAGAATTTCTCTCATGAACGCAGTTCGGGAGTAGATTTTGTAACAAAAAGAGGAGCCATTGCATGCATGGGTACAAGACCTTTTGGCGGTAGTGCACCTAATGTGGTGAAACATTTTGAAAAACGAAAATTGAACATAGTGGCAATGATTTGGTGAGTGAATTCCTGTGGATAGAACTGAACCGGTTGTGGTAATGTTTGATTAAAGATTATAAGGATATGCTATTTGGTGCACAAAGACTGACTGTCCGGGGTAAAATTTGGACAGTGGCAGAATAACCCAGCATTTAAAGATAAAAGAGTGAACATGATCGTGATTGTTACTGGTGAAACATCTGAAAGTGTGGCACATACGGTATTAAATAGGTAGCTTTACAAACTTTACAAATGAATTTTCCCGAAATGGATCAATGAGAACTGAATTTATATTCTAGTGCAGAGAAAAGTACCAGTGCCTCTCTTTCAGAGGACCAAGAACGGATAGTAGGCTACATTTCGGGATTCATATGGCGAAATCTTAAAACCATTTTCATGACGTCACGAAGTTTTCAGAGGTTTTGAAATGTATAACAAATTTAGATATAAATGGAGGCAACGTGATGACTACGATAATTGAGCAAAATAGACTCCCTAATTTTATTGATTTTTTTCACTTTTCTGAAAGAAATTGAAATAATAACTTCAGTAGATTATACCATGGATCCCCTTTTTTGTCACAGTAGTCATCACATTTGGTCCGAAATTATGCACAAAAAATCACCTTACATGGTATATCAAAGGAATCAGGTGATAATACTGAATGTTTGAATATCAAAACAAGCAAATCAGATATGCTGCCCATTTTTTTTCACCAGATAGCGCTGCAATTTTTTTTATTTTTTATTTTTTTTTGATGTGTTGTAAAAGTGTCAATAAAGGTTTTGCTCACACGAAATACATAGCGCAGCAGCATGAACAACAGTCAGGTTCATAGACCACTCAACAAAGGGGCTCCGAGCCACATTAACTCTTTCAGTGCCAATCACTACTAAAGTCAAACTAGTCGGAATTAACATAAGAATCTCAAATTTGTATTTCTCGTAAGTCCCTTTTATTCAAGGCCCAGTAGGTCTCTAGTTCCAGAGAAAATATCTCAGGTCAACAGCTTTTCTCGGCGCGCAACTGGGCCCATCGCGTGCTGAGAAAATTATTTACTCAGTCCAAGATTCGGCACTTGAAGAGTTTAACTAAACTGGGACAATATCTAACAATGCAAGTGGACAAGTTCTACTTATAGCAATCAAAACATATGTAAATGACATAAATGTGATGATTAAATTAATTTTACAATGTCTTGACTTTAATTTAAGTATTCCTAATATATTTATGTGTTGATATTTAGAATAATGATGAAATCTTTTCTATCATTGGTATTTTGTCCTCTAATTTATTATTAGTATATAGATTCTGAACCTGTATTTAAAAGTGTGTAATCATTGAATTAAAATAACAGGTTACAATAAGCAGTGGAGTTAGTTCTTCTTTTAAACGGGTATGCTATAGGATGACAATGATATTTGACATTGACAAGGATATAATACCAGAAAGACTTATGTACCCGCAACAAGTAACCATTAACCTGAATTCATTTTGCATTTGGACTGTAGAGCTTGACATTTAAAATCGTGCTGCTGAGCAGGAAAATTATATCTTAGACTATAAAGGAAGTAACAAGATGGCTATAAAAGTCCTGTGCTCAGCTGACATGTACATATACCCTTGCGATTATTTTTCTTTTTTAAGATTTACCCTCCGAAAAGAGCAAATAAATTCATAAAAAATCCAAAAAAAATCAAAGAAGAGTGTCGATTTGAACAATCAAATTTGTTAGAGACCCACCCAAGTTACATTAACACCAAACTTGAAGTCAATCTGATTGACGGGTTTCGCAGTCAAGGCTGTGAATTTGCATTAGACTGCCCATTGACTTACACAGTAATCAATTAGAAAGATGCCTTTACCGACAAGTACCCGAATTGAAAAAAAATCGCTTAAAATCAGGAATCTGCAGCATTGCCTCTTAGTGGACAACGTTCTTCAGCCCTTCCACAAGGAACATTTCCACTAAGTGTCAGCTTAATCTGAGTGACAGTTCTGGAGAAGATGCCGAAAATAGCAATCATACACAAGAATCTTTAAAAAATTAGAGGAAAATTGCAGCGCCACTTGCTGAACAAATTAAGAACCAAGAGTCCCTAGGAGTATTCCTATGTGATATCAAAGTAATTGGGTGTGCGGTTTCAGAGGAAAAGAATTGTTCTTAAGATTTACCCAAAAAATGAACGAAATAAATCATAAAAAATAAAATCACTGGAGTATGAGCATTTGAACAAAGGTGGGAGAGACCCACCAAAGGGGCATCCCCACCCAGTTTGAAGTAAATCTGGCAGACGGTTTTGGAGCAGATGAAAATGTGAATTGTGGACGGACGGACGATGGACGACAGACGAAGGACCGTGCTAGAAGCTCAGCTGACTGACACGTCTGCTGAGTTAAATTACAATGCAGCCACTCATGTAGATGCTAAACTGTTCACATAGAAAATACTGAATTTCGCCAGCATGAACCTCATAGAATGTGATTTTACCCAGGACTACGTAAATGTGAGAGGGCGCCGTAAAAGTTGATGTGTTTATGCAGACATAGTAATTACATACATGTACATGTTTTTGCTTTTAGAAAGTGTTAAATTGTTTTAATATAAAGCTCTTGGTACCAGTTCAAACTAACTACCTGTTTGCTAATAGGTGGCATTTTTTCTCTCAATGTTTCCGTTTTCCTTGTCTTAAATGGTGATACTGAGAAACATAAAAAGTTATGAGCCCAGTTACCAGAAATTTGAATCAGTACTTTTAAGAAAACCTCGTCATTTACTTCTAATCAACACAATTTGTATGGTCGGAAACTATTTCATTATAATGCATTACGGTGAGAAAAGTCTTATGTACTGTTGTCTGGGAGAAGTAAAACTTTAAAAAGGACAAGTAACATCCATGCTGTGTACAATTCAGCTAAAGATACCCGCCATGTCGGAGCGTAGTTTTCACGTCCTGATGGCCGTCGGTGATGTTTAAATCGATGCTGTTCGACGTCCTAATGGCCTCTGCGAACCAGTGAAGTTCAAACTGATGCTGTTAGCTTTCACAAGTTCGGATTTGATGCATGCGGGCCGTTTTAATAAGTGAAGATAACGGGGGCCGGTAACGGAATAAATTGAATAAATAGGGGGGAGGGATACCGGGGATTTCCATAGGGTGCTATAGGAGAATTAAGGGCAACAACACGGCTGTTGTTGGGGGCGAAACACTCGGCATGCAGCAGACATGGACATAGCCAGAGGGGCTAGATTCTTTCGGAAACTCCGTTAAAGTACAGTAGTTGGGCATTGTGTTTATCGTTTTAAAATGTGGCCACATTGGTGGCCAGATATGTGGCCACAAACTTGGACAGGCCTTTTAAGTATGTTTGATAGTGTATTGATAATATTGTACTATGCGTGTGGCCACATTTCCACTGCCCCAGTATACTGTGCCCTATAATACAGTATCGCCAAACCTAAAATGATTATAATTATCAAAACTTTGAAGCTTGTGTATTAGTTAAAGAACAAAAGGCTACGCAATCAGTGAATAATCCACGTGGCGCTTCGCGCCTTGTGGATTATTTCACTGAATGCACAGTTTCGAGTTCTTTACCTTACTTAAAATAATTGATCCATTGTACATAATTAATTTATTTGCATGATATATGATGAAGTACTGCAAGTTATGATAATTTAAATAGCGTTTTCAGTTATATTTGTCGACCACAAATGCGATTTTAAATAAGGCTATTGTTTACAGTCAGTGTCCTCGACTGGCAGACCTTTGTGAAGTAGTAAACAAAGCCCTGTGGTCTGACCATTATGAAATAGAACTCTGAAGCCTGACAGAAACCGCACCAGCTTCCTGGCCTCATGAATAAGGTGTTGGACTGCGCAGCTTGGGGTTGCTGGATCAATTATACCTAAAGTGTTCATGTATGTTTAATTGAGTAGCAATTCAAGACGAAAATTCTCAATGCTGATGCTGTCTCTCCATCGCCCGGCCTAACACCAGCGACCCCTATAATTGGCCATACAATGGAAAGTGTTAATATTTCAAAAGTTACCCTCAAATCCACCTGCTTTGCACATCATGCCTGTGATATTTGACAGCGTGTTCTTCCCATGCGTGTTTTAGAATACCACACACTTTCCTTTGGTTTGCCTGGTGGTTGCAAGTAAAAATCTGAAGAATCTGGTGGACATTGACTTAGATACTTCCGTTTTAATTGAACGATACAGATCTCTGGATTCTGGATACATTCATCGACCCTCACAGATTTTTCCAGTTTTCTGTGGGCCAGCCCGACCTTATTTGTTTTGCTCATACCCTGGTTAACTTGAATGTATTTCCCGGCCTCACTTTCACCGAAAGTGACATGCTGTGGACCACAGGCGAACTGAAAAGTCTATGTGCTTTGCGCGTTCCCTTGTGTGTATATAGTAATACACAAAGCACCCCACTCACTGTGTCAACATTCAATAGTACCTTCGTAGTTGCTTGAATAAAGTTAACACATCCTAATAAAAACGGGCCAAAACTCACAAACGCTTTTTCGTCATCGTTCACCACGGAAGTTGCGTGGTTTTAACGTCCTGAAACTGCTTAAAACGGCGAAATTGTCACCCGACACAACCACATTTTCCCGTCGTACTCACAATTCCGCTGGGCGTGCACTGCCAGATTAGACCGCATCTGCCGTCTGGAGGCTCATTTGATGCATCATTCGGCGTAAATGTGGTTGTATCGGGTGCCAATTTTGCCGTTTTATGCAGTTTCAGGACGTTAAAACCACAGGCAAACTGAAACGTCAGTGTGCTGTGCGCGTTCCCTTGTGTACATAATCATTCAATTCATTTATTATGCCGTGACCTCTACTCGAGGTGTAGGCCAAGATCATATACATTAGATGTTTACAATGGTGGCAGATATTATCAAACATAAATAAATGAAGACCAGTTTGAAATATATAATATAATCATGGAGTAACAAATTAAAGTTATATAAATCGTTGATGACCAGATTATAATAATTTGAAACCTTCAGGTAAAAATTTACTAATCTTATGTAAGATCTTAATATCTGATGACATTAGCTCTTTAAACTTCAAAACATTGACATGTTTACGATAATATATTGGTATGAATTTTTTCCTAACGTGATCCAATGCTTTACATTCCAATAGAAAGTGAAACTCATCGCCAAGTTAATTACTTTGGCATAAATTACAAAATCTTTGATGTCGAGGGATATTAACATAGCGCCCAGTTCCAACAATTAAACGATGATTCAGAGTTCTAAGTTTACAAAGGACTTCCCTGTTTTTAGGATATATTTTAATAAGATAATTCTCAAAACCAAAATTAGATTGATTTACATAGTCTATAATTATAACACTTCTCTCTTGCAAAAAATTTCTCACTCCACTCTTGTATATATTGATCTTTCAATCTCAGTTTAACAGCGTAAGTTAACCAATTACCATTACAACTTTCAGGATTTAACCAAATATTAGTCATTCCACATCCATTAAGAATATCATGTACATATTTAATCCAAGGATACCTATTGCCTCCGTTATCATACAGATTTTTCAAATTATAATATAGCTTTGATGACAGTTTAGTGTTTTTTTCCAGATACAATTTTATGCCAAAATCCAATAATTCTCCTCTTTACAGAACAAGAAATTGGATATCTCCCAAGTTCACCATATAATATACAGGTAGGATTGACTCTTTCAGGCTCAGTATGTATTTACAAAATTTACGTTGTAATTTTTCAGCAAGTTCCAAATTGTCAATTCCCCATATTTCACATCCATATAACATTACAGGGAGCACAGTACTATCAAATAATTATAATTGGAGATCAATAGGTAAACCCAAATAACGTACTTTTTTTAATAAAAAAAAACATTGCCTTACAGGCTTGGTCATATAGAAATTTCTTGCATTTAGAGAAATTACCAGTATAATTCAGAATTACACCCAAGTATTTAAATTCAAGAGAAATTTTAAGCTTGATTCCATTATATCTAAAGTCAAAATTGTCAACTTTTGGCTTACCTTTACCTCAATATCACAATTTCAGACACCAGGCGTCCCATTCAGCGTTTCAACATTCAACAGTACCTTCGCATTTGCTTCAATAAAGTTAACATATCCTCATGGCTGTGGTATAACCATACATTTCTGTTTTCCTTATTACTTAATCTATAAGACGAACAACATTTTAACCTTCTACCTCACACTAGACATGTTTAAATGCGGAGCGAAACTCACAAACACTTTTTTCGTCAGCGTTCAAGGCGGAAGATGCGCGGTTTTAACATCCGAAAACTGCCAAAAACGGCAAAATTGTCACGCGATACAACCACATTTACCCAAAAACTATAGAATGGGAAATACTGTACAGGTACATGTTGACTGGTCCTTGCGCAGACCTATTTTGCATAATAAAGTTACCAAAGCAAATGATATAACAACACTGGAAATGTCACAAACTCAATACTCCTCACGAAATAGTTATTCATTTTGCTCGCCTATGTTTCACTACTGAAGTGATTTGCTTTGATATTAAATGTATTTTGAAATGCATTTTTATTCAGAACAAATAAACAAAGCCTAGTATACACGATGGCGAGGACCTATTTTGCATAATAAAATTACCAAACCAACTGACCTAAGAACACTGCAAACGTCACAGACCCAATACACTGCACAAGAGTTCTCAATTTTGCTTTCCAGTATTTCAACACAGGAGTGATTGGCCTAAGTAAAAATGTTTTTAAATGCATATATGTTCATGAAAAACAAAGGAAGCATGGTATAAGTATAGGTTAGAGTGTTTTAGATGTGTCTACGAGTTTTATAGTGAACGCAGTGAAGCGACATCGTAACGCAGTCACTCAAAACCGGTAGACACATCTAAAACACTCTGACTGATTTAGAACGCAGTTCAATAGGAGAAATGCATATTAATTTCCCGCCACAACTGCATACCTGATTGCCTGGTCTCGCTTGGCAGGATATGCCGAGATACAGGTCGGTACCTGTGGGGACAAGCGGGATATTACTAATATTTTGGAAATAAAGAATATTCATTAAAGGAAGATGGATTTTTTTCTTTATATATGGCTCGGGAAATACTAGATGAATACCAGTTTGGCATTTGTGAAATTATATTTCCAAAAAATCCCGCTAATTTTGAAGGAAATGAACATATGGCCCTGTCTGTGGCGTTGATGTGACCCGCACGTCCCCCGTGATCGCCTGGCGTTGAACTCGTGCTTTGTGGCGGAAAATTAATATGCATACGGTGTATTGGTTCTTTAAAATAGCAAATGACTGACTGACGGACATAGTTGGGCGAACTGCAAGACCCCCTGCCAGGGAGAAACACGCAATACTCACTACGGTAAACTTAAGCAAGCTCATCCATGTAACAACTTTTTCACACATTTCACTCTCCTTGACCAGCATTTGAACCAAACCTTGTCGGGAGACACAAACGTGTGGAACACACCAAAAAGTGTGTGCAGATCAAGTTGTACCTGTATTCGGCACTTTGACTCGGACAGCTGATAGCTATGCAATCTGAAGCTGTTTTTGAGAATTATACATTAACTCCGCTGGATATAATTCCGAATGATCTAACAGATATTTGCATGCAAGATCTGTTTGGGGTAAAAACCACAAATGACCAGAGCGCGGCAGCTGAGCATCATTCATTACAAAGCCCTTCCAATTTGCTCCCAGGCAAAGAGACAAAACAAAAGCAACAAGTATAGCTCGCCAATTACTGAAGCACGGGGCAGGGTAAAAACAGAAAATTAATAACGCATTTCAAAAAAGCACAAGAGCCCCAAACAAATTTGGGATCAGTGTTTATCGGGAATGGGCTCGTTGGAGAAACGGCTTGAAGGAAACAAAAAACAGTGAATGTTTTCCGATTGATTTAGATATAACCGCGATGTCAGATAACCAGCTTAACTACTGGCTGTCTTATTTCGTACAAGAAGCGAAACGTACTGACGGGAAACCATATCTTCCCCAGACATTATATCACATTGTGAGCGCCTTGCAAAGGAATATCCCTGATGATTCTGGACATGTAAATTTCTTCACTGCTAATGATCCTACCTTTTCGGGAATGCGGAAAGCATTTTTATTGCAGGTTGTTTTTCCTTTTTTTTTCCTTTTCTTGATTCAATAAATGTATTTCCCATTTTTAGCTCCCTGTATTACAGGTCGTACAGAGTGCGTGGCGGCTGAACCACGTGCGCAAGGATGTTGGCTATTCTTGCCAGTCTTGCATGAAGTCACTTTCCGTCCAATCGCAGCGCTTGCCTGGGCCCACTGAATAATGTGTAGAAGATTCTTCTACAAGATTTAGAAGTAGCTAATGCGGCTCTCTGATTGGTCATTTTGATATGCTCAAGGAAATTGCGTTTTAAATAGGTGACATCACATGTTCTCAGGATATATCTGAAATCCCTGCATTTAGAATACAGGGATTTCAGGTATATCCTTCGAACACGTGATATTAACCACCTCGTCTAAGGGTGACTGGAACAGCAAAGACTGAACACATCCAACACAAGGCAGCAACATATGTTCACTGGAAATATGCAAGTTCATAACATCAACACAACTGAGAATTGGTATGCTTACCAGCCTGCAAAAGTTAGATGATGTAACCATCCCCTGGCTCATGACCAACTACCCAGAGAGTAAGATCAAAGCAAACAAGCATGTCATTGTCACCAGAGATTGGAAGGAGGCGGAATGCATGCTCATCAACATATCTTTCCGATCACACCGCAATACTTTGGTTTACTTCCTGCTCTCCAGGTCCAGAAGTTAGATATTAACGTGAACGGAATGTTTATGGGGATATGTCATAGGATCAACAGGAATAACCAAGAAAGGATGAGACAAACACACCAAACTCATCCCAGTCAAAACCAATGTTAATGAAGTCCGTAAGACAACTCTGCTTGGCAAGGCACATTCACTGCAAAGAGAGCTATCCATAAGATAAACATATATATATATATATATATCTTCTCTTTTGCACCTAAGGCTCATGGTTTGGAGCTAGCTTTCCAGAATGTAAACAGGAAGAAAAGCGATGAGGATGCTACTACTGCTGCTGCTGCTGATGATGATGATGATGATTATGATGATGATGATAGCGATTGGGAAGTACTTTTTATTTGATCATGAGAGTTGGCCCCAATGTCGCAATTCGTGCAACAAATGTATTCTGTGGTGTATAGTGTAACACAACACACACAGAGCAACAATAAACATTAATCAATTGTGTATTTTGAAAAAAGACTCTCTTGTATTGATTTTAAACCTGCCAAAGGAGCCTGAAATATGAGGAGTTAGACACTTGTGTGGTACACTATGGCTCAGAGCTGCTGCCATGGGATACTGTGATCTCTAAAAGTGGATGAAGGAAACTAAGTCTGGTTTTCAAACACCCATTATAATAATAGTGTGTTAAATAGATCACGATTGGGTTATATTAAAATTATACATCATATTTCCAAAGAACAAATACCTTAAAAAGGAAGAAAGCCGAGTACAGTGCCAAGATACCGTATATTTTTCCTCAAATCGAATGTGGGAAACCACCATATAATTTTTAGTGTGACAGCTTAAAGGGCAGGTCTCAAAATAACTTTAAAGTTTCAGTTTTGTCAATCATGGTACTCAGACGCCACGCGTATATTTTTTCGCGCCAAATGTCACTGGATGATGGTTCTCTATTGGGCGAAAGAAGCAGGTTCACGGAAACGGCCGATGATTGGGTTGCACAATCGGGACGTCACGGGTGTGACACTTTTGGAAGAAAGAAACCGAAATAACATGTCTGACAGTGGCAGCAATTCTGAGTTCTCATGATCCTTTGTGTCTGGAGAGGATCTGGGCCAGTATGATTGTGCGAGGGAAACAGATTCGGAGGAATCTGTCAACCTGCCACTAATTGAGTGGCGGTATGAGCCAGTGGCGAGGGCTGCCGATCCAGAAGCCATGGAAGTTGGGGGTGAAGCACCGCCGCGACGCGTGGGGAACACAGATTGGTAAACAAAACATTTTCATATCATACGACTATAGATGTACAAGTCAATGTCATTGTTCAAAAAGTGATTATATGAATTATATTTTTGGCTACCTGAGACCAGCACTTGAAATTGAGACTTTTGTGCGGTTGTTGCAATTTAAATAAGAAACCCCGAACAGAATGAGTGACAGTAACACGTGCAGCATTGCAATGCTGGTCTTGGTCGTGGCCGTGGATGTCGTGGATAACCTGACAGCTCAATTGAGCTTGGGAAGGATCCCTGCTAAATAAATCCACGAAGTAAAAGAGTAGATGAATGAGACGATCGGGGAGGATTTGGGCAATCAGACTCCATGAAGAAGTACAATAGTCCAGGATGTCTATTTTGCTGCAGTCGGCAGTTGTAGGCTGAGTACTCCGAGTAGGCCTAGGCCCTGTAACGTTAAGCCGGTTCAATTGTTGGCTATTGTCCCTGGCTCCTGGCTCAGAATTGATATCCTACCAATTCAATTTTATTGTTTACATTTCTCGACAGGTTTGGGATTCCCGATGACCTGATGATAGAATGTTAATGCCTATTTCTGAACTAGTGTGAGCCCGGGAGTGTGAGTACAATTACAACCTACTGCATGTATGGAGTGGTGGTAGTAGTGTGCTGTAGTAGCATTCAGATGTATTCTTTGCCTAAACATTTTACAGCATTTTAGGCTTCCTAGTAATATCTTAGAGTCACTGTGCATCAAAAACACTGACTTACATTACTAATCTCTGCTTGGTGAATATGTATGTATGCAGCTCAAACTTTGATGGATTCACCATTGCAATTTCAAATAAGACATGTGTTCTGAGTTTTAAATCAACTACTTTAAAACAACTATACCCTCCAAACCAACAAGGAGCCTAGACTCCTTTATACCATTTCAGTTTTGAATTATATCCATGGTATTACAACAAGTCTGTGGTAACTGGTATCCCTTTTTAAAAATGAACATTTTTTTTATTCAGACATAATTGATGCAATCACATTTTGACATCTCCATTCTTGTCAGATAGTAATGCTGCCATTTACTTTTTTGTACATTTGAAATACAAACTATTTACAAAAAAGTCAATGCCACTGTTTTGTATTACAACCCTTCAATTCTTGATAAACTTATTCTGAAAAAAAAAGAAAAAAGAAAATTATTCATTCAGGCCCATCCTGAGTATAAACACCAGATACGTGATGTTGTATCATGATAGCAGGAAATTGTGAGTAATTAACTTCACATACTTTTTTCATATGTATACATATCTTTATAATACAACAGGAGTAAAAATAATCATTATGGCAGGCCTTCAGCCTAGAATGGCAAGATTGTTTACATGATCTGCCAGCCCTGTGGACTAATGAAACCTACTGAGAAACATTTTATTTTTGTGAAAGGTTGAATCTGATGGTGGGCTTAAATAGTAAAGCTTTCGTCAGGATTTATATAGCTTAGAGCTTAGTGAATGGCACATGTGAAAAGTGCAGGCAACATCTTTCGCTTTTAATTGGCAACAGGTTGTATGTAAAATAAGGAATAAAACCACAAGCAACATGGGTAATCAACCATGATGTCCATGGGGGTACTGCAATGCCAGTTAACAGAAATATACACTGGTGGTGGCATCTTAAGGCTGAAGGAAATACGGATGCCATCAATCTGTACCCAAGGAAGAGTTACTGAAAACATATACATGCCCTAATACACTCTGTAATTTTTTTAAATTATGCTTCTGACTTGAGCTCTTTTTTCATTATTACAGTTTTCAGATAAACTCCATGCTGTCTTGGGTTACAAAACGTAGCACAACACAATCTTGTGTGTTTGTGTGTTCAAGAGTTATAGGCCTAGTGTTCAAGATATTTACCTCTTTGAGACATGTTAATAGAAAACATGTGGGTTGTTCAATATTTGTAAATGCGTGTGTGTACAAATATGTATGATCAGCTGCCAGATGTGGCCATTTCAAGGCAGGAGGGTTGGTTATAATCAAGAGTTTGTAACTGCTGTAGGCCTACTGCAGATAGAAGTCTGACAGTTGTAACTTTGGATGATTAGTACTTTTCTTCCTTGATGGCACCCCAATATTTTCTCCCTACATTTTCCCTTTTCGTAAATGATGTGCCATCTGGTCATATGGCATGTTTACTGCACGAATGAAAGCAAATTTAATAAGTACAGTGCATAATATGTTTATAACTATTTATTGTTTAGAATTCTGGCACTGAGTTGATTTTGGTTTTCCCAGGCAAACAGACATGCAAATTTATGGGAAATGTAGCCAGAACACACTATACATGTATGTGAATTCTGGGCTAGCGCTAGGAATTTTTACCCCGTTGCCAATTTGGCTAAAACTACAAATTTCTTTTAGCCAAATGGAATCTTCTTCAGCCAAATTTTAGTCCAATAAATCTGACACATATAAAGTCAAAACGCACCCCCCCCTCCTAAAATGCCTCAAAAATATTTTGTCAAACACACAACCATACATACTTACATTGTTATCAAAATAAGTAAATTTTCTTTTCTTTTCTTCATTTACTTTTTTTTTCTAAAATAAAGTTTTAAGTTATGAAACTTGGACATATGATAAGGTTAGTGACCAAGACATGTTAGAACTTAATTATATTATGATTTTAATTTATAATCCTAGTTTTGAAAAAAATGTACTTTTTTGAGCCAATTTTATGAAAATTTGTTCAGATAATAGTTATGATACTTTGATGATCATCAATAATTAAATCAACAGAAAGATATTTAAATCACTGCTGGTATATTTATCATAACTTAGTTTAGAGATAAAATATTAAAAGGAAACATTAATTTTCAAGATAACTTTTAATAATTTTCTTTTGGAAGAAACATATCAGCTCATTCCAGAATAGTTTTTTCTTTTTCTTTTTCTTTCCTCTTTTTCTTTCTTTTTTTTAAATAACTGGAGTTGACAGTGGTAAATAATGCTTGTTGTAAAGAGTTATTAAAATATGAACAAAGTTAAAACATTAGATACAAAAAGTAAGAAAATATGTGTATATTGCATTATGTTCACCTTGACAACAGACAAAATACTGTGTAGGTGTACTAAACCATTAAACAGGCCTGTCAATGGGCAGGCCTATTATCTATTGAGAATCTGCAGATATTATACAGTTTTAAAAAACTTGGCTGCTTGAATCAATATTATTACTTCCTTTAAGTCAATGTTTACAGAAATAAGCTTCAAGTATCAAACTTCTGATTAAAAAAAAAACAAACAAACAAAAAGAAACAAATGCTTGTTAATTAAAAATCTGTAGAAGATAAAAATACATGTACCAAATTTGCTGCCCATATCTAAAGGAACACAAGAGTTTTTCATTTTCATCAATAGCTGGCAGGACTACCACACATGTGCCAATGTCAAGGTCAATCAAAAAGAGCATGGCACCCGCGAATTTTTCACTTGTTTATTTCAATGAATTTCTTCACTACAAGGCATTTATGTATCATGACAACTCTGTCTGCGGTCATTAGTGGATAGATATAATGTTTTGACAAGGAATCCTATAATATGAAGACCTAAACTGAGAGCTGAAAGTCACGATATGACCTTGATAGAGTAGGTATTTTGGACACCTTGTTGACGCGTGCCGAGTCCAAAAGCCATTTTGAGATTGACAGAGAAGAACATCGATTCATTTATGCCTGAGCAGAGCAAATAGACGTAATATTATATGTCTCTGGATGTATTTTCTTTTTCTCTGAAGTCCACTTTGAAGTTGAATAAAGTTTTCTTTCCGTTATTTCCATAATGCACGTCCATTTTTTACCAGAATATCCCAGAACAAAACCTGTCCTGGAAAATTTTATCTTCGCCAAATTGGCGAACTTATTCACATTTTCACGAACAGTAGTGGGGTTGAAAGATATCAACTCCCTGTATTTATGAGAGTAAGACATAGTTATGCTGAACTTGTGGTCAGATATTACCCTGGTATGCATTAACCTCTGATGAGTCCAGTGAATGATCAAAGGAGTCAGGCACATTTGTTACACTGTGTATCTGCTCTTATCAACACTTGCCTAGTCTTTCTAATGTAATATTTTACAAATACTTATCCTCTAAATCAGTTAAATGTCAAGCACTGACGCATCTGGTTTTGTCATAGAAGCTTTCATTATCAGTATGCAGGTATTTAGTCAAATGGTCAACACTTTTTTTTTGTTTTTTGCAGACACTACAGATACATTGCCTGTAGGCATTTCGTTCAGTGGTGTTGGGGATTCCTGGGAAGGAACATCCAAGTGCCCTTGCCATTGTGTGTGGTCACCATAGCCTGTGACCGTTTCCCATCTTTGGTCTTTGAGGGGTATCATGAGGCCCCTGTAGACATGGATGAACTGGGATGATACTAAATCAGCAAAGTACATTCTAAACTTTGTGTCAGTTCACTGGACCAACTGGTTAGAGCAGTAACGGGACACAAACTCCTTGACAGAAAAAAAGAAAAAAAAAATCAAGCCAAATTTGTAGATCATGTTTAACCATTCCCCCTTAAAGTGGCCAAATCTGGCCTGAAGTAAAGATGTGGCCTGCTTTCATAATTTACACCCTGTGGCCTGAACAGGCCAACAGGGTATAGTTGATGATTGTGGTCATGTTTGTGTGTCATCTCCTGCATGTGTTCCTTTATCCATTCTTCTTGGATGCAGTAGCTTTTGAAAAAGAAAAAAATTAAGCTATGATCATGAAAGTTATACTGTGGAAGCAACTTGTGGGAAGTTAAGTATACTTCAACATTCAGCAACCTTGGCCTTTTTTCAATGTCATGGGGGGGGGGGGGACATTTGTGATGATTGGGTTTTAAAGGTACTGGCTGTCAAGTGTTTATTTGCATTGCTAATGAAAAACATATAATATGTGTGCACATTTTTTTTCAATCTTGGGGGGGGGGGGGGTAACTATACAAGTATAGCAACATTTTGTGTACATACTAAAATTGCACTGAGATGAGCAAGTTCTACAAGATGCTGACCTTAGTTTCAATGAGCTATTTTGAAGTGGGATTTTTAACTCAGCTGACTTGTCAGTCAGCTGAGCTTATGTGATGGTTAGGCGTCCGTCGTCCACAATTCACATTTTCGACTTTTTCTCTAAAACCACAAGCCAGATTCACTTCAAACTTGGTGGGGATGTGCCTTGGGTGGGTTTCTACCAAGTTTGTTCAAATGGCCATGGTATAGTGATTTTTGGATTTTTTATGAATTTTTTTGTTCATTTTCGGGGGAAATCTTAAAAATTCTTCTTCTCCGAAACCACTGGGCCAATTGCTTCGGAATTGCATAGGGATATTCTGGAGGCCCCTAGACCTTTAATTGTTCAACAGGTGGCGCTGCAATTTTTTCTATTTTTTTGTGAATTTTTTGTGTTTTTGCCATTTTCGACTTCTTCTCTAAAAGCATCACTCAGATTATGCTGAAACTTGGTGTAAATGTTCCTGGTAAAAGGGTCACACAAGTTTGTTCCCTAGGTGGCGTTGCTGTGGATCCCTAATTTTTAACGATTTTTTTCAATTCGGGTACTTATCGGCCAATGCATACATTCCTATTGATTACTATGTGAGTGAATGTGGACTGCTGTGGTAATTCATGTTTTCGACTTCTTCTCCAAAACCATCAGTCAGATTCACTTGAAACTTGGTGGGGATGTACCTTGGGTGGGTCTCTACCAAGTTTATTCAAATGGTCACGGTCCAATGATTTTTTGATTTTTTATGAATTATTTTGTTCATTTTGGGGGTGAAATCTTAAAAAATCTTCTCCGAAGAAACCACGTGGCCAATTGCTTCAAAATTGCATAGGGACACTTCTCCAGACCCTTCGACCTTAAATTGTTCAACAGGTGGCACTGCAATTTTTTTTCTATTTTTTCATGAATTTTTTGTGTTTTTGCCATTTTCGACTTCTTCTCCAAAACCGTCACTCAGATTATGCTGAAACATGGTGTAAATGTTCCTTCTAGAAGGGTCACACAAGTTTGCTCCCTAGGTGGCGTTGCTTTGGATCCCTGATTTTTAACGATTTTTTCAATTCGGGTACTTAGGGGCCAATGCATACATTTGTATTGATTACTATGTATACTAAATGAATGGGAATTGCTGTGGTAATTCATGTTTTTGACTTCTTCTCCAAAACCGGCAGTCAAATTCACTTGAAACTTGGTGGGGATGTGTCTTGGGTGGGTCTTTACCAAATTTGTTCAAATGGTCACGGTCCAGTGATTTTAAGATTTTTTATGAATTTTTTTTGTTCATGGGGGGGGGGAATCTTAAAGAATCCTCTTCTCTGAAACCACTTGGCCAATTGCTTCGAAATTGTATATACTGACTGGGATATCATCAATGTCAGGGAAGGGCAAAGTCAAAGGTTCAATTACATACCAACATGTTGACTCTGCGTGGTATTAACATTCACACTCAGATGCTGAAGGACAGTTAATTGACATAACTGGCTCCACTGTGGATGACCTTGAACTTCTTCCCAATACCACATTGCCACTAGTGTCATCAATTTCTAAGTCAGCTGAGCATGGTCTGTTCACACAGGCCTCTTGTTTTTATACATGTGTAGATAAATTGAGTGACACAGCTCCTTTAGATCCTGATATAAGATATATTTTGATTAAAACAAAAAAAAATGTGTTGTATATTAGTATTTCTCTGTCAATATAACTTTGGACCGAGACATCCTTACCAGATTTCAAAATTGATGAAATCCAAGTCGTGCTCCCGGTACGATCAGCATGAGTGAGTGTAAGCACATGTGCACTGATACAGCCATGAACAAGCATGTTTTTCTCAGTATCCTTTATGTGGTTGTTTTCTTTTTAAAGCTCAAGAGACCTTGAAATAATAGGTCAAAATCAGTCACTGCAAGGCAAAAACAAAAACAAAAAAAAACAAGAGGATCATGATTATCGTGTGCTCTGCTGACTGGGATCTGCTTTTACAGTATTGCAACACATGGACTGCAGTCTAGATTTGTAAAGCTATATACATGTAGGTAGAGTGGTAGCAAAGTTTGTCCTTAAAATAAATTTTGCGGACGGATGGACGGACAGACGGACGCAAACGGATTCTATAAGCTCTGCTGATGGTAGTACATGTATTATCAATTGACATACCTTGCAGTTTCAATGGCTGGCGGTGTACAGTGGCAGCACTCACTTACATTCACAAAGTCTCATATCGCATAACTTTGTCAAAAATTAACATATCCACATTATTTTCGCAAACTTTCATTGTCCAATGTCCAACTATATTTTGATAAAATTTTAAGCAATTCTATCATGCTGTTCTGGAGGAGTAGTCGAAAATAGCCTTAATACGCAAAAATTCATTTAAAAATGGAAAAAAATCACAGCGCCACCTGGTGGCCAAAATGAGAACTAATTGACCCCAGGTGACCCAATGTGCAATATCAGAGCAATTGGCCAGGTAGTTCCTGAGATGAAGAATTTTTTTTTTTTCAAAAATTAAATTTAAAAATTCATTAAAAATAGAAAAATTATTGCATCATCAAGTCCTTCGCAAACTTGGTAGAGGTTTATCTGGACAACATCCATGTGTAAAATCAAAACATTATATGTAGCGGTTTTTGATAAGAAGTCAAAAATATAAAAAGTCTAACTACAGACAGACGACGGACGCAAACAGATTCTATAAGCTCTGCTGACTGACAAGTCAGCAGAGCTAAAAGTGGTTTGTTTCCCCTAACTGAAACGACCTTTCTCTAAGAAAAATTAAAAACATCTACCTACCCAAAATTGTGGCACATTTAACAAAAAAACATACCGACCCACCCAAATTATCTGTCTACCTGCCCCCCTCACCCCCCCCCCCCCAAATGGGTCCATGAGGGGAAGCACACTTAATATTTTTTTTTTAGGCTCAACAAGATTTTATGCTCTGAGATGGTCTACATGTATATGAATTTGGCAAGCTTGGGTCTATTATATCTGGTTTTCAAAATTTTGGTGCTTTGCCTTATTCTGTATGTGGTGTAGTGTGGCCTCCCTTTTGCTTGAATTACTTCTGCTTGTCCTTGTATATTAGTATCTGTAGATGCTGCACACCTGTATAGGTGTATTGAAATGGCCTTTTTCCAGTGGCCAACATCACCACACAGATTGCTTGCTAATATTGACAACCTTTTTTGATACACCTGCACAGCACAGAAAACAAAGGATAATTTTCCCTTCTTTTAGCTCTGCTTACCAAAGGTCGCTGAATGTATATGATCACTCCTGTTTGTCAGTGCATCGCCATACAGTCTACAGTTTTCAAGTTAACTCCATATAACTTTCAGGAAAAGGGTATAAAAATCAAGGTCAAGTAGGTGGCACCTGTTGAAATTTGGTGGTGCCATTGCATTGGACAACTCTAGGTCACATGATCTATTTTTAATGAATATTCATTACGCTTCCCGGAAAAGCACGCTTTTTGCTCACAAGGATGCAAGGAGCAGTTTAAAACCGCAATAACTTTGAATACAGAGTCGAAAATCGTGGTAATTTTCCTGTTATCGTACAGAGGGGAGTCAAATTAGGCGAAATATGTCTGGTTTTCCTTTTTGAGACCTGCCCTTTAAGTGGCGCTAAACATGGTTTAAGCAAAATACCTAAATATAGTGAGATTTAATGCATTTACTTGTGGGTAAGTAAATAAAATACGTCTTTTAATTAGGAATATTATTGATACTATATTCTCTAATGTCGGTCAAATGCTCCTATTATTGCTCAAACATTTGGCAGAGACAACATCGGCTGTACCCATTTTTAATCCTACTTTAATGTCAATATGCGGTGTGGCATTAGATATTTAAGATAAAGGCCTAAACGTGTTCTTTTTAGTTTTATTTATAATATATGGGAATTCCAGACCATCAACAGAGTCAAGTACCATCTGTGAAAGCTGAAAGTTACTGCATTCCTTGGTTAAAAAAATTGTGACACACTTTCACTGTATAAACAGTCCACCAGGCTACACTAGTCATCCTCAAAATGAAATTTCTTTAAGGAAAACTGCTCGGGACGCGCTCCCGTACAGGTGGAGCTAATGACAGACCTTCACTGCACAAGCAGTCTGTAAAACAGAGTATTCAAGCCCCCCCCCCCCAAAAAAAAAAATGAAACCATTTTTTCTATTTTTATTCTCTTTTGATGGATGGTGTGTGCTTTGTACGCTTGGTTTACTTTTTTTTTTTAGTGAACGGTGATATTCATGAGGATAATTATTTTCTTTTTTTGTAATTGGTGGTACTGTCTCGCATACTTGTTTGTTCTTACTGTACAGCTGTTGTCCATTGTTTAATTTTTGAACACTTTCTCGTGCTGTACTTTTGTAACGTAAGAAAACACTACGTCTATTACATTGTCGTGGAGTCCATAAATTTCATTTCAGCGAAGGGGCATACGTCAAAGAAACTGTGATTCGTGTAAATTCCTTGGTTTGACGTACCTGCTAAAGTTTTATAAAGAACGATTTATAACTCCCTTGGTTATAATTAGTGATGACCTTCATCCACCTTGTACGTGCATGTCAAAAGTTGCTCCATGTGATATGACATCACCTATGGTTTAAACATATTTTACTTAAAGAATAATAGAATTGGAGAGAAGGGAGGGGTCATATATTAACCCATCTTGCAAATAAAAAGACACTGACAAAGGACGGACGGAACAGGACAAAAGTTGCTGCAGAGCTCAATCCTAACATCAATGGTAATGGAGCGCAGCATCCAGTGGAACGAATTTAAATAGTACCCAATATTTATATAAGACACATACCGCAGCTTTTCGTGGTCCAAATTAATCCAATTGCTTTCCAAAGCAGATATCCTAATCTGGTCACAGAAAACCAAGACTATGTCCATCTTAGTTGTTTAATTATGTAACGGCACTTGGCTTGACATCACCTGCATGTACAGCTATCCATATTGTGCTGAATCTGGCAATAACTTTTAATATGTGCATATTTAGTCCACAGGCCTTTGATATCATGGCATTTGTTACGAGTGAAAGTAAAACTGATGAAGGACCGCACAGGCTTAACACGAAGGTTTAACTTGTTTTGGTCAAAAGTAGGATGTTTTTATTTTGTTTTGTTTTGGAAAAAAAGGACCCCACGGGATGTTTAATTATCTCGCATGGTATGTGACATTGTATCATAACGCAGATATGTGTGTTTTTGCATTTCAGCAACCTTGATGGTTAGTAAATATAGCGTTGTTGCCTGTTAACCCTTTCCCCCTCGCATTACCTTGAAAAAGCCACCTCCATTTCCTCGCATTAATTCCAAGTTGGCTGCCTTTGAACACATACCTACCTGTACTTTACATGCACACATCTATATTTCTGTTGAACCTGTATGTTTTTTCTGCAACAAAGTTTCAATAAAGCAATCACAACACATTGCATAGCGTTTGTTATAAAAAGACGGAAAAAAAATACTTGCATTTATACAGGAAGCAGCGCAGACAGGGTTAGTGCAGGTAAGTATACATGTAAAAGTCTTCATGCAGCAGAGACGTCCATATAAGTTCATGCAAGACAGTTCAAGAATGGTGCAAAGTGCAGTGCCAAAAGGCAAGTTGTGCATAACAGTAACATATATACATACTGTGACAGTTTCATTTCACACTTATTCTTGTTTATTGCTCAGCACCCTTGTAGAAATCATGTTGACAGCCTTGTCTGCACAGGGGAACTTTGCAGAGACGGCACATGAAGCTGGTCTCGACTTGGCGACTGGCGGGAGTTTTCTTACCAACCTTTGAACACTGACAACAAGCTCGCTTCCTGCCATCAAAGTGCACAGATTCATGCCCGGACACATTACATTCATGCACAGAAAGACCTACATGAACATGTGGGGTACGTCCTGTCCTGTGTTTGCGGCTACTATACCCACCCCTTAACTGTGCTTCAAGGTCAAGACGGAAATCAAGTTGGCAGTACTTTTTTTCCTGTGAGTCTGGAATGATTTGTGGTACAGAATGAATGCATTGTTCACACAGACATTGAAGCAGAACCAAAACAAGTACTTCCACCACTTCTTTGCATCACGCCCTGCAAGATAGTAGCAGCGACACTGATCAGCTCTGTCTACACCCCCCCCCCCCCCATGTGCTTTGTATATGTGGCTACTGGACTGGGTTTGACCTTACCTTCATGACTTGTGATCACCTGTCTGGGATTTTGATTGGTGCTCAACACAGACACTTGCCTTTTGTCCTTCCAAATTGTCAACATCAACTGACCATTCTGCCACTGCTTGAAATGACCGGCTTCCTTGATTTTTCTACCCTTTGCCTGTGCCGGGATAGCCCTTTTATTCAAGCGGAGAGTAGAACATGCATAAGTCTGCCTAGTCAACAGCGCATTGAGCAACTGTGGCGAGGAAAAAAACTTGTCAAAATACAGGTGGTGGTAGGAATAAAAAAACTTCTCAGCCAAATCAGTCACAACTCTATGACCAAGACCATGCTCAGGGGTACAGGTGTCCTTGCCAGTATACACCTGAAATTGGGATATGAACCCCGAGCTAGACTCAGCAGTCACCCACACTTTGATTCCCCACTTGGTGGGTTTCGCTGGCATGTATTGCTTCATGCCCAGACGACCTTTGAAACCCATCATAGCCTCATCCACACTCATTTCTCTGCCTGGGTAGTAGTGGAGAAAAAAATTGGTGTTGCACATTTCTAGGAGGGACCTAATTTTCTGCAAGGGGTCATAACCAGGCTGTCCTTTTTCCTTTTCAACAGACTTATCAGTGATGTGAAGATACTGGCCAAGTTTTTCATACCTGCGTTTGGGCATCACAGATGATACTGCTGGTACATTCAAACGTACATCGTCAGACCAGTACAGGTCATAACTGGGCAAGAAATGTACACCTATCATCAGATTTACAGCCAGAAAAGCTCTAATTTCAGACCCATCCTTGGGTGTCAGATACCATACAGGGTCGGGCTTTGCAGCAATACACTGGCTGGCATACAAGTTTGTTTGTTTGGCAATTTCAGTAATCATACGCTCACTACACATCAGAAAAAAAAGTCAAGAGGCTAAGATTTTTTTAGCAGATAAAGTACAGTTTGGATCAACCGGTTTATTGAACTCTACAATGTCTACATTCTCTAAGCGAGTACTCCGCCAGTCGCCTGCCGAAACTTCGTGACCTTGAGTTTGATCGTTGGAGGATGAATCCCAGTCCGAGTCCACTTCAACATCGGAAATATCTAAACTGACTGATGTCTTCCGGTTCAGAAAATCCAGAAAATTCTGAGTCTGTGTCAGTTTCCACCATCCCAAACTATCAAAATTAAAAACTACACAGTACCTGAGTGAAACAAAATGGTGGACATCCACTGTAAATTTTCAGATTTATCGCAATCAGCAAATTTTTGCCTTCAAAGTTGGCCAAAAATTGACCATGCGGCCATCAAACTACCTACACGGAAAGTTATGACGCTCTATTCAAATATGGCAACCGTTTTTTATGGTCACATGTCAGTATTATCCCATATGCTACCGATAATATTGAGACTTCCATGGAGGCAGGATATGGCCGACCTGAGGGTTACCGCGTGGCGGCCGGATATGGCCGACTTGAGTGGGAAAGGGTGAATGTGCTAACGGTGGTTGAAAGGCTGTCTCTAACTTCATTAATTCTATGCTGGGCAGGGGCTTTCCGACATTATGCAGCGTTCCTCGGAAAACCATATTTCTAATATCCCCATTTTTGTGCGTTTTATTTCTATTGTGCGCATAAAAGCGTTTGGTTCTATACTTTTCTGTCAAAGCCCATGTAAGTTGTTCCTGCATCGCATGAAAAGTCAAAGTAGCCTAATGTGCCATACAAGGAACATATTTGTATGTAATCTCCGTCTTAGTTTCTGTTTGATATACAAGAACATTTAGAAACTGGGATGGGTCTTGTCATTGTTAAGGATTATGGGGGAATTGCATGTGCACCAACAGTATCTTTTGGCGTTCCCAGCGTCAGAACATTCATTGAAATGCTATTTACAGGCGTCTGTATCTTGAATGGCTCCTACCCATTTCCTGCTTATTTCAGTCTGCGCCATAAAAAGCAGATTCAGTTGGGTCCTTTAAACGCATTTCACTCGTTATTGGACACCTTATGTGAATAGGAACTTTAACTGGGTCTGGAACTAAAAGATGAGAAGCCAAAAAGCCAAATATTGGTGTTGGTGGTAAACCTACCTTGTGGCCAGAAAACCATTTTGATGGGTGGTTTGGCACATATGACTTTCTCTTTTTTTATTTTATTTTTTTTTTTTTGTTTGTTTGTTTTTGTTCTGCTATATAAACATTAAACTCATGTCTGTGAAATTTGATTGAAACATCCACGGACATGACAAAACAGGCTGGCTCTAATGGTTTCAAACATAACAACTCTAAAGCAGGAATTACCGGAAAGCTTTAAATGTGTAGAAAGACCCGTGTTCATTATGAATTTAAAAGATCGGTATATTGGCATAGCAAGAGATGCTTGCGTTAACTGTATATATCCCAATTTCCTCATTCAGCAGATGTAACCTTCTAATGAAATGGTACATGATAACAACTGGCATATAGTAAGTATAAAGCTGCGTGAAATAATTTTAGGTTGTACACATACGTAGAGACCGATATTGGTTTGGTGTACTAAAACTGTATTGTACTGGTTCTGTTTGGAAAGTCTGTAAATTCGTTATTTTTACAAGACACCAACAGGGATACTGGCTCACATTCCATTCGATATACCTGTTAGTGACCAAGATTATAAAATATTACAGGATCCTGTGGTATATCTCTCTTTGCAAATATCGTGGTTCATGTGTTCAAACGCTTTAATGTCAACAGATTTATTTTCTGCCCCAGCAAATCAAATGCATACAGTAGCACATTAATCCTCATTTGTTGCCTTACCCACGAAATGTAAGGATGTGATTTAGGTAAAAAAACTTTGCCTGCTGATTTTGGGGATGGAGACCATGGCATGGTATCTTGACATGTTTCGATTGACAACTTATTTCAATTGAAAACAACGTACCAGACAAAATTTTCTGGAAATTTTGGACCGTTTTAATGGGAGATGATTTTGTACTAAAACCGCAAATAAATCATGAAAAACATTTAATGAATCCCTCTTTTTTGATAAAAATTCAAAATGTGTCCATGATTTATTCCTTTCTTTTCGGAACATCTGTATATGCTTTAGCCTCGGAACTATTGAGTTGGTTATGTTAAGCAAAGGTATACAGTACGTATAAAGAGAGGCTAATCTCCCGGGAACCTATCAACAATTATGCCCTCATCGGACATTCACATATGAAGACAAAGCATACTTTTATGTGTTCATATTAGTGGGAGGAGGGAAAAAGGATGCTAAAAATTGTACCACGGTAATCATAATTCTTCTCGAAACTTTTAAAGGTGGGAGCAACCATAAAGTTTACATGTGCAATACGTGTCCCAATTTTAAATGCTACTTCACAGGTCCTTACATATCATTCTACTGCCAAATTATCCTTGTGCCAAATGGTGATCTGCATATTGCAGCAAATTGGATGAAAAAATAATCCTACTAGTTTCCTAGAATACTAAATAAGGTAGATTTTTCTATCTCAAAAATGATATAAATTCCGGTATTAAAATATGCCTTCACTCATATATACCGAGTGTCGAAACAGCCTTGATGCTTCTTCGTATGCCTTGAGACAATACAATTATGGACATACACACATACATACATACATACATACATACATACATACATACATACATACATACATACATACATGCATACATACTTACATTGGTGAGGAAAGCTTTTAGTGAATTTAATATTTTTACCAATAGTTTTAGTCCAAAGCTTCGAATGCTTGTCTCATATTAATGAAACATACATCATTAATTTCATCATCATTAATGCTTAATAATAGTTCCTTTTCAGTGTAACTGATGAAAACGAATTTTTTAATGTGGCTAGTTGTCACTGAGTGCCTGTAGCTGTACTGGTTTGTTTTACAACTGTTTTCTATATCTATGGTGTTAATGAAGCATATACGTAAGAGACATATTTGTTGCATTACGTTTTCTGATTAGAAAATCATAAGTCTGTATTTTCAGGTCCTGACCTAATGATAAGTTGATTGCACTCTCTTGCATTGGTTCATTCAAATTACATGATGTCCAGTCGATAGTGTTTGACAGAGTGTCTAGGTACCGTTGTTATCATGCACACCTTTGAATATTAGTAGAACTCAACAAAGAATGACAAAAATGATATAACTTTAACAATAGCAATATATTAACAATCAAAATGACTGATCGTGCTGTCAAAATTTGGTTATATGTGGGATTCCTGCATTTTACACTGCAAATAGAACTCAAGTCTTCATTTGAGAATGGATTATTCTCATCATCCCCATTATCATTTTCATTACTCTTTACAGTAGTGGCACTGACAATCCCTACGATTGCCCATCTTTTATGGTTTTCTTTTAATATGTTGATGTGACAAAGCCATTTAGCTGTCCTCCTATCTGGTAGGAATATTATATAATCCACATCATCTTTGAACTTTCTTTTCATCAAGTAAGGACCACTGAATTTTTCCTGAATTGAATCCCTTTGCATAGGCAAAAGTACCAGCACCTTGTCTCCTGGTTTAAAACATCTTTTCCTTGCTTTCTGGTCATACCATGTTTGCATCTTACCCGGTGCATAAATCAGATTTGATCATGCTACCTCATAAGCTTTTTTCAACTTTTCTTTGGATTTGGACACATACTCCAAGATAGGCTCATCTTGTGTTTCCACAAACCATTTTTCCTTCATAAGCTTTAGTGGACCTCCTACAGTATGTCCATATATCAGTTCAAATGGACTGAACCCCAGTGATTTATTTGTTATATCTCTGGTGGCATATAATAATATATGTATACCTTTATCCCATTCATTTTCATTTTCAAAACAATAGGTTTTCATCATGTTCTCCAGTGTTTGATGATACCTTTCTCGAGCCCCTTGTGTTTCTGGGTGGTAAGCTGAAGATTTAATCTGTTTAATGCCTAACTGGTGGGCAAACTCCTGAAACACTGCAGACAAGAAATTTAAACCTGTCACTGTGTATCCGTATTGGCAGTCCTCTAATGAAAAATTTCATTAGTATCAATGATAGTAGAAGCTTTAATGTTTTTTATTGGGATTGCCTCAGAATACATAGTGGCTAAATCCATGATAATGAGGAGAAACTTATAACCTGCTTTTGTTTTCTGAAGTGGTTCCACACTATATATAATAACCCTGCTAAATTGTTCTTCAAGAACAGGATACTAATCAAAGGAGCAGGTTTCATTTTTGATTTGGTTTTCCGACCGCCTAACATGTGTTACAATGTTTACAAAATTCTGCCACATCCAGATGTTATCTGGGACAAAAGAAGTGTTTTAATATTCTATCTTTAGTCTTTGTAATATCCAAGTGGCCCGGCATAGGCACATCATGAGCTGCCTTTAAAGTTCTGCCCTATATGATAGAGGAACCACAATGTGATGAATGATTCTCCATTTTTGGATCAAGAGGTCTCCATGTCCTCGTCAACACTCCTGACTGAATACAATAACAGACTGGGTTTTTTGTGCCTCTTCTTCAAGGAAAACTGTACTTGCCAATTTGGTTAACCGAGGGTAGGCTTTTTGCTCCCTTATCAGCCTATCTTGATTCAAATGAGGCATTTGACTCAGATGATCATTTTTTGTTTTCCTGGTCAGAGAGGTTACCATCATGGCTTACCTCTGAACTCAAGTTACCTTCATGCCTTACTTGGTCACCCAGGTTACCAGCAAAGAATATCTATGCCAGACCCAGATATTCATCATATTTGTCACTGGCTTCTTGTTTATAAGCTTTAAGAGCCATTGACCTTGTCACAACACAGGTGGCAAAAATGCTCGGAAATTCCTGCTCATGATTGTCTGTGTCCTTTCTCGTGACTGGTTCATCCATTAAATATAGTACCAGTTTCGCTTTCACATTATCCCATGCTTTATCATTCCCTAGAGGGAAGGTCACACCTTCTATCGGGAGACTAGGTACAATACTTACAATCACTGGTCCAATTTTGAAATCAGACTTCAGGTGAACTTTGTGAAACGGGAATGTTATGTAATTTCCCTCAACACCCTGAAGTAATACACTAGCTTTTTGATAAGTTTCATTTGACAAAAAGGAAGTACATCTTGCAACAGTAAAGGCTGGGCATTACCAGTGTCCCTTAGGATCACAACTGCCTTATGGCCAACAGCATTTTCTTTCTGTGACACAAGCCTTTCCGAATTGAAACTCTTATAGCCATCCAATATGGACTCAGCTACCTCAACATGTGGGTTTTCACATTTAGCATGGAGATTATCACAATGTCCATCAGACATATTTAGAGGTGGGTGCCCCTTAAGCCTGGCTAAACCAGCTGCTTTCCCAGTATTATTTGGCCTTTTCTGAAATAAGTAACACTCAAATTTCACATGACCCCTTTTATGGCATTAACTGCCTGTGGGTCCACTCAAGAACTTCTGCCCTGTTTTCTGATTAGCAGGTTTATCAGCCTGAGGAAAATTACTTGGCTTTTCTTCTTCTGATTTTTGACAGGGATGGGGAGAGGTTCCCCATTCCTTCTGGTTTCTTTTCAACTTAGATCTGAACTGACCCTGTTTGGATTTTACAAAGAAGCTTTTGTGTGTCAAATCATATTCATTAGCTCAACCTGCAGCTTCATGTTATTTATCTGCCTTACGTTCATCCAGGTAGGTTTTAATTTCTTTTGCAATGCAACCATTAAAATTTTCTGCCAAAATAAGTTCCCTGAATTTGTCAAAATCATTTTGTACTTTCCTAGAGGCACACCATCTGTCAAACAGATTCTTTTTCTTTCTGGCAAATTCCACAATTCTTTCACCTGGTTCCTTTTGGCTATCCCGGAATTTCTGTCTATAAGCTTCAGTCAGGTACTTACTCATATGCTTTCAGAACAGCATCTTTTAACACATCATACTCAGAACTTTGTTCTATGGAAAGGGATGAATAAACTTCTTGCGCTTTTCCAACAAACAAAAGAGGTCACTCCACTATAGGCCTTTCTAAAGTTTCAGCTATCTTCTCAAAAGACAACCAAAAATAAATTTGACACTTCTTTTTCTTCAAACAATGGTACTAAACGTGCATTCTTGGTCACATCAAAAGGTCCTGACGGTGCTGAATTATCTATTCTTGTTCTCTAGCCTCTCTGGCTTCCTGTGCTTTCCTTTCATCAGCCTCTTTTGCTTCTCTTGGTTTTCTTTCATCAGCTTCTATTGCAGCCTGTGTTAATTTTAGATCATGCTCTCTTGCAGCCTTTGCTTCCTCTCTTTCACTCTGAAGTTTTAATTTAGCTGATTCCAACTGAACTGCCAAACTTTTATCCTCTGATTCCTCATCATGAAGGAAACCTTCTTCAACTAAATGGGAAAAAATCTTTTGTCTGAGAGGTTATTTCCTGATACCTGATGGTACCTCTACATTTAAGTATTTGGCCAGCTTTTCCTTTAACAATTTATCAAAATCTTTGGCTGTTGAGTCCCGATTAGCCAAAAACACACTGGAATCTATTGACATGTTGTCCCATTGTCTGTATATTGACCAACAACTATGTTTATAAATACCAAGTATCCTTTGTTTAGTTCACATTGTAAGATTCAGTATTTAAAAACATCCAGACTTTTCCTGATGATTTAACCGTTATGTGCTTATTGCAAATTAACTCAATGTTTTGTCTTGGATTGATCACGTTTGTCTTGGATTGATCCCGGAGAGCCCCCATAATTTCCTATGATGCCACCTTCTGAATATTAGCAGAACTTAACAGAGAATGCCAATATATAACTTTAACAATAATAGTATATTAAAGATCAAAATCAGTACAAAGTAGGTAAACTTAACTCTGCTGGTATACCAATAGTTAAACAGTTGTTAGGGAAATCCTAATCTCTGGTTTTGATTACCCACAGTTTCAAATCCTATGACAGGTACCAAGTAATCTGGTAAAAATCGCATGGAAGTACAATTTGGTTCCTAGGTGGTACTAAAAGGTGTGTTGCTGTTCCAATCCCACAGAGATGCAGTGTGGCTCCAATGTGGTACAATTAACACCAGTCCACTCAAATTTTCTTTCCACCCTCCTCAGGTAATTAAAATAGCTCACAGTCCCACTGGCATCTAGTCACACAGCTCCTGTCATATCTTTCCGAACTCTCTATCCTGCCAGGAAAATAGCTGTTTTGTATAAATAAACAGAGAAATCCCACCATTGTTCCAGAGTTTTCCAATAAGTCACACATCCCAGTGCATTTAGTGAGACCTGTCTCTGATCTTTCCAGATCACCTCCGAAATGTGCATAGACAGTACAATGAAATGAGTCATGTGAATATAGGTCAACACTTTGTTTGCAAGCTGTGTGAGAGTCACCCCAACAAAGCAGCCTAACTCTGTGACCTGGTACACTCTTAGTGAGTACAGTGATCTTTAAAATGAAACCAAACAGGCATATCCACATACATAAACCATCACTTTCAGGAAAAATTCTATCACATGTTTACATAATTCTTTAGGTTTAGTTCGCTCGCGAAGGGGAAAGTGCTAAAGAAAAAAAGAACAAAAAGTTCATTGCAAAGAAATTTGCCTCATAACTGGTATGCACACGAGGATAGCATCATTTTATAGATACTATTGTTATACAATGATTCACCATTTTACATTTTGGCATTGCGCAACATCAAATATATGGAAATTTATTGGGTATATAGTGTCTCTAGCCAGTTCTTGGCATGAAAGTAGGGTACTGAACTTCCAGCCTCTCACTTCGTACAGTTCACGAACAAGAGAAGTGATCTGATTGTATGCTACTCTGAATTCCATATTATTAATAATCTGGAATCAATGAAGGAAATGGGCATAGCAGTGAATATAAAAAATATTGTACATGGATGCTGCTTAAGCCCAAGAGTCATATTAAATTTATGCGTTACTAGCTTTACCAATCGTGATCTGGAGAATTAGGCTCTCTGGAGAAAAGGTGCTGACTCCGCATTTGAAGGAGGGGGGGGGGGTTACCTAGCCCACAGCATTCTCCTCAAAGCTGTGCTTAAAGAAATAGAAGCAAGTCAAATGTTACTGGAAAAAGAAATGGGCGACATTCAAAATTACCAATATGTTTCAGTGGGAAAGTATTAGGTATCTGATGCTATACTTGCTATCAGCAATATTGTTTTACTTTCTACCAAAACATAAAGTACTAATTTTTCTTCATTAAACTTCCGAATGGGTAGAGGCCTATAGGAGTACACAATTAACGCTACACTTTACCTTTTTGTTGATAATGTCACCCAGTAAACTTGAAACCCAATAGTTCTATTGAATGAAATTTGTCCCAGTTACGGGAACGCATTTTTCGAGATGAACTGAAAACTTATGTTGTTCAATAATTCCTCTCTTCTTGACTGCTGATATGTGAATGCTTGAATTCTAGCAGGAGAATGTGCTGGCCGCAACCGTCATTACCTAATTTTGACCAACCACCATGCCGTATTTCAGAGAATGAATATCAACTGTGAAGATTTCAAATATTACAGAGATAGAAATATGAAATAATAGTTCAATAAGGAAGTAATTGAAGTAGAGTGGTCAACTACTTTTGCCTTGAAAACCATGAATATATATTTTCCTTAATGCTGGTGGATTTAAGTCCCCGATGCTGGAAGTAAATGCCGACTCAGGACATATACCGCATAGGCACGTTGATATAGCATTTGCACATAAAACTACCTCCATTGAACCATTCTTTTCATGATTGGGGATTTGGTCAACTGAGTATGTGCATTTCCCATTTTAGCTTGTAGACCGGTGATAAAGGTTGCAAGTTCAAGTCCCACACATTCTGAACACAAAATTATATATGTTTTGCCGAGATTAATTATATTTGATAACCATACTTTTCTAGCCTGAATTTATCAGTTTAATTTATCTCACCAATGAGAGGCTTCTACTATAGTTCTATGATAAAAACATCTCCTGAAGGTGATGATCTAGCTCCAATATCCTTTCTTTTTAACTTTCAGAATCCTGATGGTGATATATCAGTTTATATGTTTTTCTCTTACCAACACTTACAAAAAAGAGTCCCTTTGTAAACTATTATTGTTATCAAATCCTGGTAAAACTTCGATAATTATGGATATTTAAGCTTGGTTGAGCTCAGTAATGGGCATTGTGAAATATTTGGAAATGCATTTTGATATTTGAAATGCAGCGGTGTTGCAAAATATTCTATTGTTAAATAATATTCGAATCAATGGAAATCACAGATTGTTAAATATAGCTACGGGATTGTGCAAGAACATTACCTATATACCAGTCAGCAGGTAATAAGCAGGTGGTAATGAACCAATTAGTCCAGGATGTGGTGGTGAGGAACCAGATATGATAACTAAACATGACAGTGACAAATTGTAGGTTGTGGAGTACAGAAATATGCACTTTGTAAAATTTGAATTAATTCTTTGGTGATTTAATTAAATGACAAAGCAACTGTAGAATGAGACTGTGGAATTTATTCAAAGCCCGTACATATGAAAATGTAAACGTTTCTATCGTTTTTAGGATTGAAACTGTTGAACTTAATATGGTTTTCCGGTATGAGAATAGAAGAAGGGGAAGTTTACATAGGAACTGATAGACAGAGCCAGTGTACAGTAAAGGAAAATCCTATTTTGAGGTTTTAACATAAATTAGATATGATTTGGCTTAATGAGACGTAATATTAATAGAATCTAACTGGGTGTAACTGGAATCGGGCAGAAGTAATTTTCCATTTGACTTACCACTTACATGAGACAAGATTTGTGCATATTATCAGAAAGAGCATTTGCCATGCTTGGCAGATTCTTAACCCATTAAAGCACTTTTTTACGATTTAGGTAACACCTTTCCTCGGGACACGTTGCCTGCATTGTACATAAACTGTCCCAAGGAAAGCTGATTAAATGAATAAAGTGAATGTCCAACACTCCACACAAATTTCAATTGTAATGTATTGTAATTCCAGGGCTCGTACCTGAGAAAAATGACAGATTTGACACAATATATATATATATATTCCTGAACAACAGATCCACTCTTATGAGTTTAAGGTGCAGTAATGGATAAAAACAAAGCGATAAAGATGACGTAGACAGGAATGGTTGACATTGAGTGCAATAAAAGTACATATGCTTTTCCCCAAGCCTTCTGAAGCAAAAAACATTTCTGAAAAAGGCATAACACATTTACAAAAAAGAAAAAAAATGAGTACATGATATGATGTTCCAAAAGTACACAGGGGCAATTTTACATGGTCAGGGGTCCCCATGGACAATTGCAATAACTCTTTTAGTATAAGTTTGGTGATCTCAGTAGAAAATTTTGAGTAAAACAAGACGTCAAAATGTGACCAAAGAGACAAATATACCTGAGAAGATTACAGATTTCACTCGCTCAGAAAGACACGTTAGTTAGTTGGGCTGTATTTTAATTATTCTCCCAGTAAGGTCACATCTATTCATTGTATAAAATGCTAAAACAGCGTAACATACAGTATGCGTATATGCCGAGAATGGCAAAAAGATACGTTAAACTATCATTAAAATTGAAGTGCAAGTTTCCATGACCTTGTTGTCGTATTCTAACTGCTTGTGTCAATGCATTTACTTGTCAAATCCTGCGTTTATAGCTTTATTGTCCTTTGTTACATATATAAGGCAAACTGACCGCAGAATTCCCAACCCAAAAGTGAAAGGAAAGTTAAAGATAGCAAAAGGCACAGGTTCACAAAACTAACAGGCAGTCTTCAGCAATGTGAAGAAATAAACTTCATTCCTGACTTGAGACACGCAGTCACCCATACTAGGCAACAGGTGGGTTTAGTGGTCCTCTCAAGTTTTGCGGGAGTCTTGGATAACTACAGACAAACATAGAGACCAAACCACTTTAAACAAGAAAAAAGGACAAAAAGAGCCATACACATGGAAAGCTCAATCAATTTGTTGGCGATATGAGATCCATTTTACTCTCTGTAGTGTGATTCACCCCTCCGTCTACAACTCTTATAACAGTCAAGATTCTGGGGCCTGCTTTGGTAATTGATATTTTTAGCAAAGATAAGGGAGCCTCGGTTTGATATCAGGCTACAAGCAGCACGCTTGTCTGCATGTGTGCCCTGCAAGTAGCTCACAGAATGCCGTGTCTGATTATTTTTGCCATGTTTACACAAGACAAGCAAGGTGTAACTTATAAAATTGGAACAACACATAATTAATGAATAGGGTAAGACATAACAGATTAAACTGAAAGCCACAGGAAGCTGTAGTTTTATTGCAGTGAGGTTGCCAGGTTAGGAACCGTACAAGCACACCACCACACTCCACTGCCACAGGCAGTCAGGTCAGTGTTCAATGTAAACAAAGCATGTACATATATGAGTAAACTGATGTCAACAAGTTGCATCATGCTTAAAGACTGCTTGGTTTATGAGAATAAAATGGAAAAGAATGATGACATAGACTGTGGTAGTTTATATATTCATTACATACTATCTAAAACATTTGTAATTATCAGTATTCAGTAGTACTTCCTCTTTAATACAGTGACCTGCCCCATCAGCATTCCAAAATAACTGAAAAGGGGTATTTCCTGTCAGAGGATGGAATTGGCAAGCATCTTGTCAAAAGGGTATACATCTTGTGGACACGAAAGATAGTTTTCATTGCTGTAACATTGTACCTAATTGAAACTGGTAAACCTACATGCATGTGCTGCACTAGCAGACAGCCAAAGTACCACAGTAAGCTAACAGCAAATCAGCAGGTAGGGTGGTGGTAACATGACCAGCCTGACTCCCTGACTGCTCCTTCACTGTAAAATTCCATACAAATAATAACAAAACAAAAATTGCCTTCAGCTTTGATATATAAGCGAATTGGATTTTTTAAACTTCATTTCATTAAATGTTTATGAGCTTCAGCTTCATTTAGAATGATAATTATGTGGTCCAAGCAGTAAAGAAATTCAAAATGACCATTGTCCAACAGAAGGATCTTGCTTTGATCAAAGGTTAGTGTACCAAGGAAACACATATTTTTGCTATTAAGTGACTAATTTACACTTCCATGACATCAGATAGCCTCAATAAACGTTCCTGTGGTGTTAGAATCTCCCGGGTTGCAGTCTGGTCCTTGTCAATCAAGAAAGTGTTTTTCTAGGGGTCGATGACAAGGCATCCTTTCAGCCAATCCTAGACCTTAATGGTTGATGTAAGGGTATCGTAAATAAATATATATTCAGCAAATAAAACACTGGACATGAATGGGACATATACAGATTGTTAAGTGACACCATAAACTGGCCGTTATACACAATATATCAATACATACCAAATTATTATATTACAATATCAAGATGTCACACAAGAAAGTGAAAAATGGAACATATGCCATTTTTCCGCTCACTCGCACCCATGAGGCAAGAGCCAACAGAGAGACCAGCAGGTGCTCCCCCCTGTCGGGTTTGGTAAAGTTTCCTGATGAGTAAGGTGTCTGCATAAGCAAATCAAATACTCTATCCTGGTCTGTCACAACATATGGTTTCTGCTGACACAAGACTGCAGTAACAGCTAACGTGTTCAAAGACACTATTGTTTCCACAAGTGTACCACAATAAAGTTTACCGACAGCGACATACTGGGCAGGAAAATACAAAGAAAAATCCAGCCGAGGAGTATCAGTGGTAAAAGTATAATGATTAAGCAAGCAGATCCGCCGCTGCAAACCATGATGCATAGGTCCAATGCTCATCACTTTTGGGAACCAGGCCTGCGCATCAGGGTTCTGAACAACGGATTCGCAAATATACAATATATTAATTCATACATTTTCATAATATACTAAATATAGAGAATACGAAGATATCACGCAGGCAATTACTATAAGATGGAGCACCTGTCAGCCTTCTGTCCACCTGTACCTTGAAAGGCATGAGTCAACAAGGAGACCAGCAGGTGCTCCTCAATATAGGGCTTTAAAAAATTTTCATGATTGATAAGGAATCTAAGGGAATCAATGACTCGATTCTGCTTTGTTACAAAATGAGGTATATTTACCAGTAGACATATACTAGGAGAGAAAAAACAATGTTCAGTCGCCCAGGAGTATCAGTGTCAAAAAATACGATGATACAGTCAGCAGATCCGTTGCTTCAGATCATGATGAACAGGCCTAATGCCCTTTGCTGTTAACAGCTTAGAGTGCTGTGACCTCTTACTATAACCTAAGCACTGATTGGTAATTCGTCCTGGAAAGGCTCCAGTCGAGAAACATGCTTCTTGTGAATACATAGGCTATCCATACCAAACAAGAACGTAGGCTTGCAAATACTGTTCCACAGACAACAACTGACCTCCGGAGAAAGCCCTGGGCATTTCATCACAGCACCAGGCGAACTATAGTAAGCCCGCCTCGTGTTATTTACTTTGGTTTCAGCATGATCTTCAGCAGAATATACATGTCCATAAATTGTACCTAATATCTCCAAATTATCGACACATGTAAGCTTTAGTGTCCCAAGAAATCAGTCGGGTATTTCACAGAAACAATGTTTACCATATATCATACATTTAAACTTAATAACAATAACAATAAAGTTGAAACCCCGTGCTTCATCATAGCTGTTACACGTGGCAATTAACTTTGGAAGGCCAGGTACGCTGGCACTAAACAAAGTAATAGCATCCATAGTACAAAGCTGCTTCAGAAGACCATCTAAGTTAATGTTAAAGATTGTGGGGGAGAGTACACTCCCTTGACGGGTTCTTCTTGTTAAACAAAACGGTTGTGAACAGTTACCATTAATCCTGACAATTCCATAAATATGGCTGCACCACACATATATAAATTTCCACTCTGCAGTTGGTAAGTTATCCAGCAATTTATACACGAGGCCCACGTGTGATAACCTATCCAAGCATTCCTCTGAATCAAAGCTTGCCACATGCAGTGGCGACTCCTGCTGTTTACTAAAGGAAATTATTTCTGAATACTATCAAAATGTAAGTTAGTACCTTATTGAAGAAACCTTAGTATGGAGTTTATACAACATTTACAAATTGATTAAAATTGCATCTTTCTTGGACTCGGCGATGTGTTACGTTTAGAGGGGTTAAACCATTTGCAAGTGCTTCAAGTGTTTGCAGGTAACCTTGGCACCAAAAGTGTTGAATCTTTTTTTTTTTTTTTTTTTTGGGGGGGGGGGGGTAAACAAGGTAGACAAGTCAGGGAAAAGGTCTCCTAATTGCCAATATATATGCTAAATCTTATTAAACTCTCCTGCCGTAATCTCAGTTCTGTTGTTGGCTAATGCAGTAAAGTGTAGCTGTATAGTTTTGCCCATTTGCCCAGCTTCTGAAACTGCATCTGTTAAAATGTAGCACTGACTGATTTTACAGTTTGTATCTGCCGTTGATAGGGTGCCAGGATTCCAGCAAATGCCAACACCAGGTTGAGTAAGTGGCAAATATATCCTTGATAAGAGTAAAATGTGCATGAATGTCTGCACTCTCACTTATGGTGTCAATGGATAGCATTGCAACCAGTACTTTTATTATTGGTTAGCATTCCTGAGTATATATTCTTGGCTTTAAGTTTATCGTAGATAACATGTTGTTTTTGTACAGCATACAAAAAGATCGAGTCTGTAGTTAGTGGAAAATATTTCAAAGGTGGGGAGGACCAGTTTAGGTCTTTCAGTGCCACATTTTGTAGTCAACGGCTCTTTTCCACGCACTCTGGGCGCATAAGAGAAAAGAGAAAAGCCAGGCAACCTAAATTCTAAAGTAAAAGTGCAGATAACCTCATTGACTCCACTCATGTCACTTTTGATACAGCAGCACAGCCACACCAAAGGTCTGGTATCGTGCTGACCTTCTAAATCCTATAAATTGGATAAAAGTGCTATTACTGTTATGAACACAATTCTTGATCAAATGTAATTCTACTCCCTGGCTGCATGGTATGATTTAAGAGAATATTTTGTACCTCCATGGGTTTTTATGTACTTGTACGGTTGTATGAAATTGTGATGTTCCAGATACTCCTTGACTCTAAGATTAAACTCAACAGCTAATCAAAAGAATCTACATCGTAACTACAACACTATATTATACCAATAACAAACATTGCACTTATCTGTTTGTATATTATGACAGAAATGATCACACATCACAGGTAAGGTAAACTTTAGACCAAATGTAGTCCACACCTACTATACTCGTGAAAGTTTATATTTACACAGATCAAACATGTCAGGTTCTTCAAACAAGCGTGTTCTTTTGTGGTTTATCCACTGCCCACTCTAGAAAATTGATTTTTCTCTCTTTGGTCCATAGTTGGGCAGACACACACTTTCTTGGTCTTCAGTCAGTCAGACATGAATATTCTGTCTGCTTTTTCCCCTCTGCCTGTGGACTGTGCCTGCTTGTCTATACACTTTTCGGAAAGATCTGGAGAGATTTAAATATTACCGCACCTTACTTCAGTCAGGCAGTCTTCATCAATTTTCTGTAATGTGACATGTGGCCACAATAACACTGTTTCAGCACACCTTCATCTGACTCAAAATTTGTTTATGTAAGTCACTCTCACAAATACTTCAATCTGCACTGAGTGGCTTGTTCATACTCAAACCAACATAGAAAGTCGTTGAAATGCTTTGATTCTGGAGTTACGGTGAGTCTGAATTGAGGTTTGATGATGAGCATGATCTGGCTGTACACAGCACTGACAATGAGTGGATTGTCCTGTTTTGTTCAATTTTAAGGTGTCTAGAATAGAGTTACTTTAATGGATTGCCCTGGGGTAGGGCTTTATTTGAAAGATACAGAGGGTCACCCACTTCATAATCACGGTATTAACCCTTTGATTGGAGTATGGAGTACTACTGACTCTTTTGTCTCAGTGTGTGCATGCTGGCTTTAACTATGGCAGACGGTCTGTGAAATTTATTCAGCATGATGAGTCCATACCCCCCCTCCCCATTTAATAGAATTAAGAACTGAAAAGTGTGTCCATAGACAGCAGTGGAACATGGTCATAGATCATGCAAAAAGGATCCCATAGTATCATTATGGGAGACAGAAACTACGTGAGCAAAGAGTGTGACTTGTATACATATGTCCCATTCCCACTGATCTTGGTTTTCTAGACCATTAGTGGTTATGCCATTAAATGATTTATGGCCCCTGTCATTCTTGTCATTTAATGCAGGCAAAAGAACAATTGTAATGTTTCCAAGTAGATATACTTAGGTCACAATGTCAAACATATCAGTTGTTTCATTCAAGTTTTCTGTACCTCTGTAATTAGTCATACTGTTTATTACTCTTTGATGAAGGACAATTGTTTCAAACTTACTTCAGTTATTTTTTTCAGCTGAGTGTTCTTTTTTCATTCCAGCATTGAAAAGACTGTGAAATTGCAGGTGATCAGTCCACACAACACATTTTTAATTGAACAGATAATGATGAGTTTCCAGTAGCAAAGGCTATTCCATTTGCAACCCTTTTCTTTCAATAATTCGCTGTTTTTGCTGGCCCTAATTGAGCTCTGGTAAAACACTATCGATTGCACATTGACCTCCTGGGAAGTGCTGGATCAGGCATGCAAACATGTTATGCATGCTAGAGTCAAAGTGAAGGTCATACAACAAATTTATATCAGAGTAGCTACGCATCGGTGGCTCTGTTAGTTTTGCTCAAAGGTGCTTGAATATATTTTAGTGTCTGAGCACAATTTAAGTAAACCATTTCCCTTATAGTTAGGCTAGTAGACGACCTTTTTCATCATAATGGTCTGTGTACTTTTGACAAAAACCAGCAATACCAACCGAGATATAAACATTCCAGACCGTGGCAGGTACGTTCATCTCTTTTATGATTTTTCCTGTGTCTAGGTCAGAAAATGTAGCATCAACAGTAATTATATGTGGCAAATCCAACAATTCTGACTGACTGTGAGGGTTCAAACGTGAAGGGGTTTGACCTTGTAGTTTGGTAAGTGGATGAGCTTTTTCGCCATGATGGTCTATATACTTTTGGCAAAACCACTTGCTTTAAGTATTCAAACGATCGATTAGATGTTTTGAAATGTTGCATCATGAGCTGTAGTACACGTTTGAGACTCTTACAAACCCCAGAAAGATATAGATATAGTTTCATATTTGTCCTACTTTGCTATCGGAGGTTGAGGAATCTGTTGTCGTATATTATTTTTGAGTAAAACTGGGTTCCAACGAATTCATTTGAAATATTATCCATATTGGACAAGGGGTGAATGTTTTTATCAGTTTCAATAAAATTCTATAATAAATGAGTAGCATTGAAGCAGCATCCTTTCTGAGAATTAGAAATAGTGGTAAAGCATCGGCACTATTACATGGCCTAATACTGTCTGCTTTTAAGAGCACATCTGATTGTTTTTCTATTTCAGGTCATTGTCCAGATGTTTTATGTAGGATACTTATTTCACTGCTTTGCGGTCAGCTCTGTCTATATTGATAGTAATTACATATCTATGACCAAGGCTACACTTAATGCTGACATTTTTACTCCCGTTTTCTTCAGGCTCTATAGATTATTGCACTGTTGATTCAGCGGCCAATTCAACAGCTCCAATTTTGTTTTCCACAAGCCTTCAGTCAATGCAATTTTACGTTTGCTTTACAAGTGAAGTTGAAACTGACCACCATTTATGATTCTTTAATTTAAGTTTATATATTTTGGGGTATAGATAAAGGTACTTGAGGCATGTTTGGATTTTGAATTCTGAGACCAAGGTGAGGTCCGAGAATAATCCAAAGGATCCCACTGATGTGAGCAGGAACAGGTTCGTAGGGCATATTAAAATGTGAAAAGTTATCTATCAAGACTTGTAGAGTAAAGAAAGGTACCCAAAAAAGACAAAAAGATAAACAATAGCTTGGTTCAATACATCAGAAGCGATTTCTTCCTAAAATAAACGAGGAAAGTTTTACAGAGGTAGGGTCTCGGGTTGACAGTAGGTAATCATCATTTAAATGTAAATTTGGTCTTGTAATTAATACATAGCCAGAGAAAGGAAATTGTTTAATAAGATTACAGATGCACATAACTCAGAAAGACTGAATAGTCCTAAAAGTGGCCTGTTTTAGAAATGTATATTTAAAGAGATGCCAATGTGTTTATTTAGCCCTGCAAGTTCACTGACGGTCAACATTAATAATACCAAACGGGATTCCATGTGTACTTTCATATTATTGTCTAATAGTAACAATGGGCATAGAATCTGTCATTAGCAAGATATAAGGTAATGTCATATTTGCTGCTTCCCTAAAATAAGCAATACTAGCATGTATATGTACTCTTACCGACAGTTCACCACTTTGATTTTTTTTAAAATAAGGAATTACTAGCGGTCCTATGTGATAATTGATTTAGCGCATCCCAAATCATGGAACAGTACCAGCAGGTTTGAAAAGCATTCAGCATGTTGCATGCACCATGTCTAACATTGAAGAATTAAGTAAAAAATTGGACCAAATATTTGATTTCCTGAAGGCAGACTTATTGAAATAAATAAGCACGACCATAAATGAGAGCCTACAAAATATTGAGCATAGAGTGCAGTCTCTAGAGGCCTCCAGTGTGAGGCTTGACCAGGAGGTAGAGAAATAAAGGACAAGATTTAGCTTCTGGGACAGCTGTCACAGACATGGTGACAAAGGATGGAGTAAATGCTGCAATATTGGAGATTAAAGCTATGGCAGTGGCCAACGAGCAATACTCCCGTAAATCCAACATTCGGATTTTTGGCATGAAAGAAGACCAAATTGAAAACTGCGTTAAACGAGTCGTTGACTTTTTAAAGGAGAAGCTCCAAGTGTCCTTAAGATATGAAGACATTGATGTCGTTCACAGAGTGGGAGGGAACTCTGATAAACCTAGAGCCATGCTGGTAAAGTTTCTAATACGCTCACATAAGTTCCTGGTGATGAGACAGCGGAAGAAACTGAAAAGTGGCGGTGTCACAATCACAGACGATATGGCCAGGGGATACATCCACTTTACAACCGTGTTAAGACCCATACTAAAGTTACAAATGCATTGACATGGGACTGTAAAGTATACATTAAAGATGCAGGTGGTAAAATCTACAAAATTAAGTGTGGTCAGATGGTGGAAGATATCCTTAAGTGAAACAATGGCTAAATTGTGCAAGGACAATTTGGAACACATTAATATTTCTCCATGGTTTATATGCTACAAGTACATATTTTCATGGACTATATGCTGCTAGTATTTGATGACAGGAGTATGGACACAAAATTGAGGATGTCCTTCTGTGGAATGAGCGTTCGTGCGAGGACAAAATGGAACTCTGACACTACAATTCTGTATTCACTTGTGCTTTAAATGTTGCTAGTATTTGATGCCATCATGGACTACATATGATGATATTTATTTTCTCCCCCCCCCCCCGCCCCCTAACTCCACTAAACATCCTGTTATATGGATTTATTAACTTATTATGCTTATGGTTTGTAAACACATGCAGTAATTTATCAGAAAATATACATGAGACTCCCCCATACTGTGCCCCCCCCCCCATTTTTTCCTTTTTTCAATTATATGGTTATAAGGAGAGAAGTCCAAGTTCCTTTTGGATGAGATTATTATGATTATGTTTGGGCCAATCTATGGCTAGTAATGTTGACTATGGAAACTTAAGTATGCACCTTTTATAGCATTGATTTTTCCAGGCTGTAGGCAGCAAAATTGTTTTCCTCTATTGAGACATTTAATGTAATCAGGTAATTTTTTTGCCCTAGGGTATACTTTTTCAGTATGGTCATTTGGCACTACAGTGTCATGGGATACAGAATTTAGTTATATAATGAGGGATGAAGGTTGCCATGTACTGTTACAGTATCGATGTAGATCCAATAGGGTTTTATGAAATACTGCATTGCAATAAAGGCATGTTTATTAGACAACCATTGGAAAAGGGGTGATATAGTGATTTTCCACGTGCCAGTTCTTTTGAAAATTTATATGAATTCAAGTTTCAACTTCATATCGAATATAATGATGTTCACATTCATAGATAACCTGAGGAAGTGGGGCGTTATGTGATTGTGTATATGCCAGTGTTTCTGATACTTTATTTAAAGTTAAAGCATCAATTTTATTATGAATAGAGAGATTCAAAATCATCACAAGGTGGTCGATAAGTTGGTCAGTAACATATGTATGAGTATAGAGAACATTAAAGTACTTAAAGTACGGATGGACATTCATCTTTATGATATTGAAGGGGCCAGCTAATGATTTCGATTGATGGAGTTTTTGTAAATGATATATTGTAAAGTAAGATCAAAACCTATTTCATGTTCGGAACGAGCGGGACTCGAACCTGCAACCTTTGGCACCAGTCGCCTAGCTGAAATGACTCTTGACCCATTTTTGGTGGGCATCTGTAAAATTATTTGAAAGTGATCTTTTAAGGCAGACACTATTATCTGCTACATGGGATTCCATTTTCATATTGTAAAAAGTAATATTTTAAGATTTAATTAACTGAAAGGTTTAGTTCAGATCTTGATTTACCAGCATAGTCGAACACGCACCTTTTGGAATGACTTATTCATATCAATATATGCATCATACTGTGCCTGGCTTAAGTTTGTGCCTTATATATATGCATTTACATACTATTAAGGGACACATGTATATGTAGGCACTGTAGGAAAATGGTGACCTTTTTGCTTCTTCCCCCTTTGGTATTAATGTTTGTGCTTCATATGAATATGATAAAGATATCCACTCGTCATAATTGCAATCAGATGTTTTGAATCTATTGAGTTGTTCATTTTACATACTTAATTCACTATTATTATTTCCATTTCCTTCCCAAGACATTGATCAGATCTGAATGATCGGTTAGTTTAGACATGCCAGCAATTCTGCTTTTACATGATGCCATGAAATTTCAGTTTAATCACAATTAGCAAATTATACATTACAGTATTGCTAGTTACATATATGCCCTTACAAAAACGAAATGCTGGGATCATGCTGGATATTGCTGGGCGTGGTGGAAAATGCTGGAGAAGCATCTGTCATAATCCAGCATTTTCCGCCAAGCATCCAGCAATATCCAGCATTCTTTCCAGCCAGTTCCAACAAAATTTCGCGGGATTCTGTTGGGATTTAACTAAATCCCGACCAAATCCAGCAAAAATGTGGGTTTCGGTGAGGTTTGGTGGGTTCAGGTGGGGGTTTGGTGAGTTTTGGTGGGTTTAGGTGGGGTTTTGTGTTTAGTGTGACCCCATGAAGGGCATGATTTCATCTTTTACGTTTTACATTGTACATCACATCCATCGTGACTGTACCTCTACCATACTGAGTTGCATTGGTTCATGTCAATAAAGATATTCATACTGTGTATAAATCCAATAACGTTAAGACATGAAAGTTCATGAGTTAATAAAAATGTACTCACAAGCCATTTCCATTATGACAGCCTTGTGAATTATCCCTGGCCATTGCAGTGTTTGCACATCCACCTCTTCCCAAATATTTTGCTCCCATTGAAGGCTGGTGATGTTTGCGGGGGTTTAACCACTGCCAATGTTTGATCCGACCACAAGGGAAAGGCTACTAGATATTTAAATTTGTTGCCTTGTCCCATGCTTTGTTGAATACTGCAGTCGTTCAACACAGCACAACAGAACGCAGTCTTCACAATCTGCAAATTCAGTTAAACGAAAAATTCCCGACTTGCAAACCTTTGAGAACGAGGATAGCCGATGATGGAATATTTTGAATCTTCATTTTGATAGGTATAAGTCTAATGAATTTTCCAAAAGTCTGGCACAGGTAATTAAGGATCCAGTTATAAGATATATACATAAGATTGCATACTAAAATAAAACTTTTGGGGCTAATTAATAATGCTTAAACATCGAGATTATAATTGGAACGTGAGCGAGGGTAGACACACCTGTTCCTGCTTTATCGCCCGTGCTGCCTTCCTTCCACAGAAATCTTGTCCAGTGAATATCTTACCAAGATCGAGATCTTTTTTTAATTGTTATCTAGCAGGCCCAGCAAAAAAACACACTACACTAAAACGTAATCATTTGCTGGGTTGAGAAATGTGAAAAATCTAGCAAAACCACAATGTGGTAACACGTATGACTTTGCTGGACTATAAATTGTGCCAGTAAATTTCAGCAAAATCTTAACAACCAAAATCAAGTATGCCCATCAAAAACTAGGCAGTAACAAAATAAACACCGTGCCGGATTCTGCTGGGCTATCAAAGACTGAAGATTCAAAATTTTCTAAGTTCTGTACCCAGAGGCCTACTCCAGCAAAATTTATGCATCTTTAACAAAAATCTAACACTCTATAATTTTACAAGTTCTTTTCCCAGCGAAATCAAGCATGCTCCCAGCGATATCCAGCATCCGAAGCAAAACAAGAAAACCCTGAAAAGACTAAGTTCTCTAAGTTCTCTTTCCAGGCAAAATCCAGCTGGTTTCCAGCGACATCAAGCATTCCCAGCAAAAATGAGGATACCCTGAAAAAAAACTCAGTTCTTTTTCTACCAATACCCAGCATGTTTCCACCAGTATCCAGCATTTGCAGCAAAAACCAGAAAAGCGACAAAAAATTTAGTCCTTTTCCCAGCAAAATGCAACGTGGTTCCAGCACTTCTCAGCATGTCCAGCAAATACCAGCAAAATCCAGCATGATCCCAGAATTTTTATTTTGTAAGGGTGTGTATGCAGCCTTGAATTATTTACTGGTTGCTTTTACATGCTGCTGGACTTATCTAAGGCTGCACACAATATGCCTCATAATATAAATTAGGCATTTTTTTATTGGTGCTTAATTGCTTTTTTGCCAATATGTAGGTAAATGTAGATGGTACAGGAACATTCAATAAAATCTATAAGAATTTAAATGTTTTCGTGATTCGCAGATCTCAGGGAGAGGTAAGAGACACCAGCCGTGTTGGGGCTGAGTAGGGGATATAACTTGGGCTAGGGGTGCACAGGGTCAGTGGCAGGGTCCCGGGTGTACCTCATGCTTCGGCTTAGTTCAAGGAACACAACCATGTTAATGAGGGTGAGGGTTGTGGGCTCCTCACGTTCAGCTCCTTCCCCCCCCCCCTCCCGTTGGGGTTGCGTTTAATTTCTTTTCTTTTCTTTTTTTGGGGGGGGGCTGCATGGACAGTCATGTGGTGTTTGAGGAAATAACTGAACTTGCGAACATATATGGAGTTCTATTTTATTGATGAAAATCCATGAAATTGGAACAACGATTTTTCTCTCATTTTGAATTTTTTATTTTGTTTGTAATGTTTGTTTATGCTTAATACGTAGGCACATTCGGACAGTCTAGAAAAATTCAGTTATATTTTCAGATTTAAACTCTTTCTGATCCATAGCTCTCAGAGATGGGAAAGAGACATTCTCCCCCTTCCTTCTGGGGTACATTAAGAGTTTCTTACATAGCTTTGTCATTTTTTTTGCTCCTCTCCAGGGTTGGGGGCATGATGTTGTTTTTTTAGTTTTTTGTTTGTCTTTTTTATTGTTTGGGAGAAGAGCACTAAGGTATATATATATATATATATATATTTATTATACATAGGGTGGGTGTAGGATTTGGAATAACTTGCATTTGTTTGTAAGATTAAGGGCCTTTGTAAAATTGTATTGGAAAGATAATACGAGTACTACAGAATTGTATTAATTTCTGGGGCTGGCTTGCTATTTCAACACCTTTCACTTTCTTTTTCTCGTTTTTTTGTTTCTTCGTGTTCTTCGTTTCCGCTTTGTACCTAGCATACATAACTTCAAATTGTATTGTACGCTGTGCCATCGTTCTGTGTATAATGCTGCAATACTGGATAAAATACTGGCTCAGCATCCAACAAAGGTAAATGCTTGGTTCTTGTTACCATGGGAATGGCGGCTATCTTGTATCAACAGCCAATCTCAGAGCCCTTGTGCCCAAGGCACCATGCAAAATGACAGGCCCTGTGTTTGTTTATTTCAGCTTCGGATCTCATGGAAGGAGATGTAATAAGTGATTCCATCACTTCTATAACAGGGAGTGAGTTACTTTTCTCTTACGTGGATCGTCGCTGGTGCGGAAATTCATTAGTGACCACACGTCACGAGTGATTTTTCCACACCAACAACGATCCCGAGTTAGAGGAAAATAGTAACTCACTTTCCACCCATGTCAGATTTTCCTTATTCTATGTTTAATTGGGTATTCATCGCAAAACAAGATGCCCTAGGCCTACTTTCAACGCCGACCTGGTGCGCTGTGTTTGTTTACATTTGTTGCAGTTATTCTACATCACGCGTGACGTAGAATCAAACATCGCTCGTGCACATTCGATTTGGTCTTAATATTATTGCGTTACGTCACTGATCCAAGCGTGTAACAATTAACTTGTAACAATGTTTAGATCATATGATCTACATTGAGTTGCTAATTTTGAATGTTACTCTTGGAATTGATAATTCACCCTCAAAGAGGGCCGCCAAGGGGTATTTTCGTGCCGCGTTATCCTCGATGTTTTCCACGTGCAAACTGTGAATGTATGTTTTAATACATCGTGGTCCGTTATTGCAAATCGTTTAGATTTAGAAATATAATTGTTCGATAGTCGTTAAAAAACAAAAACAAAAAACCCGATATTCGTTAAAAAGTACGATATTAAAAAACGTGATTTCCAATTCGACAAACATGTCATGAGCAGCGAGCTGTTCGTCACTGACATCATTCGTGATCGGTCAGCAAGAACTGCCAACAGCGCCATCCGTGTGTTGCCAAGTTTACAATAATCTGGTACCCAAATCAATCATTATATTTTATCCGCGTGGTCAGGTTGGCACCAGACTTTAATTTTTCTATCTCCGTTTGTGAAGAGTCTGTCTGTCACATGTGCAGGCGCTTGGCGGGGATCTTATTTGTGAATTAGAATTTTGGCATCTTCAATCATCATTTGTATGAGAGAGATCCTGATGCAGCGATGCCAGAGATAGGCCTAGCAGGTGAAGTGGGGTAATGGTAATATGCGGAACGGAACCGCCCGGAACCACTCGTTCCGGCAGTTCCGGCATATTATACGCCGGAACGGGCCCCCGCTTGTCTCTTGCGCTTTATTGGAGCGTATTTCGCCCTCCAAGACCTACCTCACACTTTTGTCTTTCTTGCCGGAACGGGAGGTCGGCCATATTGGCAAACCTCGTTGGGCACTGGGCAGCCAGGGGTTCAGCATACAAGAAACTACAAAAGTAGTTCGTATTCACAAAAATGGTTGGGCTGCATGTGTCTGTTTATCCCTCCATTATATTTAACAACAATAACTTACAAAAAAAAATTGTTCATGTGATATATCAAACTTGAACCGTAAAATTAACTCAACCTACAGATTCGGATGTCAATCTACAATCAACATCCAGAATGGAGGATCTTACGATCGAGCGATATGTGGTTAACCCGGTAGATTTTATTCAATACATATTTAAAGATGACCATATTTACAGAAAAGAAGGACTTAAGTGTAGGGAAGATTTGAGAGGACCAAAGAAGTGAAGAAAAAGCGTGAAGGACACGGGAGCACCCGTTCCGGCATATATTTGCCGGAACGGCGTTCCGTTCCGCATATTACCATGACCCGGTGAAGTGTCTGAAGCCGCGACAGAAGATACAAGTTCAAGTGCTATTGAGAATCTTAAAACTGTTGAAATTGACATCAATGCAGTTATTTATTTTGTGGACCCAGATGTGGGGGGTGGGGTTGGGAAATTCATTGGGGGCAAGGAGCGTCTGCTAGTGCCTGCCACCGTGGGCCCAGATGGGCCTCACACAGAGTTATCCAGATTCATAAAACATCTTTATGACTACGGGGCCCTTGAAGTTGAGGCCATCAAACGTGGGCTCGGTAAAAATACCGAGGTCAAGCTATACCGTCTCGAGAAACCAGAAAAGACTGGCCAGCAAACGACCTCAACGACAGCTTACTATATCCCAACCCAGTCGGCATGGGAAAGAGAACTGGCAAAGCTGACGTTGAAGAACTGTGTGTTACAAGGTATGGGCCTGAAGATTGAATAGATTTAAAGAATGAATGGATTTAATATTGTGTGTGTGTGTGTGTGTGTGTTCTGAATGACTAGTTTAAATCTTTGTCACCACTGAGATGGTCCAATTAATGACTCCATGCACAGTCATGAGCCCTCAGTTCAACCATCATAACTTTTCATCTGAATAAAACATGCTTAAATCAACTTGCTATCCCCCCACCCCCCACAAAAAAACATGAAAAATTATAGATCATCACGGGCCTATATATTTATTAACACTTTGCAGTCAGAGCTATAAAACATAACTGTAGATTGCTTTATTATGTCTGTGTGCTAACACAGACATTGTTTTTACAGAAGTTCTTTCCTTCTTTCTTTCTTCTTTCTTTCTGTCTTTACCAGCAAATTTATATGTCCGACCTTTTTCTCGAACACTAATTTCAAAATACGAATTTCCATATCGGTATGGAATCAGTTTGCAAAATTGTTGAGCTCCAAAGTATGCATCCAGATGGCATATATGAGAAAATAATTTTTTTTTTTTTTTTGTGGGCGAAACTAAAAATCGGGGCGGGCGGTGATGAGAAACAAGAAGTTTATTTTAGGGGGCCTAAATTTGCAAGTATTTATAAATATATCTGTAGGCCTATATACAGCAGTAGATTTTTTCTTACGTTTGAAGTAGGTGTCCTTGTAAGCTGATTGCCTTGTTGAATATAGTGTAAGTTGTTGCCATGGAAACCTTATTTTCATAATTTTGTGGAAATTGTATCGACTTTTTTTTGTGAACAAAAAAGTGAAAAAAAAGTAAATCATCAAATATGTCTGTCTAGATATAAGTTGCAAGAATAATTTCTTGTCATGTGTAGACCTGTACAATTATGACATTTAATATCAATCATCATATGAAACATGCAGGCACCTGTGCATTTGTTTCTCCATAGGCAGTCTTTATACAAGACTTGTTTCATATTCATTGCAGTAAATGTCTTGAAAAGGATGGTGTCATTTGAGAAAGGTTGTCCAGTGATATCAGTTGTCTCAAGTTCATCCAACATGCCAACTCAGGAAGATCCGAGTGCCAAGCTGACCTCTGACAGTGTTTCACCTTCACCAAACCATAAAAGGGGAAGGAAAAGATTGAAAAAGACAGAAGAGGACCAAGATCTGGTAGAGAAATTGAAGAAAGGAGATCTTGTTGAAAGGAACATCCTCCAGCAAACTGCATTTGAAGAGTTGAAAAAAGGTAAAATCACTTTAGAAAATGTTTAATTAGCAGCGGACATACAAAAGTATCTGCATGAATCAAGCAGTACTTCTTAGTCAAAAAATTGTTTTACTGGTTATCCCCCGCCCACAAAGTGGGGGCGGGGGATATAGTAATGAGCTCCGTCCGTCCTTCCTTCCGAAACGATTCTGGGCCAATATCTCAGAAAGTATTACAGCTAGCCTTTTGCAATTTTCAGGGTAGGTAGCTTTTAGATAGTAGCTGTGCTTAGGCATATTTTGGGGGGCCTAATTATCCTCCTTAATTAATTAGCAAAGTCCATTAAGCAGCCTCAAAATCTTACCAAATTTTGTCTGACCCATATCTCAGAAAGTATAACAGCTAGGCTTTTGAAATTTTTAGGGTAGGTAGATCTTGTAGTGTAGCTGTGCTTAGGGCCAACTTATTTTGCCTAATTATCCTCCTTTATTAATTTATTAGCAAAGTCCGTTAGGCAGCCACAAGATCTTACCCACAATTTTGTCCTGCCCATATCTCTAAAAATATGCAGCTAGCCCTTTCAAATTTTCAGGGAAGGTACATCTTATATAGTAGATGTGCATAATCATATTTACTTAATTATCCTCCTTCATTGATTAATTATAAAAGCTCGTTAAGCAGCCTGAAAATCTTCCCCATAATTTTGATTACCCATATCTCAGAAAATGTAACAGCTAGCACTTTGAAATTTTTAGGGTGGGTAGATCTTATAGATATAATATCAAAATTGACATGTATGTAAATGGTTTAACTTGTATTTACAGGTGTGTTATCTGGATCCAGCAGGCTTATATAATGAATTTTTTTCTTTACAGAAATTGCTGCAGTGGGCAATTCAATACTGATTAACGAATACAGTGTATGTTGTGGCCGATGCAAAAAAAACAAAAAAATTCCATGTGATAGAACACCGGAGGCAAGAGCCAAATACTTCAAAGAGAGTAAGTACTGAATAGATTCACTGTGTTCCTGTCTAACCTCACTTGCATGTGCAGAGTCAATGACGACATTCATGGCACTCATTGAACTTTATAGCTAGTCATTGGATGTAAACTTAGCACATGGACTATATAATGAACATGGTTAATCTAATTAATTTGAGTTTAGTTGAGAGCTGTTTATCATGTTTATGGTAGGATGCCTAAGAAACGTGATGTTAAATTGTGCTTCATATCAGGACTTTCTGACAGGATGTGGTTCCAGGTTATTATACCCCCACAAACGAAGTTTAGGGGGTATACTGGAATGAGCTTGTCTGTCTGTCTGTCCGTCTGTCTGTAGACGCAATCTTGTGTGCACAACTCCTCCTATACTATTGCACCAATTTCTTTCAAACTTGGTACAGTTACTGGCCATGATGGGTAGATGTACATGAAGACAGGCATTTTTGAATATGTTAGATATCTCCTAGTGCAGAATGATTTGTGTATGTGATGCACCCCATCTCTCAGATGGAATCTTGTGTGTACAACTCCTCATATACTATTGCACCAGTTTCTTTCAAACTTGGTACAGTTACTGGCCATGATGGGTAGATGTACATGAAGACAGGCATTTTAAAATATGTTAGATATCTCCTAGTGCAGAATGATTTGTGTATGTGATGCACCCCATCTCTCAGATGGAATCTTGTGTGTACAACTCCTCCTATACTATTGCACCAATTTCTTTCAAACTTGGTACAGTTACTGGCCATGATGGGTAGATGTGCATAAAGACAGGGATTTCAGATGTCAGATATCTCAGAGTGCAGAATGATTTGTGTTTGTGATGCACCCATCTATCAGATGGAACCTTGTGTGTCCAACTCCCCTTATACTATTGCACCAATTTCTTTTAAACTTGGCACACTACTAGGTAGTAGGCATGATGGGTAGATGTGCATAGGGCTGTGATGATTCACCGAACTACCGAACCATCTCGATCCAAAGGGAGCAAACGATACTTTATAATTGCCAACCTCTGTATTGCGTAATTCGCGAACCAGAAATTTCAGTAAAAAATTCTACATTTCTCTGATTATTTGCTGTTTACTTCGAGTAATTCACAGCTAATTCAGGTTACAGGGACACTTATGTGAATTTTACTGTTCACAGTATAACTTTCCAGAACTTTTTGAGCTAGAACATTGCTGTTGGAACTTCTTGGTGGTCCTCTATGCAGGAAAGATTGAGACAGTACATTAGTGACCTTGACTTCATTTCCAAGGTCATAGGGTCCCTTACAGGAATTATACTATTCACATGGTAGCTTGAGAAGTATTTGCATGTTGACTTAGACTTGCACAGGGAGATGGTTCTCTATGATAGCTGGACTCAGAATAGGTTGGTCACCTTGACCTCATTTCCAAGGTCACAGGGTCACTTGTTCAGCTTAACACAGGACTGTCAAAGTCCTTGTTTCTTTACAGGAGTACAATATCTAAGGTCATCATATATAAAATAAACATTTCAACTGAAAAACTTAACATATGTATACTTAATCTGTTTGAATTGTAACAAATGACATCTGGTTTATTACAGGACATTATGACAGTGTATGTCAGAACGCCTTCAAGTCAAAAGATAAAAGAGAGGATACAAACAAAACACAAAAGCAACTTAGTGCATCTATGTCTGAATGGATAAAGACTGCGACAGCTGCCACATCAGAAACAACACCGGAAGTTGCTTCTGCAGAAAATGATGCAGATATTACTGTTGTAGAAACAGATTATGATTCAGACAGAGACATGGAATTGGACTTGGACATTGATAATAAGTGAGTGGTGGCAATGATTCTGCCACTAAACTTGCCATCAAGTTTTTTAGCTCAGCTGATTGTCAGTCAGTTGAGTCTACAGTATAGCCTGTCAAGTCTTCATCCCTTGCCATTACCTGCACCCCATCCCCCAGATCACAATGTTGACTTTTTTTCCGAAATTGTGTAAAAAATTCACTTCAAACTGAGCAGCAATGTTTTTTCTGGAGAGTCTGTAAAGATTTGCTCTAATGACCCTGGATCTTTTTTTTTAGAAACTATTTTTCTAAAAATGGAAAAAAAACCTTGTGAAAATTATGACCCAATCATGGTGAAATCATGCAGACACCCCTGAAAAAATGAAGTTCTTCATGTCGTTTCCAGGTGCCAGTCTTGACCAACTTATGTTTATTTTATCTTGGTTTATCTTTTATTTACTTACCTTAGTTCGCTTTAGGAAAGCTAACTTTTACATACTTTTTAAGTTATGCTCAGTATATTTTATCTCATCCAAGCCTCAGCTTAATTCAACTGTGCATGGTCTGAAAACAGTATATTGGTTAGATTTTTGACACTTTTCAATTTTCCGGAACATTTTTTTTTACTGATCAAAAAACTTGGCCAAAAACAATTCCTTATTGAAGGACATCTTGCTCCAGTCTGTACATGTGTCTGTCAAACATTCATGTTGTGTCTCTCGGGTGTACTTCATCCTGTCGGTAACATAACTTGAATGTAATTGGTGTCACCATATTAATCCAAGTGTCAATGTGTACATCATCTAGATGCATTAGTGATCTCTGCACATTACAAGAGCAAACTTTTAAAAATTAACTCTTTGAGTGCCTATCACGACATAAGCAGTGCTGATGAAGCTGGTTTCACTATAAGGATTCCAAATTCATATTCCTCATAAAAAGACCTTTCTCAAGTACCATCATGCCTATGATCCCCAGTGAAAAATCTGGTCCAGGTCAACAGCTTTTGCTTGGGCACTTAAGGATACATAAGTTAACCCTTAGCATAATGTCTAAATATTCCAAACTTATAACAGATTCAACTTTGAAAGTTTTTGTCGTAGAAACATATAGTTTGCAGTTAAGTAATTCTTATGAAGTGAACTAAAAAGGCGGGTCTCAGATTATCAAAAAATTGTTTAGTTTTGTCAAAATATCACTGCAAAGTCTGAGCATTTTGATGAAAATTGAGGAGGCATCCTCTCAAGCTTAAAACAGTCACAGCTCCTCAACAACAAAAAATTTGAAAAATATGAGACCCGCTTTTTTGATCAAGCTTATGTTGATTATTTTTTCACTTGAATTTTTAATATTACAATATAAAATAAAAAAGTTGAATCCACTGTTTTGTAAAAAATTAAGAAAATTTTATTTTCACGTTGTCCAATTGCTGTATTGACACAAGTCAAGACACAAATGACAGTAGCAAAAATAGATTCTCCAGTTTGTTTGCCTTTCAAAAATGTATACTTTGTGGGACATTGTATGAATGGTTTGTGTTTTATTTGCCCTTTTGTAGAAAATACCCCTAAGGGTCAATTTATCCTTAAAGAGGTAATCATTATCAAAACATATCAATTTTTAAGTAGATCCTTTTAGATAGAACATCTTATGTTTGCCTTGGATAAATTTCATCCAAGTAGACTTTGGAACTTGATTTTTGTTTCTTTTGATCGCTGGACATAGAAAACTTTGTGAATGCAAATTAAGTCAAGTGGTGTCCAGGCAACCTCCGCCCACACATTAATTCAGTTTTGATGTGTTTGTTCCCCATGTTGACTTGACTCACTACGTATATATGCATTTAACATGATTGATGATAAGCTGGCATCATTCAGGATAGCTGCAAAAGTTTCTCTTTTCACTTATGAATTAAGTCAAAGTTCAGGTAATATACAGAAAATACATATGGTCATTTTGTAAAAGTATTAACAAATGCCTATAGGATAATCATTCTTGTCTTTTCAAATCAGCAGTAATGGTGGCATGGCAGGCAGTGAAAGTGACATGGCTGGCAGTGAAAGTGAAATGGCAGACAGCAATCTAAGTGATGCATCTTCTGTCACTGTTGATGAAAGAGGAACTGAATGTGACTATGGAGTCCCTTGTCCTGAACAGGAATCATTAGGAGATGATGCTAGAGATACATGTATAGCTGATGATGACAGAGATCAGGATCTGTTTTTATTCCCCCTTATTCTAGACCAGGCTGATCCAGTTTGTATTAGATTAAATGATCTTATACACTGTGGGAAAATACCAAAAGATAAACTACTTTACAAGTATCTGAATGATGTAACAAGTATTCTGATAGATCCAAACCATGAATATGATGACGATGTCGTTGAATTTTTCAATTCAATCAAGTTTTTGGATGGAGAAAGAACAGCAAATAATGTCAAAGGTCCCATGTGGCATGTGACGGGGAAAGGAGGTACAAAAAATCCTGATGATGCACAAATGAATTTGGGTGGCCCATACCGGCGTACAATGGAGAAGTCTTCATCAGGTTATACAACCAAAAGTGGTAATGTCAAACAGTGGGTGAAATTTTTGATAAAACCAAATGATCCCAGTATGGAGTGTCAGCCCATCATAAGCACACCTAATGTAAAGGTTTTTGGAGCAGCCCTACAGAATGATAGCACTGCACTAAAGGCTGCCATAGAGTTTGATGAGCTACAGCATGTAAATGTTGGTTTGAAAACAGATAAAACAATGGCATTTGTCAGAAAAAAACCCAAATCCAGATCCTAACTATTTGAAAACACATGTTGTGACTGAAGCAAATGTCAATTATGTAACATTGTTGGATAATAAGGTAAGCTGCCCAGTTGGTGTACATTTCAAAGCAAAATCTGGTAAAACTGGTCCTGAAATGAAAGCACAATTTCTTTCAGACATAAAGATTATACAAACATGTCATAGCTGTTTGGAAATGGCAGTTCCTTCAAAGCACACTCTAAGTGAGGAATCTGTACGTCATTGTTCCAGTACTTGTGATGTATGCCTAGAGCATGGCAGTGTTTGTGATGAATGTGCACAACATGGACATTTAAGTCATTTTCCTGCACCTCGAGCATGCAAGTTGTGTATTGAAAAGCAGAAACAGTGCCTTAAGTTGGTGATTCTAGTTCTTTCTACAGATTGTGAATCTGGCAACAAAACAGCAATGGAAGATATTCTAAAAGCAAAGGAAAAACAAGATCTTCCACCACAGTTTTTATTTACAGTTTTACCAGATGCAATTCACGTAGGTAAGAGCTTGAAAAGTTCCTTCGCAAACTGGCTGATACTTCTAAATAGTGAAAGAGCTAGTTTGTCGATCATCCACACGCTTCGTGATACCGATCCAATTTTAAAGAAATTGCTTCCCAAAGACAGCGTCATGCACAAGGATCGAATGGACTGGGAGTGTATTTTGCACTTAACCAAAGATTCTGTACTTGCCCACCTGCAAACTGTAGACTTTGTTGTTCATGGATTATTACCTGACCCATACAAGATATCAGAGAGCAATAAACCTGGACTGTATCCACATCCTGTAGCAGTCACAGTTGGGGACAAGGGAAAGATCCTAGTGTTGGATTACAAACCCATGAAGAAGGTTTCAAGTCTCCTAGAAGTGCGACTACATGTACCAGCAGATGTTAAAGTTACCAAAGAGTTTCCCAATGCTAGAAGTCTGACATACACAAAAGGAGTAGCTTTCATATGTGAACACAATGTAGCAATACATGTCCAAACCCTAAAAGGCAAACTTAGGCTGGATCCAAACCTCATGAAAAAGGCAGAGCTAAAAGAAGATCTACAGTCCAGAGGGCTACCAGCAACAGGCACTGTACAAACACTCAGGCAAAGACTTTAGCTGTGATTGAGAAATCTGTTTTTAAATCTTTGTGATCTGTGATAATATTCATATTTTTTCTGTGAACTGGGATCACACACCCCCCTTGGGGGCCCTCCTCAAAGATGGAACAAATCGCTAAGTGACCACGGTGGGGTTTATATTTCACAAAATGACTTGTTGTCAACGATATTAAAACTTTTAAATTGATGATCATATTTCTGGTTGGCGGAGTCAACTCAACATTATGAGAAGGTCATACGCTTGCAAGGGGTGATTGATTTGTTTTTACATGCCATTTATTTTAAACGTCTTTCGTCTATTTTGGTAGACAATCCAACCTATTTTTAGAAACCCCTGTGTGTTTGCACGAGGGAGTTGTGTCCTTGAAGTTGCACCTATAGGAAGCTCGCCATAAGATTAATCAAAGAAAAGAACTTAACATGAACACCAAGTAAGCTTCGCTCTTGACGTTGGTAACGTCACACCTCCTGGACAGCCTAAATATAAAATATTCCTATGGCTATCTCTTTTAAGGTTGCCCCCTGCAAGTTAAGCGCTTGGACTTGCGAGATTACCTTCAGTGTTTAAGATGTCTTGAGAATACATACTTTCGTGAAACACAAAACGTCCAGCTGACTTTGCTTGTTGACTAAATATGATTTCTTTCATAGGTAAAACTAATGGCCTGACAATATGCAAACGAGTCTTTCGTAAGAGACCACCCGAGTGTCCAAAGAAGGTTTCCTATTATTTTGCGCTGTTTTCGCTACCAGTGTACGCGAGGAAGTAAAAATGGATCGAAACAGAGGATGTCTCTAATAGATGGTACCACTGTTACCTTTGATTTGGTAACCAGCTCCTCACATGTGGAACCACTTGGTAGGAAGATTAATCCTACGTCACTGATTGGCTACTGTTTGTCCAACACAACTGTGCAACATGCCGTTTGGTTCAAGCGTAAGTGATGTCAAGTCAAAATTACCTCTCAAACACCCCCACTCAGACAGTTGACTTTATTATACCTGAGTATGAAATCCGCACTCGTGATTGGTTAGTTCGGGGTGGAAATTTTTCCTGTCACCCGCTGAGAAGTTTCTGTCACCCTGCACGTCCCGCCAGATGGTGCTGCAATTGTGAATGGCTCGGGAACCAGGCAAGTGGGGGCCAAATTATTATGTGGAAATTTTGTTGTTTTAATGATTTATTGTTCTTCAGTAAAATAAAGCAAATGACGTCCTTGGCTTCGCTGGGCAGGAAGACTTGAGAACCTTAGGGGTGGGCTGTCAACCCACAGCTTCACTTCCTGTTGACAGTCCGTCCGAAAGGTTTACAATTCTGCCCCCCAAAGACAAGGGCGTCATTTGTTTACTGTTCGAGGCATAAATCCATGCTACAACATACACTGCATCCAAAACTTACTGGCCGCTGAGAAACGGATTGCGCAGGAATGTCGTAAAGGCATCCTAAAAATGTCGTAGAAGTATACCACATGTAACAAAATGTGGCACAATGATTCATATATATTTGAACCTTTCCTGCTCAAGTCGCCCAAAAAGAGCCCGGATGAAAATCGTTGTCTTCCCCAAAGTTTTTACTTAAGGGCGCCCACCCAACGCTAAGGAACGTCATAGATTTAGTCGCACTCTGATCAGGAATGGTTTAACAAATTCAGTGCTACGTGTTTAACTGAGTCAACAGCTCTTGTCGGGACACTGCGATGGCAACCAAAGCGTGGAAGGCGTCTATGGACTTTGAAAAGCTTTTAAAATGGGCGATCTCTGAAACTGTTGATATTCTTGCGGATTTCGATTCGGAAATCTTCAGAATAATTCACATAGACAGGACCTTTTTTTAAAAAAAAATAGGTGGGCAAAGGGTTAAAGCTTTAGTTTTACCATCTGGTTTGGTTCGACTGAACAAAACTAACTGTTATCTATTGTCAGATTAACCGGCAGTAGATGCATTCACACGATACTGCTCAACATCTATTTAATACAAAAAACAACGGAAAAAAATTGAAACAAATGACAATAAAAATGATACAAAGGTAATTGATTCCAGGTAAGCTAAATTTTATTTCAGTGCAATTCAAAGATCGCACTATACTGGGATAATGACGTATGCTTCCATGCTTCTCACCGGAAGAATACTAATAATAAACAGAAGTCATGCAGAAAAAAATAGACTTTTTGTTTTGTGGACGAGCTACTTAAGTCTGATGTTATGCTACAGTGGTCATACGATTATTAGCTCTCATCAATCTGTCTAATGGACCCAGTCCTAGCACAGTATCATTGTCTGAGGTGTTGCCCGCCTTCTGAGCTCACACCAAGTAATACGCACGGACCGGTCCCATCCAAACATGAATTCCTGACTAGCCAACTAGGATCCACTTGCTTGTCACACCCTTGAAACCATGGACTTGCTTTCAAGGTTATTCATGTCAGTGCCTACGGCATTCAACCATAGAGTGGAATAAACATGTAACACCACCCGCACCTGGCGGTTCATGTAAAGCGAAATTTCATGCAAAGAGGTATTCAACGTATAACTTGCGAAAAAATTAGACCTAGACTGCAAATAAAGCTAACGCTAGTTACGAAAAAAAAAAACATGTGGATTAAACCATGTAACCAAACATGTGAGTTTTTTTTTCATGTAACCAAACATGTTTTTTTTTTGTGAACATTAATCACAAGGAAGCCTAGGACAACTATATGAAGAATGTGAACTTGGAATCATATGTTACGCATTATTTTCATCATCTAGTGTTATTTTCCGGATAATTAATTCTAATCTAAATATTGGATTTGTATATGATGCAAGCTTGATACAATCACAGTCAGTAGCTTCATGCACTGAAAAATATACGGAAATTACAAGAACTACATTCATAGATAATTATGTGGCAGCTTTTTTGGGAACCTAACTCGACAGTACGTACCTGAAGGATAACTCACGGTTGACGAGCTTCCGAGCCGTTTTTGTAATAACGGACTGTCAGGATCCCAGGTGAAGTATTAATATATGTTCTTGCATTTCTACCACGTACATGGCCTTTTACGTCATAACATGTTCATGGAGAGTGTGTGTATTGAGATTCAGACTTCCAAGAAATAGCAGAGTTGCCACAGTAGAGTTCCTGTACTCTCCTTGCTACGAGAGACTCCAAAGTGCCTGAATAGCTGTTATATAGCCGCTATACAACAGCTGCGTTATTTAGAAACCTTCACCTTCTTTGTTTAATTTTGTTTTCCATTGTTATTTAAAGTAAACCAAAGAGATAGATTTTGTTCTGTTTGACGCGCGTATAGAAAGAATATTGCAACCTCCACAAAGAACTCCATTTTACTACAAAACAAAGTGATCTGTAGGTATGAATCTATTAAGAATGGCATAAAAAAATCACATGTGAAAAAATGTGCAACAATACTTCCTGTGTGTTTAACACATGCAGTGCTTCGTTCTATACTCACAGTCAATTGTTTCCTTCAGTGCGTTTTGGTTATATTCAAAGCATGAAAACTATCTGTTGACTCAGAATGCTGTTAATCAGGGCGAATTCTGAAACTATTCTTAATTTTTGTTTTAACTTTGATGGGTAATCATTCGAATGATTGAAATTAGAATCACGTGTCTTCAGTAAACCAGACAAATGGTTCAAGCTTTTGTTTTTATCTGATTCAACGTGACCGGAGAAGTTGCCATCCGTTGTTAAATCCAAAAGTGGTAAACATATTTATTGTAAAGAGCTTAATATCCCTGTATAGTATAAGACAAATTAAAAACATAACAACAAAAAAACATGGCATTGAAAATGATGCCAAGATAATCAGTTGCAAAGAGACAACCACTTAGCACCAATTTGTATTTCTTTGAATTCGAAGAATAGTGGAACATCTTGACATTAACTACATATGTATTTTCTCTGAAAAAATATTATGTAGGACAAGTCAGTTAGATCCACAAGCAGTTGTTCTGTAAGACCTGCGAGCTTGTCATTCCCTTCCAAAGTTTATTATTTCAGTATCTGGGCAGTCTTAAAAGTATGTGCAATGGAATTACCATTTAACACCATATTCTATCAGAAATATATGTAAAACAAAATTCCGTGCCTGAGAGGTTGCGAAGCAAAATTGCATGAAAGTTCTAGTACCAGACTTATTTTCATGAAAATCAACATTTAGAATGCACCTTTACTATAATGTGAACTTTGTTAAAACCAGCTGCAAAATAGGTGTGGACTTAAACCAAGCAAACGTGTTTCATGGTGATAGAGCTGAATTAACAGCTTCTCAGGCCTACTCTGACGGTAACCAGGTTTTTGCCAGAAGTTGGAGTGTCCATTTCAATTAAACAAGATAACGAGGTGCAACTGGTCAAAAATTCACTAATAGCCGGTCAGGGTTAGACTTTACGCAAGCTCACAGGCTAGACCAGATAGATCTGGAACGTTTACTTGAGCAGAACTCCTTGTCTCCCCATGTTCTTTCAATACCCAGTCGAAGTGAAAATGAATGGTTGAAAATTATAATACGGATGCTACATTCATATTTTACTTGTGAAAAGACCTTTTATTCAAGTGCCTGGATGCCTCTAGTTATGAAAGGTATAACAGTGCAGGTCATTAGATTTGCTCGGTGCGCTTTGGGTGTAGCACGACAAATTCGCGCTGACGAAAGCTGTTGACTCAGTCCAAAACGAGGCACTGAGAGAGTTCAGCCCAAAGCACAGCCAGCAAACCTGTACACTTGGACCTTTCTTTGAACTGCACAACTACATGCACTTTGGTACAAGATTTTTACGACGCAGTGAATCTACAATAATCACAAGTCAAGAGAGTACAACTTCTGGCGTGGTAAGCAGAAAATGATTACCCAGAAATGTTACTGTGGACTGGTGCTGAAGTTCAGTCTGGAATCAAGGGATGTCCAGGCATCCATAGGAGGTATGTGGCAAGGCTTCTGTGGGGATCCAGGGGCAAAGACTTTTGTAAGCTCTTGGGTTTCGTGTATTTTTACAATCATAAAACTGGTTTTACTCCTGCCATTCCAGTGAAAAATATGTTGGGATTTATATATAGCTCAATTCATTATTCCTGTGCAACTCTTTGATCCAGTTTGTTTTCCAAACACTAAATATCGTCAACCTTATGTTATGCTGGTTCACTTATCATTAGCAATTATAATTTGTACAACTCATTGAGAATGTATAATCGTATCGTGGTGATTATCTTATAAAATATCAATTTTAGCATGGCCTTTATTATCCAGAGTGTACATGTTCATATTGATAGGTTTTCTAGTTATCTGTGTATGTAATACGAAACATTAACGAAAATACAGGTGGACTACATCTGGGTGGTAGTTGTTAAGAGAATGATGATCAGCTGTCGTACTAGTCTCCTTAGCACTCTTACCACAGCTGCACTCTGATCTAGCATTTTTCAAGTGCAATTAGCAATGTTAATGGCACTGTCAGCCCATGTATCCCAAACATGTCATCCAATACATAGGAAAGAAGTGTTAACTAGCAAGCTAGTTTCGCTGCATTGACTAACGTAGATTTTAAAATAGATTGCAAGCTTGTGTTCCTGTAGTACAACTAACTGTAAGGCATTTTGTTCCCGTTTGTTTTACTTGGTCATTATTGTGGATGTTTTCAATGGGGTTCCATTGTCAAACATAGGCCTGCATTTTGCAGTTCAGGAAAACTTGTTTTCAAGAATAAATACCAGGAAGTGTATGCAATTACAAAGTTATTGTCTCATTGGCTTTTGTGAATAACATTTATGAAAATTATCCTGCAAAAAGGTAACCAAACAAATATTAATGATTTTAAAACACTGCAGCTTAACTTTTTATCCTACAAGTACAAAGCGGAAGGGATCTACTCAAGATACACACTACCAAAAATGAAAGAGAACCAGGGGTGCGGGTTCGGAGATGCAGTTCAAAACATATTTTTTACAAATTGAGAGAACCTCTCAGTATAGCCCATTTAAGTGTCTCAACAGAAAACACTTCAGCAGCCCAGAATAGAATAGGGGTGGGGGTGGGGGGCAGCTTAGTTTCCACGATTTGTAACAACCATATTGCATTAAGTCTCTTTTCTTCTTTCTGCCCTTGTGCGCCTGTTTTTGGATTACAAGAAAGGAGCTAAAACATTATGACTCGGTGAAGAAGTTGGTGAAACTCGGCTCAAGAAATCCACCCTACTGGACTTGCAGAAGCCTCGACTGTGGATATGTAGAGCTCTGTCGAAATTAAAGAGACTGATTGGTAATATATACCTCTCATTGGATTGATATAAATGAAGGAAATAAGATAACACCTTTTTATATCTTGTGTCGTCTATAACTACCATTACAAGGTTTTTCAGACTTGCTTTCCCTTGTCTCAAAGTTCTTGGTAATCCAATGAGATTAATACAAATGCGAAAGAATAAGGTCAACTTTTTACGAAAGCTTGTTTTAACACATTTCTGTTCTTGCCTTGCAATCCCCTCAAACCATGAATAATTAATATACATGCATTTACAGATTCACATTTTACTACATGTGTTTTGGCGTGATTTCAGATACCAAGCCAAACGTGATGCACCAAGGTCCGATATATGTGTCATTTAAACTGTAATTCCACATTATAAGACTAAAATTGGGACAGCAAAAGGTTATAATTGCATTATATTTTTCTGATGTTTTTATGCGAACGTGACATCATTAAATCACGGTGTAGGTTTAGACATAGACAATGACTGGACAGGCTACAGAGTGTATTTGCAATTTGTGAGGAATAAAGCGCTGGGATATGTGGACCAATTTCTCCTCTTTGTGCAAATATGCATACAGATATATACAACAGCAGTGCATGCACATACAGGGCGGTTTGGTGGCACAAAGTTAATGGACCAAAACGCGATGTATGCAGACAAGTCTCTCCTTCTTGTAACCGATCCTTGACCCAGGTGGTTCTGGTAAAACCACGCTGTATTTGATAAAAGCATCTGATTAATTCCAAGAAAGGACCCGGGTAACATTGCAGAATGTATCATCTTGTCACGATAAATATAGTGCCAGCACTAGAAGAGCTTGAGTGCCGAGAAACGGCAAATGTGCTATTGCCTTGTCAAGAAATGCGCACATACATGTGAGCGTTAAAATTGTATATCTCTCATGGTGTTTGTTGGCAAACACGTGCCCTGACCACTCTGTTTGACTGGGCGTCCTTATTTATTATTTCATTTCATTTTTTCAGAAACAGTAATAACCTCCTCAAATCAACCTTATCTGGACATTTCTATGCACAAGGGCCAAAGAAAGCCTATGTGTTTTCCCTTTCAACCTTACCTCAGGGTGTTTCCTCACAAATGTTGAGAAATTACGAGATACTTTCCCCTCTATGATCCTTTTTTTATTCCTCTTCATGGACATTTTCGGTGCAGCTCCGCAGTCAACTTTTCCTGTGTCCTATTTTGATCTATTACAATCCTGAACCAGTTTTCCTGATTGTGTATTAAAGGATCACTTCATTCTGGCTTGTGACTACTTCTTAAATCCAATTTTAAATGGAAAAGAATAATTCTTTGTGCATTTATTACGTCAGCGTTTGCAGCTACAAAGCACAATCTATTGTGCTATAAAGAGTGAGTTTTTAATGTTCCACATTCATAAATATCACAAAAACGATGCATGCCTATTATTTTCTTTAGCTGTAAACTCGGCTGACTGTCTGAAACACTATAGTCTGTATAGATGAAGAATATTTAAAAGGTTGAGAAGACGGGTTTCAAACCACCAGTTGCTTTTCATTGGTGACTGCCTGTTACAAGTCAGAAGTGAAATTCGTTTCTTCACATTGGTATCGGAAGATGAATTTTAATGCTTTGACAACTCTAGAATCTCTTTGTTGTCATTGTTGGGTTTCAAATTTATGAGTGTGGGTCATGTTTTTCTATACTATTGGATAAATACTTTATTGGCTATGTTGTGCTGTGGGCTCAGTTCGCCGACACTTTGTTATAATGTAGGTAGAGTGTGTTTATAATGTTCCACATTCATATATAACACAAAAACGATGTTGGCTTACTTTCATCTTCTGCTGTTAACTTGGCTGAAGTGATAAAATTTGGGTTTCGAGTAGTTAGGCCTATAAATTTCAGAAATAGTATAGTCTGTATTAATGAAGAATATTGAAACAGTTTGAGAGGACCGGTGTATAACCCCCCGTTTTCTTTTATGGGTGACTGTCTCTTATAAGTCAGAAGTGAAATTCGTTTCTTCACATTGGTATTGGAAGATGAATTTTGATGCTTTGGTAACTCTGGAACCTCTTTGCTGTCATTGTTGGGTTTGAAATTTATGATGTGGGTCATGTTTTTCTATATCATTGGATAAATACGTCATTGGCTATGTTGTGCTGTAGTGGGCTGTGTTCGCCGACTCGTAGCTTTAATGGTAGTTGTGTTTATAATGTTCCACATTAATAAATATGACAAAAACGATGCAGGTCTACTTTCTTCTTTGGCTGTAAACTCGGCTGACTGACTAATCAGGAGAATCAAAACGTGAAAGGCCCACGAGGTCTCTTTTTTGGCAGAAGTGATAAAATTTGGGTTTTGAGTAGTTAGTTCTATAAATTTCGGAAACACTAGGCCTATAGTCTGTATTAACGAAGAGTATTTAAAAGTTTCAGAAGACGGGTTTATAACCACCAGTTTCCTTTTATGGGTGACTGCCTGTTACATGTCAGGAGTGAAATTCGTTTCTTCACATTGGTATTGCAAGATGATTTTTGATGCTTTGGTAACTCTGGAATCTCTTTGTTGTCATTGTTGGGTTTGAAATTTATGATGTGGGTCATGTTTTTTTTTATATTATTGGATAAATACTTTATTGGCTATGTTGTGCTGTGAGCTGTGTTCTCCGACTCGTAGCTATAATGGAGGTAGAGTGTGTTTATAATGTTCCACATTCATAAACATCACAAAAACGATGCAGGCCTTTTTCTTCTTTTGCTGTAAACTCGGCTGACTGACTAATCAGGAGAACCAAAAAGTGATAGGCCTACCAGGTCTTTTTTTTTTTTTTTTTGGCAGAAGTGATAAAATTTGGTTTTGAGTAGTTAGGCCTATAAATTTCAGAAACACTATATTCATGAAGAGTATTTAAAAGGTTAAGAAGACGGGTTTATAACCACCACTTTCCTTTTATGGCCTACGGGTGGCTGCCTGTAACAAGTCAGGAGTGAAATTCGTTTCTTCACATTGGTATTGGAAGATGAATGTTGATGCTTTGATAACTCTGGAAACTCTTTGCTCTTATTGTTGGGTTTGGAACTTACGAATGTGGGCTATGTTGTGCTCTGTTCGCTGACATGTAATTATATAAAAGGTAGAGAGGGTTTCAAGTGTTCCAAATTAAAAAACATCACGAATGAATGAAAGAAAGGTACTTGTTCAGTTCTGTCTCAAAGAGCATTTCTGAAGTTGGGTTTGATGTATCAATAAAAAACCGACAATAAATGAAATAAAGGAACAAGAAACAAGTTGAAAATAAGTTCAAAAGTCCAACATGTTTCTTTCATTCTTGTGATATTTTTACCCTCAAAGTATGTTTTCCAACAGGAAATGTGTTATACGAACAGGGACCTAAACAGGTTTTGACATTAAAAAAATGTGAAAACTGTAATATATCCTGTTTTTTGTTCTTTACAGTGCTATAATCAATCATAATAAGAAGACTACTCCTGCTTGGATAAGTTAGTGTGCGGACGGTATGCAGATATTTATTATTATTGTAAACATGTATTATATTATTCCTTTTTCTGTTCGTTTTTTTTTTGTTTTTTTTTAAATTTTTTTTTTTATTTTTTATTTTTCTTTGCTGTTGTTTTTGTTTTGTTGCTTTTAAATATTTGATTCGATTTTAGCACCTTTTGGCGCTCATTGGGGGGGGGGGGGGGGGCGCGATCAATTCCCCCGGATCAGCCTGGCTACCGGCCTGGCCTTGGACATAAAATTACATTTTCCTCGAGGAAGTGTGAGTTAAGCTTTGAGAATCTCCAACCGACATTGTTTGGCAAATGTTCGGCAAGCAATGATCACACACAAATATCTCAGGAACAATATATACAGCCGTGAAGCTTGCTTTAAGTTTGACTTTAAAATTTGGAAGGAAATAGAGTATTTGCTATCAACAGTCAGAATATTCCAAAGTTAATTGGTATCGGCCATTAAAAGCTATCAAAACATTAGGTCCTAAAATTGGTGTTTTCAGAGGTGTTAAGAAGAGTAGCTGGATGGATAATAGGATATAATATTATATATTTTATTTGTCTTAATCAATCTAAAGTATGTCAACTGGCAACAGTTGGCCATCGACGTTCGTGTAAGTGTTTGACAAGGTAAGTGGCATTAAAGCGCCTGAACATATTATTGCTGCCTTATACTTTGAAGTATCTACAGGTCAGGGAGGCATTCGCGACAATTGTCAAAAAGATCACAGCCATATTCTAGGTAGGTCTTACCATGGAGAAATAAAGTAAGGGTTTTGTGGAAGAGTTTGTATTTGAACCGATGGAGAAGAGCAATGCACTGGCTGGCTTGATCAGCAAAATGGGTGTTATGTGCCAGAGCAGAGCAGCCTACTTATTAGAGTAATACCCAGGTATGCATGGCTGTTAAACCCAGGAATGGCCAGTTGGTTAAGAAATACAGAAGGACGATCGGCTTAAGTATTTTTCAGCAACGACAACTGATAGACATTTGACAGCATGCATTAAATGTGACACGCAAAAAGTATACCCCGGTTCCTTTGATGGGAAAGATTAGGATTAAAATGATAGATGTGCGTATCTATTGAATTTCGAACCATTCCAACTGAGCTAGTGTCTTTAAAAAATAGCTTACATTACTACTAAATACTTGTGAGGTTCTCTACCATATTGGTTACATAACCTAGAAATACAAAGTGGGCTCAATATTGACATTGGTGAAAAGTTACCTTTGCTTTGTAACTAACAAGACTTTTGGCCAGAGATACTACACGTTGACAAACGATTGGATGGATTTCAATCCACATTGGGAGACAGCCAGGTGCCAAAGGTTAAAGGAAGCACAGGATGACAAAGGCCTTGGATATATCTGACACGACCGTTCTAGTATTTTAAAATACCCAAAACTATTATAGACATAGACGATCTTACATGGCTCAGAGTCAGTTATTATTTTTTTTCTTGCACGAGGGATCGTTGTTGGTGGGGAAAATCACAAGTGACCACAATTAACTTGTAGAATGTTTAGATCATGTGATCGACAGTGAGTTACTACTTTTGAATTTCACTCTAGAAAATGATAATTCACCCTCAAACATAGAATAAAGGTAGATCTACGTTACAAGCGTCAGCCTTTTAACCACAGGTTTCGAAAGAAAAAAAATATTGCCTATCACGCATTCCTAAAGAGCATTAACCCCTGAATGTTCAAAAGACTTTGGAAACATTAGCAAGGAAAGATATAGGGCAATAATTACCTGAAGTCTGTCTGTTAGACTTTTTAAACACTGGAAATATGATGAAATCTTTCCAAGGTCAGGAATCTGAGAAAGACAGAAAAAAAATCTCAATGAGTGATTTGCAGATAGATTCAGTAATACTTTAAAGTAAAAGTGACTTCTGATGTTGTTACTCATTCATTGAGATATCTGTTAACCATTTAAGTTACAGCCTCATGACTTCTTTGGAAGACCGATTATCCTACTGCCTTTTAACTCTTTCAGTGCCACATTTTGGACTGAGTCCACAGTTTTCATTGGCACGTTTTTGACAGAATGTGTACAAAGTCCTCCGAGCAAACTGTTGACCTGGAGTATTATACTATGCGTAAAATGAGGCATGCTGGTACTGAAATGGTAGGTCATTTACAAAGAACAGAATCTAGCGTCCATGTCATAATTTGGAGCAGTTCGTGTTATGTGGTTCAACTTCAGTCGCTGTTAGCATTAAATGAGTTAACAGGATTCCAGGTAAAATGTATGATGAGGTCTGTGTTGAATATTTGATATACTAAGTTACGCGCATTGCCGTTGGTCATGTCGCAGGGTTTTAGGTGGTAAGCCCTATAAATATTTAAGAAAAAAACTACAGGCTGTTGTGAATGATAAATCTGTTTCAAAAATTGAGAGGACCAGTTTAAAACCACCTGTTGCCTTTTATGTGTGACTGTCTGTCAATTCAGGAGTGAAATTTATTTCTCCACATTGGTATTGAAAGATGAATATTTATGTATTGGTAACTCGTGAATCTCTGGCTTTTGTTGTATGATGCTTTGCTCTCATTTTGAGGGGATATTTTACATTTTCCTTTTGGGAAAGGGTGTCTAATACAGGTATCAATAATAATAATAATAATAATAATAATAATAATAATAATAATAATAATTATTATTATTATTATTATTATTATTATTATTATTATTATTATTATTATTATTATTATTATTATATCACAGACTGTACAAGATATGTTAACCAGGAAATAATTACTTGAATTTTAGGATATCGTAGAATTGGGGACTAACTCAATGGTACAAAATCCGTTGCAGTAGTTATTGTCAAAATTCAAGGGTGCCGAGTACGTGAGTGTTGAATTATTGAGGTCTGAATGTCTAGTGTAGAAACAAAATGTATTTCAGGATAAGACAAACGAGTGTCCAACCAACAGGGGATAGGACTCTTGCATGTGTTGCAGCTGTTGTTGTTTTTTATGTGTTGCCTTGAGAAATGTAATGGTTTGTGGTGTGATATGTACCACGAATCATAATAACAATGGCAAATTACCTGGTCTCAATCCTCTCAAAAGGCAGGAAAAGAAACAGAAATGTATAATGTATAATTCTGTTTAAATTTAGGCCCGTGATAGCTACTGCTTTCCGAAGTAATTTACATAAAACATTACAATTTCTCCTATATCATAATAAGCTGCAGAAATAAATCATTTTGGAACATACTTGCAGAATCGCTGCAATTGTGCCCTCCTGTAGATACACACTGTGGCTGGACCTCCCCGAAGACCCACATTGTCACACATGTGCCTGGATTCACCACGTAGGTTGTCCTGGGAAGGGGCACGATAGGCACAGCATAGAGTTGGGGTATATCAATGTCTGAGATCTTGTTCATGCCTTATATTATCTGTGTAGGAGGGTGGCAGACCAAAACACAAGGTCATAATTATAAACAACGACACAAGGCGCGAACTTAAGTCACCTTTTTCAGGATATATATTCCCTGTTCGGCTTGTTTTCCATCATGGCCCAGATTAAAAATTCCAATTTTTCTCTGCGCATATCAATAACCAGTTTGCAACCCTGTGACTCTATGAATATTCCTTGCAGTGAAAAACAATAGCTATCTTCCAAAATGTTGCTCAAAACCATCTGTTCTTGGCAAAAAATTTGCAGCAGAAGAGAGGGAGCACGTAGACAATTTTTTGGTCATTTGACTCTCTTTCGCAAGAAGTAAACAATGGGACACAACAATAGCATTTGATGATACCTGGTACAAGGTAGACAGGTAACTGGTGAATCAATTTATCAACAGACTTTGCAACCCCAAAGTAAAGTGGAAAGGTATGTATGGTTGCGTTCAAGATCACAATATATCGTTTCACTTTATCAGTGACTATCATAAACTGTACACACAACATCACCAGAGTTAGTATGTTTCGTGTTTCTGGCTAAGACAACATAACTGAATCATATACTGCCCTTTGGTGGATAACATAACTGTCGGCTGTTCTTCACTTCAGAGCATGTTGATCTGTTGGTCAAGTATCACCCACCTGCCACACAATGCCTCACTACATAAATAATCCCCCAGGACTGGTACTTGAGGAAAATCTATGCACGTGCAGTGTCCTTTAGAATTGTTTTTCTAATTCCTTACACACACCGATCATGCTTAGATATTCAGATTTTCTGCTGGGTCCCATCTGCTTTTCTGAGATGTGTATGGAGCATGCGCGATGGTACATATTCAGCTCAAGTACAGAGACTGAACTGAGGAACCATTTTAATTAGCCAGGCCATATGCAGGCAACATCTGATTGTTGGGTATCGATACACTGGAACCCGCCTATTACGACCACATGAGGGCCTGCAAAATGTGATCTTAATGGGAGATATTGTTCAAGTAAGGATAAGGAAAAATGGTCCATAAACTGAAGGTATGTATATAGAAATGGTCTTTTTATGGAGGTGGTCTTAATTGAGACTCCACCGTCAATGAATGCAAGTAACTGGTTTCTCTCAACATTCAAAGCTAACATCTCCTGTGTCAATCAAGTGCAGATAAGCAACTTCACAAAGTTTAACACCTCGGTGCCAAGCACAACGTAGAAATCAGATAATCAGATGATGAGTTCAGCATGTGAAGCCCCCCCCCCCCCCCCGCGACACACACTACTCGTCATATATGCACCAGCTTCTCTTTGCTGCATATTCTGTAACTTCATCACCCAATAAATCTTCTTATCCTGCACGCCCCTTCTGCTGTATTGTTTACCTACTGTTTCATACTCATGGAGTGCACGGTTGGCTGAGCGGTAAGACGCCCGCCTTTCACCTCTGCGACGCCCGCCTTTCACCTCTGTGACCCGGGTTCGATTCTCGTCCTGGGCAGCATGTGGAAAAAGTTCCTACCATTTTAACCGTGCACGGTGGTTTTCTCCGAGTTCTTTGGTTTCCTCCACTAGGCAAGGTAGGAAGTATACGCCAACATCTGTGCCATGGTGAGTGACTCGATAAGTCAATGCTTGACTTCTTTCACAATCCATGTAAAACAAGTGTGTCTATACTTTTTCTTTTCATGTTAGTTGGCTTACACACTCAGCCTCCACTCTTATAATCACAAAATCTTTTCGTTACATAGTATTCACTGTATGTATAATGTATGAGCCATTTTGTGCAAGCTGTTAGAAGCAAATATGCCTTGTAATAAGCTGCAAGATATTTACATGGCATTATGTGTGGTCCTCAACGCCTTCAGAGATGCGTTCAAAATAGTAGATCAACATATTTATTGCAAGGAATTTCACACCTTCCGTGCCTCCCTGGACATGGGAATGAAGAAGTTGCCCTTAGATGCATAGGTACAATGTGGGAGGTCGACTTGACCTGTTTGCTAGCATAAAACTAATAAATTATCAGCCGATGTTATTTGCGCGTCGGGACACTTGCCCCGGTAAACTTTGGCAGGACACCAAGATTATACCAAAACGTGAAGAGTGTATCTCATGTCCTCAGCGTGGGACGCTGCCCTGATGCTGATGGAGACAATGAACACCATCTAAACCCAACGGCTTGCACTAAACCGACATGTCATATGGCTGAGCTCTGCAAATCTATCTCCTTAAATGGAAGAATATTCGTAGGATTTGCCATAACATTAGATAATATAGCATACTCTGTATTTTGACACCAAGGGAAATCATTGATGCTCAACTGCTACAAAATGTGTAATTCCACCTAATGAGTGACCTATCTTGGCACTTCAAAGGGTTTCATTTTTCTTCCAGAAATAGGAAGAGGAGTTGTGCTTTTTTTATTTTCTTTGTTTGTTCGTTTGTTTGTTTGTTTGTTTTGTTTTTTGTTTTTTTTTCTTAGTTATTTTTTCTTTGTTATTGTTTTCTTTTTCTTTTTTCTTCTTCTTTTGTTTGGCTTTGGGGGAGGGTTTGTCGGTTTGTAGAGTCAATGTTTACTGGTCAGCTCCGAATAATAAGAACCAGAAAAAAAACTAAAATTACAAATGGGCTACTTGTTTCTCATTCCGGCACTACTGTTGACTTTAGACACCTAATTGCGAGAATGATCATTTGGATTATTGGTTAATATTCAGCACAGCCGTAACTCCTCAGCATGATTGTCATAACTGTGCGCGGCATAAGTGACACACTGTTAAAGCAAGCAAGGCCAGAAAAATGGACATTTCATTGATAGTCTCGTCATGCCAGTAGTTTGTGTTGGTGTAGATTTAATTAAAAGTCATTCCACTTAACTCGTTCTTTACCACATTTTGGACAGAGTTCACAACCTTTTTTTCGGCGCAAAAAGCTATTGACCAAGGCTACCATATTCGTAGTTAGACTTAAGTCACAGCTGGCACCGAAAGGGTTAAATAGTAAGTGTTGGTGAACGTTATTTTTGGGTTTGAATTTATGAATGTGCGTAATGTTTTTTTTTCTCTCTCTCTCAATTATTACATTGAGAGGTTTTGTCATTGACAGAATGTTGCTGGGATACATTACATTACATCAGATGACAATGTGTAATCAATTCATTGAACCAGTTTGTAATCGCATAACATAACATTGGAAATTGACACATTCAAGTGTTTTCACTGGCATATTACATTGCTTCACCACTTGCTTGAGTGTTTACTGATTGGGTACTTTACTTATAGTCGCAAGTCATTATAGTAGTTCCTGTTGGTGTACATTACATTGATTGAAAGCTATTTCAGGAAATTTTCCCAGTTGGTCACTAGAATAAATGTCAAATGATTTTAGTTGTCTTTTTTCTCCTTTTGGTGCTCATTTTGTTAGACATTGAATAATATACCAGTTTCTGACGTGCATAAAGTTTGGATGTCAAGCCATTACATTGTTTATGCTGGAGTATAGTAATTAATAATCTCTGTCGTTTAATCTATGCCAAATGGAGCACCTTGCAAGGGATGTCAGTGTTTTGTAGAACCTGCTATGTGCATTACATTGGATGTGTACACGTGTTTATTTCTTTTGTGCGATACATTGTGTCAACATACCTGATTAGTTATTATTAGTAAACATTCATTCAGATGTCAGTTCGTGTGAGCTGTTGCATTTGATGCAAAATTAGTTCAGTTTCCTCTGTTATTGTGTGGTATATTCAACTGTAAGTCATTTGATTAGTATCTGTTAGTTTCCGTTACATCCAACGTCAAACCTTTTAAGCAGTTCCCTTTCATATGCAGAACTTCAGATATAAAGTAATTTGAGTACTTTCGGTAGAGTCCTTTATTTTCCATGCCCTGTAACATTGGTGATTGTGCCTACTGGTATGTATTGCATTGTAGGTATGCCATTTAGGTAATGCCTCTCCGTTTACTTTACATTTGATTTCAGGTCATTGCAGCAGGTTCCTATGGCATGTACTACCCAGAGGTCAAACCATTTATATAATTTCTGTTAGAGTAAATTACATGGGGTGTAAACTCATTCAGTAACTTCCGATGATTTGCTTCACTGGAAATGCCAGGTCATTAAACAAGCAGTTCTCATGAGTTTACAGTACAATACAGTACAGTACATGGGCTGCAAGTCATTTAAGTAGCTTTTGACGGTATACATTTTGAAGTGAATCTTAACATCGGGTGTTCAATTATTCTAGCAATCTCTGTTGGCGTACATTACAGCATATCCCCAACCCATAATTGTTCACAAGCTGATACAGCACAAAAACCAGCTAAGTTTTAAATACAAGAAACAAAAGTTGAATGTTTTCTGTGCGGATCACTCCAAGTGCTTACACAAGAAGTGATTAAGCCACGAATTAGGCCAGTCTGATTTCTTATACTTCTCACGTTAGTTTTACTTCATTCAGTATTTAAACCCATAGTACTAAGTTTGTTTTTTTTTATGAAAAGAAAGATTAAAAAATAGCTTTAATCAGTATATTAGGATGCCCCCACAGGTCCCACAGGCCACATCATGTGGTGCATTAATACAACTTTCGTGGTTCAAAAAAACAGGTTTCAAAAAAAAACAAAAAAAAAACCTTTAACCATAAAAGGTTAAAGTTGTAGAACACAATTTAAACAACCGTCATGGTTTGAAAAAAAAAAACAGGTTTGAAGAAGACTCAAAGTTTAGAACACATTGGGACCATTTACTCAAGGTCCTGGGGCATAAGCCTTGTTTTCTAGTTCTTAATAATGGCCATTGATATTCGAGCCTTCGGGATGAGTTTGTATTTCTTTTTAACCCGGCTATAAAACTGCATAAAATGACGAGTTATATAATGCAGCATTCTACTCCCAATTCTTGCCTGTACCATTAATTCACAGCATTGGAGGCAAATTATCTCTAATATTTTTTTAAGCCTGATAGAACAAATGAACCTTGTACATCAGCAGTTCCAGTCTTGTCATAATTATCAGCATAACAGATATTCGCGTTAAGGGACAAGAATCTCTCCCTTGCTATCTGAAAATGCTGTTAAGATCCAGCGGAAGGCAGAGTCAAATAAAACTCAACTATTACTAAAGTCTGCTCTTGTTGCTGCTGTACCTTCCAATCATAAAGCTCTCTGTTACGCTTTTTATAGCATAACCACAATCACAGTCCCAAGCAAGTCCAGTGACACTCGGGTATCTTTAAGATCTGCATCACCATCATAATTCTTATCCTCAGCAGTTCCTCTGCTGATGTGTTTGTCTTCTTGGTTCCTGTTGCATGGCAATAAAAAAGTGTACAACAGCATTCATAAATTCACAAATGTTATATCACAGGGATCATCCTGGCACTGATTATCTGTTTTAGCTCAGCTGACTTGTCAGTCAGCTGAGCTTATCTTATGCTCCTCCATCTGTCCGTCGTCCATCGTCTGTCAACAATTCACATTTTCGACTTCTTCTCTGAAACAGCCTGCCAGATCCACTTCAAACTTGGTGGGGATGTGCCTTATGTGGGTGTTTACCAAGCTTGTTCAAATGGTCATGGTCCAGTAATTTGTGAATTTTTTCTCATGAACTTTTTTTGTTCTTTTTAGGGCAAATTTTAAAAAATCTACTTCTCTGAAACCGCTCACCCAATTGCTTTGATATCACACAGAAACACTCCCTGGGACTCGTAGTTCCTAATTTGTTAACCAGGTGGCGCTGCAATTTTTTTCCAAATTTTTTATGAATTTTTGTGTGGTATAGCTATGTTCGACTTCTTCTCCAGAACTGTCACTCAGATTAAGTTGAAATATAGTGGCTATGTTCCTTGTGGCAGGGTCAAAAAAGTTGTTCACTCTGTGTGAATCCTGCGGATTCCTGATTTTTAATGATTTGTTTTCAATTGGGGTACTTATCGGTCAATTCAGCTTTCCTATTGATTACTATGGAAGTCAAGGAGCATTCTAATGCTAATTCACATTTTCGACATCTTCTCCAAAACCGTCATCCAGATTTACTTCAAACTTGGTGGGGATATACCTTGGGTGGGTGTCTACCAGGATTGTTCTAATTGTCATGTTCAAATAAATTTTGGATTTTTTTTATGATTTTCTTTTTCAAAAATCTTTACAAAAGTTTTGATAGGAAAGTTTAACATGGGAATTTCTTGTAATGGTTATAACTTAAATAATTTTGGCCAGATTTACTTCAAACTTGGTAGGGATGTGCCTTGGGTTGATTTCTACCATGTTTGTTCAAATGGTCATGATCTATTGATTTGTGGATTTTTTTATGAAATTTTGGTGGGCAAACCTTAAAACCTCTTCTCCTCTGAAACCGTTAACCCAATTGCTTTGATATCGTACATAGACACTTCCAGGGACACCTAATTCCCAATTTATTCACCAGGTGGCGCTGCAATGTTTTCTATTTTTTTTATGAACTTTTCGTATGGTTTTGCTATTTTTCACTTGTTCTCAGAACCGTCACTCAGACTAAGCTGAAATGTGATGGATATGTTCTTGTGAAAGGGTCAAACAAGTTAGGTGGCACTGCTTTGGAATCGTGATTTTTTAGGATTATTTTCAATTCGGGTACTTATCGGTCAATGCAGCTTTCCGATTGATCACTATGTAAGTTAATGTGGGGTTTTCTAATTTTAATTCACAGGACAACGTGCACAAAATTTACTGTTTACTTGATAACTTTAGGTCTGTTTTGAGTTAGTACCATGATGCTGTACATGTTAATGTTTCAGTATGGATGTCATGCTTAGACAGTACATGAGTGACCTTGACCTCGTTTCTGGGGTCACAGTGCAACATATATGAATTTTACTCTTCATTATAACTTGAGAACTACTTGCACCATGATGCTGCACATGTTAATGTTTCTGTGTGAATGTCATGCTTAGACAGTACATGAGTGACCTTGACCTCGTTTCTGGGGTCACAGTGCAACATATATGAATTTTACTCTTCATTATAACTTGAGAACTACTTGAACCTTGATGTTGCACATGTTAGTGTTCTTCTATAAAGGTCAGACTTACTCAGAACATGGATGACCTTGATCTTTTCCCAAGTTCGTAGAGCTGCAAGTGTGATGAATGTCAAGATCAGCTGAGCATGGGCTGTTCACACAACCCTCTTGTTGTAAGATAATATATCTGTAAGGAGGGTCGTGAGCACAAAAATTTTCCGTTGCGTCATTAGACATTATTTGGCGTAGGTTACTGTGATATATGCTACGTTAACCAATTGCCGTCTGTCTCCTAGCTACCTACATTGACATTTGGCACTTTGTCATATATTTTCAGTGGTCTACTCAGTCACTATTTATGCAATGAAGTATGATACGATTTTCTATTGCTGGTGCCCAATTTATGTAGCCCTCTTTTTCCATATGGCGCTGCATTTGCTGTTTTCTTTCCCCTGGCCCCAGATTACGTAGTTACAATTTTATTGATGTACGGTGTCTTACACGTACTAGAGCATTGTGTTGTTATTGGCTCTGGTGTGCCTTTTGGCGTCAGGTCAGTGGCAACTCATGATTTTTTTTTCAATAAAAAAAATTCTGTTTTCTATACTTCCTGCACTTTAACCTCTATAAAATATTTATTATGAATAATGGAGAGTATCTCTACATACTGTGTACATGCAAAACTTCCAGTCTTTTTTTTTCTTCTTTTCTTTGTTTCAGTCTGGCTACCTTCGCTTTACCTCAGCCCAAGTGTTAGCCAGCTGATGCTACATGGTGGATCTTTTCCCGTTGTAAAACCGCCTGTCCGTCCCTCGACTTCCTCAAAACCGTCAGCCATATCCCTTTCAAACTTGGTGGAAATGTACCTTAAGTGTGTGTCTGCTCAACCAAGTCTTGTTCAAATGGTTACAGCTCAGTCATGTTTTTTTAGTTTTAGACATTTCTGTTTAAAATCTTTCAAAAGCTTCTCTGAAACGACTTCATCAATTGCTTCAAAATTGCAACGTGCACTTCTGTGTATCCCTACACCCTAATCAGTTGTCCGTATCACGCTGCATTTTTCTTGTTTTTTAGGCAATTTTGTGTGTTTTTGCAATTTTTGGCTGCTTCTTCAAAAGTGTTATGCAGATTGTGATGGAAATTTACCTTGTGGAACGCTCAAATGATGTTACCCATAAAGTGTTGATGCCGTGGATCCCTGATCTTCAACGAACTATTCAATTTGGGTACTTGTGGGTCAATACATGCATTCCCACTGATTATATTCAAGTTGGCGGAATTGTAAGGGTAATTTGCGTTTTTGACTTCTATACCACGTGTGTTCGTATCGTCACATTTATTCCTTGGGGGGGGGGTCATTTATCTTATTTTATTTCATTTTATGTTATGTTCCTTTTTATTTTTTGTAACAAATTTTTCATCGAAACCGCTTGTGCTTTAGCCAGTTGGATGTAATTTTTATAAGGAGGCTGCTAGGGATCTCTGGACCTTACTTTCTACGCCAGGTGGTACTTCAATTTCGTCTTTTGGCTACGAATTTCAATGTGCTTTTACTATTTTCGCCTTGTCTTCAAAACTGTCACACAGATTGTGTTCAAACTTGGTTGGTGGAAATAAACCTTGTGGAAGGGGTAAACATAAAGGCTTACCAGGTGCGTTAGATCCCTGATTTTGAGGGTTCTTTGAAATCCAGGCACTGGGTGGTTAATGCATACATTTCTATTTATTACAATGTCAATCAATTAGAATTGCAGTGGTAATTCACATTTTTGACGTCTCTAAAAACCAAAAGCCGGCAGCAACATTTAATTTGTCTGGGTCTCATCTAAGTACGTTAAAATGGTCTTGCTCTAGTGGTTTTTAAACTTTCTTTCTCTCATTTTTAACATCTCTGAAAACTGTTCGGTCAATCGCTTCAAAATCGCACAGAAACACATCTTGGTGTATACAACACTGATATCTCACCGTCGTTACAACCATCCTCAAACATTTAATAATGAACAGTGTGTCTAGTAAACCAGTTGTTTATCATGTGTATCTCCAGAAAAAAAGTTTGAAAAAGCCTTGAATACATTGGTTCAGGGGAATATATAAACCATGCTGATGTACCATTGCAGTAACACTAACTAACTAACTAACTATATATATATATATATATATATATATATATATATATATATATATATATATATGTGTGTGTGTGTGTGTGTGTGTGTGTGTGTGTGTGTTCACTGGTAATATAATATGTGCATTATGATAGACATGTTCCTACTTTCATATCAAAGTAGGTCGATAAAAATGGGTCGCCTTTATTGTGTGCAGAGGCATCCTGAATATGTAGATGTGGGTTTTAAAATGTTGAAAAGTGGCATACAGAGTTCCCGGCCTTCACGGCATACATCAATAACCTATGTACACTTCCTTGTCTCAACAGACACAATTGCCTTACCTTGTCCAGTATCTCCATGGATGCCAGGCAACAGTCTGCGTTGGGGAATCCGTTCTATAGCTGGTAGTACTGTAGTTGGTTTAAACGTATTTTATTCCATGACTAATCCATTACACACAGCCAAGTGGTTTTCAAAGCAGTCTGTCATGGAAGGCAATTGGGGAGGAGGTGCTTAGCCCTATATTAACCCCTCTTGCTGGGAATTGACAAAGAGACAGGACAGACAAGACACCACACAGCCCGGCGCATTCCTCCACGACGTAATCCTGTCTTGACTGCAGCGGAGTATTGCACCGAACCAACAAGTTTATGGAAGACACTACAGTTTGACAAGACAGACAGAAGGGCTGGCAGTATAAAACTAAAAAAAGCAGTACTGTAGTTGTGGTGTAAATATAACATAAGACGTGATCAGCAATTTCTACACAGTATTGCAGTTGGGGTTGAAGATGATAAAATACTGATATACCTACGTAAAGAGTCGGCCATAGAAATTAATATTGTTGACGTATTTAGAACTTGCTGAAAAGACATTAATGTATGTGTGTAGATTTGAAAGAAGTTCATGCAGTGTTCTTGTTCTTTCTTCACAATCCCATGCCCTTCCTCCCAAATGTGCTTTGTTTGGAACAAAAAAAAGTTTAAAATAAAACAAGTTGCCTTCTTAACAGTTATGAAATTCCAGAAGATCACGCACAGATTTAACCCAGAAACGCCGCCTTTGGGTGATATATATTCGGGTCTGGGAAGCTGAAATAACAAATATGTGATCAGACATCAAAATTGCAACAATATCTTGCCGAAAGCTCTTGTTGGACGTACAATGTTATATTAAAAGTAAATATAATTTATTTCCCCTGACACAATGAGCTCTATTACAGGATTTGAGGGTGTAATACTCTCCGCTTGCATCTAAAAAAACAAAACAAAAAAAAAACAAAAAACCAAAAAAAAAAAAAAAAAACAAACAAACAAAAAACAAAAAAAAAAAAGCAAAACATGCGGATGAGGTCAAAAAAAACACCAATATTATTGTTAAAGTTCATTTCGGACCAATTCGAACCAAACAAGTTTCGTTTGAAAACTAAATAAGCGTGACAAACACACTTCAGTTAGAAAAAACTGTAATTGTAACGAAGCAGCCAGGATAATCACCCCCATGGAATTTGCCGAGTCGAAACGGTGCATGATTGTTCACCTCAGACTATAGGTGTGTGATCGCAGAGCGACTATCACATAAAGCGTCACCCGCTTGTGGTTATGAAGGGCCCCACTTATGAAGGCTTTGTGTTATGGAGATGTAAGTAAACAGTCATGTTTTCTACACTTTGGAACTTTTGGCGTACAAATAACAGACGATGAGTTCATATGTAAACTGTGTTACTCAAAAGGTGCAAGAAGATATGGCTGATATACTGAACAATGGTGCAGAAGCTCCATTTGCCATACAATTATCCACTCGATTGATGTATAAGCGATAAACTCACTTTTTTTTCAACTTATGAAAAACTTGCGCTACACTATATCCAAGTATTATATGAACAAGTATTTGCCTTTTTAATCTCTCACGTTATCAAAGATTTTTTTTTTCAAATCCCCGCGTGGCGTAAGGTGGGACAACGAAGGATGTGTCGAGTGTGTCCGTGCTTTTGTGTACAACAAAAACGTCTCTGGAACAGTGGTTTGCGGAAAAAAGACCAACACGGTAAACCAACGTCAGACAATACTTTTTTACAAGTAATGATTATGTGCTAGTAAAATGGAATTAAACGTTGTTAGAGAGTAGAGTGCCTTCTATATGATGACTGAGGGAGTTATTTTGTACTTTGAACATGTGTTTAGCTGAGTGATCAATGAAAAAACCTATTTTCAAGAAACACAGAATACGAGAGAACTGTAACACCACTTTGCTGTGTTGCCTGTTAAATTTTGTATTGTATCGGCTGTTATGTTGTGGGAATGTTGCGTGTACTCATACAGCATGCAATCAGTGATGTTTACAGTAGAAAAACCCATGTGTACCTTTTTCTGCTTGCCCACAATAATGGTTATTCAGAAATTCTCAACGAAAAAATCTGAACCTGTGCAACTAGCTTGCTTTGTACTCCTATGATCATCATGTGTGTGCATGCATTTGACGTAATTTGAATGCTTGTTTGGACCAGTATTGTCTTGGCGGAACACGACAAGAACTGATGTCACTCCTCGCTGATTACTTCAACGGCTATCACCAAATGAGCTGGTAGAATATATTCTGCTTTGGTCGATTTTTAAAATCTCTTTAAGAGTAGAGGAATGCAAAATCCCATGGATACATTGAAAACAAATTCTAGTTCTACGCGTTGCCACAGTGTTGAACAGGTGGCGCCACTGGACAGTGCACAATTGAGAACTTGTGTCATTTGTCCTGATCCTTCAACCATTTCTTACAAATTAATCACAGGAGTTCATGACTGATATGCTTATACTTTGGAGATAAGCTAATGCATTTCACTGACTTGTTGTTATAAAACACAGTAAATTTAAGCGTCTGACAGGGTTTTGAAAAAATATGGAAATAAGTTTTACAGATCTAACATCTGTGTCTACGAAATAAAACTTGTTCCAAGTTGACAAGCAAAATTTCTCCTCAGACATGAATTTGTTGTAAATCAACTAAAAAATAGATTTATAGACAACAATGTGTTTTACACTATGTTGGTCACAAAATCGGTGAATATTATGAAACAAGTTGAGATATTAAGCAAGCAATATACTGTACCATTTTTTCCTTTTATCTACCTTGCTCGGGGTTTCCCTAGTTAAAAGCCCTTGTTAGGAAGTTGTATTTCAGGCTCGTAACCAGGACGGGATTCGAAGGGCTCGCCTGAATCCCCTTTTCAAACAAAGCGCCACCCTCTTCAAAACAACTCCTTCATTCAGGTTATTGCATGCGAGCACGGACGTATAACCCTGTAAATCACTCCAAAATTTAGCAAATGTCGTATTTGAACACTCATGTGTCAAAATTATCAAATCGGGGCCGGTTCCCCCTCTCCCAAAGTCTGGCGTCTGGCTTTTTGCCTACGGTGCTCCATCGCAGATTTTTTTCCAACAGACTCTAGGGCTGCCTGGTATTAAGTTGGACTGCTTTAAACCGGAGATATTGGTCAAAATGTTCACAGTGTTGTCGGGGCGGGGAGATGTGAATCTCTGGCTAAAGTAAAGTAAAGGTACCTCAATGCAAAGCATTGACTGATGAGGCCATCTTTGCACATATAAATGGAACATGTTTCCTTGCAAAAGAGGTTAAGGTCACCGAAATGTTATTAAGTCAAGAAATTATGTCGACGTACCAATGTGGTGAATTTAAGTGGCTGGTAAGCCTAACGCTTTTCTGTTCACAACCAAATGGTGGATGGACGGAACCACAGACGAACGTGCCACCCGAAAACATAAAAGGTCCCCACTGGAGTGGACCCATAGCAATTCGATGGAAAAATGATCAAACAGCACTTAAAAGCATTCGGCTATACAAGCATGACTAAAAGACGTACATTCAATTGATTGGGACAGAAAGTCTTCCGTTTATTTGCGGATGATACCAATATTCTTGAAACTGTCCACGAACCATTGGCCACAGCCGAAAGCCTTAATTCTAATCATATACAAATTCATCGTTAGGGCAAGCTCTGGCGGATGACATTTTATAAAATCCATCTCAATGACCCTCTCAGCTAAACGACAGAAGCCAGATCATCCTCCCCTACTTCTTGGAAACACACCGATACCTGAGGCTACTCTACATACACATCTTGGAGTTACACTTTCAAGAAATTTGTTATGGCACCAGCATATAACACGCATTGATAGTAAAGCCAGCCAACGGCTTGCTCTTTTACGCAGACTCAATACAAACTCCCCCGTAAGACACTCATACGGTTGTATAGTACAATGATTCGTCCTATCCTCGAATATGGGTGTGTCCTGTTTGACAATTGCACTGAAAACCTGTCACAATCTATAGAAGCTGTGTAGTATGAGGCAGCCAGGATCCCTCCAGCCTCAACCTGTGCATGCTCTTTTCCTACTGAAGATACGAAACATTACCTTTTGTTCTGCCCCAAGTTCACTGTGCAAAGGGTCCCCGTCTACTAAACATTGTGTGTCACTTAAACGCGGTCCAGGTGTAAATCCGACTCTAATAATTCAGTGCTGAAGTGACATTTTACTAAATAGTCTCTTGAAAGGTAGTGAGGATTTGCCAGACACTGATAATGTATTCATCTTTGAGGCTGTCCAGGCATTCTTACCAGAATCTAAACTTTTTTTAAAAACTAATTTGATATATGATTTAATTGCAAGACAGTCTACATTATTTGGCATCAATTGTATTATTCGTGTACAACACAAAAGGAGAACACAAAACAGTTGTAGATGTAGCTAGATCCATTTTCAGATATATATATATATATATATATCAGTGAGCGTTTGAGTAAATTATTGTTGGCGACGGTGAAGATGTGTCCATAAAGAATGCTGAATGAGACAACAGACAGTCAAAAACTGGTGTCCAGCTCCAACACATTTATAGATACTATATATTTCTGCAATAGAGGAATAATCATGACTAGTTCTTAGGTAAAAAAAGGCCGATTTACCTATCTTGTGAATGGATAGAAGACGCAGGAATATAGACGTTTCTGGGAAAGAATAATGGCTGCTACGTGACAGAAGGTGTGCTGCTAAAGTACAAATTACAGTAATGCTGAAATAGCAGAGCTTCCTAAAGGGGCAGAGTCACGTCTCTAACTTCATGTAGTCCATGCTTCGAAGGGTAAGATGCAAAGCGTGTGGTTTACTGTCAAAAGACACAGACGTACGTACAGTGTGCCTTACAACAGCATTATGGTAGCATATACTTTCTCAGCATCAAACAGACGATAGCTTGCAATTCATAAACATGGCATATGTCATGAACTAGAACGTCCTATTTTTAATACATTGTGAAATGTCTCCTGTAGAACAATCAATCACCGAGGAATATGGATGAATATCTTTTGATGGTGTTCAAATGTATGTTGCTTTCAAATGTAGATGAAAATAGCAATTATGCATGTATTCTCAAAGTCAATTCTTTAGCTTTCGGAAAATTAAGAAAGGTATTTACACAGCTTAACTATTTGCCTTGCGATTCCCTTTCAGCACATTGCCATGAAAACTTTCAAATATATTAAATTAAGACGACACTAATTTTTTTCTAAAAGTGGCTTTGTGAGCAGAGGAATTAGGTAACGTTGACCCATATACATTCCCACTAGAGGAGGAAGAAGAAGAAGAAGAAGAAGAAGAAGAAGAAGAAGAAGAAGAAGAAGAAGAAGAAGAAGAAGAAGAAGAAGAAGAAGAAGAAGAAGAAGAAGAAGAAGAAGAAGAAGAAGAAGAAGAAGAAGAAGAAGAAGAAGAAGAAGGAGGAGGAGGAGGAGGAGGAGGAGGAGGAGGAGGATGTTTCCGTGATTCCAAAGGGACACACTTATTTGGTCACGAATTACCTACTGCCATTTTCAGCCAGTATTTATTTATTGGATGAGAGCAAAGTATGAAGCTACGAAAATACTGGGGACGTTTTCTTGTCTCATGTACAAGGTAGGATGCACCAACAGAGTGAAAGTATTTAGGTAGAGATTATTCTCGGCAAAATAGAAGAAGTGAAGTCTCCCATCAACAAGGAATAATTGTCATCATGGCCGCATATTTGCCGGGGATAATTTTGTGTCAGATATGATCTCACATTGAATGGAGCTCTGGTATAAGTGCATAGGCTAAGCTCAAAGCACGTTTCACAAGATCAAAATTATAAATGTTGAAATATTTACACTTGTTTTTTTTTCTGTAACATAAAAGGAATAAGAGAAACAGTCAAGCACATTGAATGGAGTTCTGGTTGGGTATGCATAGGCTAAGCTCAAAGCACGCTTTACAAGATCAAAATTATAAATGTTCAAATATTTAAACTTGTTTTTTTTTTTTTTTTTGTAACATAAGAGAAACAGTCAAGTACAATGATTACACCAGATGACGCACATGCGTCTAACAATAGCCACCGACTTAAGTTATAACATCCAACACGCCACGATGCCGTCCTATGCCTGGATCCGCTTGGCCTGCCCTTAAGGTACAATGGCCTGAAGCCGATTCACACTTCTATTACAAGTTTTCTCATATAGTGGCATGTTTTTGTTAAATTTATTAATTTGTTCTTGTTGCAAGAGTAAGGTGTCAATTTCATGTAGACCTAAAATTTACCCTGTGCTAACACTCAAGTGACCCTAATACAGTTTACAGATAGAGCACTGGTGACACTGTTTGTTGTATCCGATGTGACCATTGTTGTAACTTCTTGTTTGGAATGAATGAATGAATGAATGAATGAATGAATGAATGAATGAATGAATTAATTAATTAATGAAAACTTTTGGTAAATGACCTTGGTCAGCATTATCTAAAATGTATTATGACATGCGTAATTTTGTCATCGGGCGAATCACATATATGATGTTCACTATCACTGCTCGCCCTTGGCATGCAGACAGTTTGAGAGGCCGTCTTGCATTTTTTAATACCACTTTACAAATGCGCCAGCATTTCACCAACATATTCTTGTTTTGCTTTTTATTATTTGATACAGTAAATCTCAAACATCTGCCTGTGTCTCGATCGACATTTGTGACTAGCCAGGCCTTTCACAGCAAATATGACTCAGGCTGCGGCGTCGCCATGCATGTGCTTCCAAAGACGTAGCTCGTCACATGCGTCGATCGAGACACGGCGTTCGTCGGGGATTCTCTATATTAACAAAATTGTACTTAATATATATATATATATATATATATATATATATATATACATATATATATGTATATATATATATATACATATATATACACATATAGGTATGTATATATATATATATATATATATATATATATATATATATATATATATATATATATATAAGAAGTCAACGCCATTTTAATTACAATTGTCGATGTTTGAGTTCAACTTATCTCCAAACATTTTCCCATGACTTTTATAACGCAAGGTCTTGAAAATTGCGTCATCAAGCTGAAATCCCCCTCCAATGATTATGGTTGACGTTCAATCCCCCTCCAATGATTATGGTTGACGTTCAATCCGTAAGAAAGCTTAGGCCAACTAAAGTTACATATATACATATAATTCATGAAATGCATCCATGCTAGAAAGAATAAGATCTAATTTGGACGACCGTAATTGACACACCGCGAAAGTCAGAGAAGTACAAGTAGAAAATAAACTTTTCACACAGTATATAGACATACAAATCACATCGACTTTCATATTTACATGTACATCCATGCGGCACTCTGTCAAATTTGGTGATGTGCACCTGTTACCTTATGATCTGTTGCAAACCGCCGCACTGTTGCAAACAAGCGCACTAAACTCTAAATGGTTTAGAGTTTTGCCCACAATGTTTTTAAGTATGACCTACAAACTAAAACCAATATTCTACCCTCTGACTTGACATTAAGGTCAATTTTACTGATTACCCAAGGCATTAGTATGCCTTGCATTCACGTATTCCTGGTAAAGAAACCCCGACTCAGTGTAAAATTTGTCCACCAAATCACTATTTGCAGCAAACAAAAAAATGTATAATAACATTTTTTGTGTCCTTGGAAAAAGTCAGGGTCGACCGACTTAAAATTAAAAAAAGAAAAGAATTTGAAAGTTATAATGTATCTTCCGCGATTCCTTTTTCTTCTGTATGTAATATTTTGATTTGACCATCTGTCTTCATAAATTTCACCTCAAAACATTCACCTAAAAACATTTCGCCATGTATGATGGCTATACTGTATGCAAGTCGATCAAACAGATATAAAAAGTAAAACCAATGTAAGTTACGTAACCCAAGATGTGATGGTTGACTGTCACAGACAGGTTTTAGGTGGCCACTTCACGGCTAAATATCCCGGGTCGTTTTAAAAGGGCTTTTGGCATGCATAGCCATGTGTCCACGTATGCCATTAGCAAAGTTTACCACCGAAATCAAACGCGTCCATGAAGAATTTCCTGGCAACAGATTAAAGATTGCAGCCGGTGTGCTTTTTGTTGATGGGTGGCGGCATTTACCAGGGTGAGAGTACATCATTATCGTCCATGTTTGGAACCTCTAGCACCCATGAGTACACCGGGAAAAGGTCTGGAGCGGCCTGTAGATATTCATCAGAATTGCTTTTTGCCACAGGGAGCTTACTGTAGACCTGTAGTCATCTGTCCCATGTGTTATGCTGCATGATACTGAGAGATACTGCGGTCAAACTCATGCGTCAAGTCAGGTAACAAAATGTTCCTTCGTGGCATCAACAAAACATATTTAGCAACGGAAAACCACATGTGTACATTTGGTGCTTGTTCCGCAGGTTGCGTATTAATAAGGCCCCCAGTATCATAACTACGTCTGTCTTGGAATGATTCCACGTTTTACATTGACCCGGATCTCCACAATGTCAACCATACCGAGGTATAACGCTGTCGCAAGAATCTGGGCTCGACGATGTGAAACGTCCACTGTGACCCGGTCGAAGGGAATGAAAAAGCATGCAATATCGTCGTACTTCAAGTCGTAATATCGAATACAACTTATCCTGGCAAGAGTCCGGGCATTTATATGTACACATGCGTGTGGTTGCAAACATTTCATTTTCCTGTGTATACGACATTTCGACATCGACAACACCCGGCCATTGGGAACCAGTCAATGTAGTATGTACGCTCAGTTTTGCCATAGGAACTGACGGATTTCTCTGCCACAGCTGTTATTATTTTAGTCTCTTGTGCGCATGTGCAGCCTGTACAGGAAGAAGCTTGGCTACAATAAATAAAAGAAGTTAGGACTTTGAGATGTACTGAGGGCTAACTATCCCCATGCCACATCCTACAGTGTCGAGCCTTGATTTGATTGAAATAGATAGTGGTTTTCATAGCAGCCACAGTAGTGACACGTCATTTTAATGACGCACGTATTTCTTAAAAGCCCAAATTTAATCTTTGATATTTACATACAAACTATACAATCGTCGTCTTTGATTTTATATGCATGTAATATGCTTCCGCCATAAGGGCTGTTTACTTGTGTTTAATCACAGGCATTCGTACCTAGAAGATTGCGCAAAAAAATCGTATCTCCCCAACAAGTGAGTGGCATAGAGACTGGTACACTACATCACTCTATGTACTAAATTGGGTCGAAGTTCAGAGTCTTGTGCGACAAACTTTACAGTTTAAACATATTTCCCTCAAGGAGAGTGAAGAGTTTAATTTAATTTAATGACACTTGGCAACGGTTATAGGAATATGAGAAAACTGTAAAACAAAATGTTATCATGATTATGACCACCCGATGTGGCTGTGAGGCGGGGGGATTACTCGTTTAACCCGCCTGCTGCCTGCATTCAGTTTGTACCCCTCCGCAGCATAACCACGTCTCGTGACCATGACGAACGCTATTATAAGAAAGCACGTTTATTGTGTTTCACTAACATGTACACAGGGTCCATATCTGTGCAGAATATACATGCTCAATGTGACTTGTTCTTACATCCACGTAGACTTTATTTACCGGTCGTGTTTACCTTCCATCGGGGTAATGAAGGAAACATTCTTAATGACAAAGGCTACATTGCCTGTCCCCCCACAAAAGAAGATGGTGCAACAGGTTTGCTTCACACAGAAACAATGGTGTTATTATGAGGCACTGAAATTGAAGATCAATATATTGAGGGTCGCAGCCTAAGCCAATGGCCAATAAATGAAAAAAAACCCGCTTCTTTCGTTGTGTTATCTACTGAAGGCGCCTACAATACAAAACATAAGGAGAAAACAGAATGGTATATTTCTGTTATATCTTATGTTGCGATTCCCAAAGTTTATTCTGATTGGTTTTATCCGCAACGCGCTATGGGACCATTAGCTGATATTTTTTTCAGCAACGTGCTTTGGGGCCGTTACCTGATTTTTTTAGCAACACGCTATAAGCATGCCATAAAGGAGTTCTTATTCATTCGACATACATGTGAAACTCAATAATAATAAAGACAATTTCTTCTCTTGAAGATTTGACTCATGAAATGTAGCTTGTTGAGAAACGTGTCACTTGGCAGAAAGATGTGTCATTATTGCGGTTTCTATGTGTGACACTTCAGCTAGCAACATCTGAAGTGCGTCAATATATGAGAGTGTGAAAAGTGCCTTTCAAAAAAATCTAATCACCGCATTGCAAGACCTGAAATGATCCGTTCGTATAGTAACTCCTATAATTCCTTGAGCAAATATCTGCCTTGTACCAAAGGTAAATAACATGCTAATTGAGAAGCAGATGATTTTTCTTGTGGACACATTTCTCGTTCGATCAGTTCATTGTATCAAGTACATATATCTTGGGAAAACAGAATTTAATATCGTCCTTTTAATCATAGATAGAGATCTGCGGGAAGTAACTTACACACAACTTTCCACCTGGAAATACTGCCTGGCACTGGAGAGTTGAGCTATCCTTGTCAATTCCCCGTTCCAATTCTTCATGTGAACAGGACTGACAAAATGCAAGGACCTGCATTGGAATAAAACTTAAGTTAATATCGTATAGTTTTAAGAGTTAGTCGGAATGTGTCTGCATTCTCTGTAAGATTCCGTAGCAAGTTATTGTATTTGGACAGCACCCTAACCTTGTAATGTTTACATCATTCTGTTGGTGTGTTACACAACACTGTCTGGAAATAAATGTAGCAATGTGAAGGAAATCAAGAAGTGAAGCTGTTCACATCTTAAGGCTCAGATTAAGACATTATTTCAGTGATGCAGGGTATCCATCAGAGAAAATTATCCATGATTAATTTATGTTTACTCCAGTTACCCAACTATGTTAATTTCTCCGATGCTTGTCAAAGTTCCAATGATCTACTTATGAGACAGGTATAATTTAATGTACAGGAAATAGGACTGATCGCGTTTCAGGCGCGCGAACCTGACGTGAACCGTGCCCTGATTTTGTGACTACCGCACTGTCAATCAATCCTTTTTTTTCTCCCGGTAGCTAGGACGTTAAAACTTCAACGTGACGGCATTCAGCGTTGCGACAGGCGACAATGTTCGGCTTATTTAATGAACAAAAGGACCTGGCTTTATCGGTTTAGAAGATGCCAGACAGCTGTATGGCATTTGTCACATTGATCCGAAACGCGCGCATGTATTATGTGCAAAGTTGGCGCAACAGATCTAAAAGAAGAAGTTGGCCTGTTTGCTCCATCAGTTTGATGCAAGGCGACATAACGACAGTAAGGAAGCTGTATTGGGCCTGCTAGTAAACATTCTAAAATAAATCAATTCCCAGATCCAGTAATCGCAGGTTATATTAGTGAACTGAACAAAAAGTTGGAATGTCAGAACACTAAACATAAAACTTGATGGGTTCATGGCGTTTGGTTCAAAACCGCAATTAAGACAGGATGAGGAGTTTAATGGTTTAATGTGACAAATATTTCAACCGTGACCGTTGAAATATTAAATGAATGCCCAAGTTATTATGTCATCGAGGTAAGAAACCAGACGGGGAAAAATGTTAAAACAGCATGCACGTTTCGTCTGAGTGCTGGGACATATCATTTGAATATCAAAACATTTTTTTAATCAGGTTGACGATCGTTGCTCTTTGTTTTTACTTGACATAGAATTTGCAATGGAAGGAGCTAGCTTCTGAAGGATTTGGAATTGGGCCAAAACAGGCAGATCATCCCGGAAAAAACGAGGAGGAAGAATATGGTCGAAGTTCAGTAACGTGACATTTCTGCATTATATTTGACTTTGTTTTAACGGCAGAGTGTGTGGGCTACGTGACTTGACAAATTATGTCTTAGGGTATGTTGCCTATGGTGTCAATGATACACTGGTTTCGTAATATGGCACGCCCAGGTACGCCAAAGTGGTGAAAACGTCACTCTGTACTGTAGGTCATATAACGGAACTCCAGACAGAACCGTTGTCCCCAAAACGGACTCACATGACCACACGACACCAGAGGAACACTGCGGCAAGGAAAAATGAGTGCATGTATCGTTGCATTTTGCAAAATCAACTGTGGTGTGCATACATTATAAAAAATTCTCGAAGCGCCCATTTTACTTACGTCAAACAACAGCCGTGTAGAACATCATAGTTTTTTGCCGACCCATCGGCTGATACGTCACGTCTTGGGCGCCCACCAAATACGCCGTGTGACGTACTGAAGCACGTGACGTCACAAGTATAATTGACAACAATTTTCTCCTTGATGACAACCTCCTTCTTGGTCTCCAGTTTTTTTACTAATTGATCCTGCTGTATTGGTGTCCTGAAATGACCTGGGAAAAGCTGGACAATTTTTTCTTCTGGAACGTTTCCGACGAAACGTGTTGTACACGGTTTGTCCCTGGAAACATATTAAAACATAGCTTTAATTAGTCAATGATTGTCCATACTCTAAGTTTTTCTGTAATATCGTTATTTGGAATCACCCTAACCTCACACCTTATGTCAGCCAAAATCTCAGTGGAAGCAAAAAACCAGATTGAGGCATGTGTATTTTTTTTTTTTTTAACACACATGCCATGTCATGCAAACAGGCAGCATCACTCGCCTGGGACCGTGGCCCGATGCTGAAATGACATGGATGTCTGTTGAATGCATTGGAACAATGCCCTCTTAATGTCCTGATTTAAGATATTCTGCATGATTGGCGGAACTGCAACACGTTCGCCGTTGACCTTTTCGGCAAGTGAAGCAAGTGAAAAGAGTGTATACCACTTTGACTCTGCACGGTGGTTTTATCCGAGTCCTTCGGTTTTCTCCACCAAACAGATTGATTGGAGAGTATACGCCATCATATGTGCCATGGGGAGTGATTAATATAGGCTCAGCCTGTTTTGCAATCCATGTAAAAGATATGGGTTTATACGTAATCATGTTGACGGTCTACAGTAATGCGAAGTTTTATCGTAGTAAATGGACTGCATTATTAAACATCAGTGGTTACAACTACATTACGTCATCGATATAATAACTGCCATAAGGGGTTGTCGTTAAACGTAGAAAGAAGAGGATGTCCATGTTCAGTATCCATAATTTATATATTGCTATTAAGTACGATCCTACATGGTTGAAATGGAAACGGTGGGCCTTTGTCGGGGTTGTCCCCTTACACTGGATCACTGCTGAATAAACGGCCTCTTTTAACTGATTGATTTTTTGCCCTATTTCAGGTGTTGGACGGTCTTTTTTTCAAAGAAATTTGACATAACATGTCTAAGTTTCTTAAGTATTTATCTACTTCCTGATTGGTGCAAACGAACGCAAGCCGCAAGGCATCGTGAATTGATTTCAACCCTCAAGCGGAATGAACCTTCGAGTTCTCAACTTGGGAAAGCGGCGACCATGTAATTCGTCAAGTTTTGATTATTAATCACTTTTGTTAATTAGCGCATTGTTAAAGCAGAAACTACCAAAGGTGTGTTCATTTGGTAATAATAATTATAATATATTTATTGAACCCCCATGGGACTGGAAAATTAAGATATACATCTAGATAGATAATATACTGAGCATACTGGAGCCACCAAATACAAGTTAAAATAAAGGTTCACATCAACTTATCCATGTCAAACAAACAGAATAAATAAAAGTATAATTCATTAACTACGCAAACAAACACATCCATAAATGCAATCACAATGAAATGTCTCCAGCTCATTGTCTCTGTCTTTTACTTTGATGAAATAAGTTTAAAGACTCACTCAGACAAATTACATGCTAATTTCGTTCAGCTTGTACCTTCTTAAACATTTCGCTCGAACATATTGTAACAGTGCAATATGCGAGCGGAAAAAGTTATTTTGTTTATTTGCTTTGTGGTTTTTTTTGGGGGGGGGCTTTGTGTTTTGTTTTGTTTTGTTTTGTTTTTGTTTTGGGTCTTTTTTTGAGGGGGTGAAGTGTTGTGGGGTTTTTTCATGTATATTTTTTCATTTTATTTCTGTGATTTCGCTGTGTGTATGCATTACTCAGTGCCGTGGGGCTTTTGTAATAAGTGTGTCAGCTTTCCTATGTCAACATGACATCTAACAATGTGCGTGTGTGTGTGGGGGGGGGGGGGGCGGGTGTGATGCCATTTATGTTGTGGGGCTTCCGTACTGCGTTTTGAAACATCAGGTCATGCTCCGATGTCAAACCGGACAACAAGCCTTGTGCCTGAGGTATATGTCATACTAGTATGCTTTTGACCTCCGTGTCCAAAACAGAAAAGAATGGATACACGGCCAAGTGAACATGGAAGTGTATATACACTGGCTGCTTGGAGCAGAAAATGAGACTTATTTAGACTGCACCTCCACAATTTTTTTGCACCCGACTTAATTAATGCGCGAAAATAACTTATATCGTATTGCATGATATGAATGGCATTTAGCTGGCCAAATTGAAAATGTACGAAAATTTCTCAGTGTAAGAAAATTCAAGTTGGTGCGAAATTAAGTATTCAGGAACATTTCTAGAACTATAGCATTCTGAAATGCCCGTAGTGCATTAGAATAAGAAATAGGCACTTTGATTAGTTTGTAAATCAGTCGTCAAGTATATGTTTATGTGATCCGAACAAACCTTCACTTAAAATAAAATTGTTTATATTATATCTGTATTTTGTTTCCGTGTGGAAACCAAAATAAGTCTTTGTTTTGTTTTCAACTTCCTTTATTGTGAGAAATTAAATACGATTAAATCAGCATTGAATTACTTTTCTGAACATGTACGCATATTAGAAAATATGATGATTCTAAACCAAATTAGGGCAAACAGCACGGCGGATACTGACGTAGGCAATCAGATAAAGCTCGATGCTGCAGTTCGGTCACGTCACAAGTCGGTACCAGCAGAGGATTATGAACTGATCTACATCCGCAACGCCAGCAAGATTTTACCAAACACAGGCACCAGGTGCGACTTGGTGCAAAATTTTAATATTCTCACTTAGCTCACACTGCTGACCGTTTCTTTGAAGCTGGGAGACCGACACATTTTTTTACTGGCGTGATGCGTTTCGTCATTTGTCATTTTTTTGACATTAGGGCCAGACGCGAATTGCGCCAAGCATAATGGTAATGTGTACTACACTCGTGGACACCATTAAACGTGCCACATCCACAAATACGGGACATAGATATTAGCTGCGTTGCTGCTTTGGCCTGCACCATTCAACCAGAAAGTATCCGTATGCAGGGGAAAGGAACCTGCTTTTCTATTACACGTCTTCGGTGCGGGCACATCCCTGAATCAAGTATAGCCAAATATTTTGCGCTTGCGACGTCAGGATCTTGGTCAAAATTAACCATTGCTTAAAAAGTTCACATCTTGTTCTACAAACATACGCGCTAGCCTTTTTATAATATTGAGTCTTCATCTGAAAAAATATTCTTTAATCCTAGAAAAGGTATTAATACCCCTGTTTTCCATCAGAACGCCCTATCATGATTGCGGTTGATCGTCACTATTGGGACAGGGTCAGCCACTTTGTTTGCAAATGCATTTGCAACTGCATCACTTCAGCAGACGAATTTTATGCGCAATTTAAGAGCTTCAAAATGCCAACACTTGGTGCAGCTATAGGTAATCAGCAGGCTTTCTGTACGGTGGTTGATTTGGATACTTCAAGCTGTTTGGTTGCGTTCATTTTTTTTTTGTTTTTGAGTGGCATTAACGCTATCTATCATTCAATAACGGAATAAAAACATTGTGCAAAAAAAAAAAAAATTCAGTTGTTGTGCATAACTGTATACTCACCAGGGCCAGTTCCAGTGTGGAAACTGTGTAGCTACCAGCATACCTGTAGACATAATTGAGACGATCGACAGCACGGCGATTATGCTGACCTGCAACCATGGAGAAATTTTATTGGTATGTCGTCATTCAAGTTTCATTATCAGTCGATGGTAAACGTATTTCTGTGAGATATACCCCTTAATCGCCCCCTCTCTATCAGTCATGCTACAAGACTACTTCCGATGAAGGTTTGACGTTACAACCAAGCTTCAACAATACACGCTCGCCAATCATCTGTGGTGGTGTCGCTGTTGAACATCAAGTCACCTTTAGATAAAGTTAAACTTCACTGTATCCCGTTTTTTTTATTGTGGGAAATGTTGGAAGACACACTGGCCAAACTTTCAAACTTCCAGTGCAAGATGTTATGTGCTAACAAACCACATTTACTTTAGCCGTGAAAGTAAATGCAGGTCCCTTCCTTTGGGAGAGACTTTGCCTCTCCAACCACATAATGCTCTATGCCTGTACTACCTTACCAGTGTATCACTTTGCACACGCCACCAGCGTTTTGAGAAAGACACCTACCACTGAGGATACAGAGCAAAGTGACTCAAAGTGAAATCTGATAGTCCTATATACATATATATATATATATACATATATATATATATATATATATATATATATATATATATATATATATATATATATATATATATATATAAAAGACTATCAGATTTCACTTAAATACATTGGCGTAACAGCGACTCGATATATATATATATATATATATATATATATATATATATATATATATATATATATATATATATATATCGAGTCGCTGTTACGCCAATGTATTTAAAGTATGGCGTCTTTGAATAGAGGTTTCACAATTACCAACCAGGATAGACCATTATTTAAAGATTCATGACCAATGTGGTGTTTTTGTACTTATTTTGTACAGTCCGTCACATGGCACCATGATATAAATATATGTCCACCACACACCCCTACATACTAACGTGCATTTTGTACAAATTTAATATGTCACAAAGTATGACCGCTTTTGCAAAATAAACTTCAGAGAAAGCTTATTTTTTATGCAATGTTCTCGAGCCCAAAGTACAATTGAGATGTATGGGCGTAGTATGGATAGATAATAATACAACACTCTCTTATTTGCAGATGCTCCAAAATAACTGAGTGGTGGGTCGAAATATTCAAGGACACATTAAAAAAATCAGAGTTGAAAGCCCTCAAAAGATATTCCTTCTTATGGAAATATAGAGGTCCTCTTTATAAATATTCATATATATATATATATATATATATATATATATATATATATATATATATATATATATATATATATATATATATATATAAATATATGTGTGTGTGTGTGTGTGTGTGTGTGTGTGTATGTGTGTGTGTGTGTGTGTGAGAGAGAGAGAGAGAGACAGAGAGAGAGACAGAGAGAGAGAGAGAGAGAGAGAGAGTATATATTGATGGTATATTGTAACATGGAATATGGATCTAAGCTGGTATCTTGTTGCTGCCAAACTATATCAGTGCCTTCAATACAATCCCCCTGCAAGTAGCTTAGTTTTGTGGCACATGGTCCATTGGTCTGCCAGGTGCTATGAAGTATGCGTTAAAGCAAAGTCTTGTAATGCACTTGGAAACATTATCATTTTTGTGCAAATTATCAGGTAAAGTGTTAAAGCTTGTAATGCCGGAAAATAGGCGTCTCTTACGTTTTGCGAAGGTCTCAAACATACAAATGTAAATGAACTGCCTATCAATGTCAAAGTCGAATTTTGTAGATACATTACATTAATCCTGTCCTTTTGATACTGAGTGCATCCGGCTTGAACTTCTTTAGAACCATGATCACGTTATAATTTTTATCTCACATTATGTGCATTATTTTGTTATGACAGAGTGGAGGCTTGGAAATGAAATAGAAGTAGAAAGTATCTGAACTTACAAATATTGAACACACAACCATAGTTTTGATTTCATTTTACAAAATTGTACATACAAGTGGCATTTTCAGTCAAGGTATTAGTTGTTTTTAGTTTTATACTTCAGTCGTAATTACGTAATTAGAACAAGATGATAATTGCGTTATGTCTGGTCAGGATTTTTTGTTTTTCAATGTGGAGGAAGTTTAGCTCTCGCCGTCCTTGAACACAGCAAACGATCATGGAATATGACAGCCTTTCCCATCTCTTTTATTAAAGATGCCCTGAGCAAGCATGCCCGCAAAACCAGATTTTCTAAAGCAAGTGATTCAGCCGTGCGATTTTTTTTGGGGGGGGGGGGGGTAACGATGATGCAGCAGGAAAGCATCTCGAAGAGACAATCAGTTCTTGAGCATCCTGCACTGGTGTCTGCTTCTTATACTGCTCATTCATTCATACATTCATTCATTTATTTATTCAATCATTCGTCCGGTTGCTCATTTGTTTATTCAAGTTAAAAATCTGCATCAATAGCACATTTGCGATTCAAAAGGAAAATTCCGACTGAAAAAGATCAAAAAGTCGTTTTATCAATATTGTTGGATTGTGTAGCAGCATTTTTTATTGAAGCAGCGACCCAGGTGAAACCCTAAAGCGTTTTAGGCGGTTATATAAATTGCACGGTGAAGCTTGTTAGAATAGGAAAATCACATTTTCTGTTATTAACTAGCATACAATATAATAAAGCACTCTTGTTGCACGTGATAACTTCGTGAATAATCACGAAAGTGACCCTTTTGCTAAAGGCAGTATTATATAAAAAGGGCAAATAACGTACCAACATAACCTTTGGACAACACCTGCAACACTCTGAATCGACCTTCGTCTCTTGTGGTAGCCCAAAGTCCTTCTCAGGTCCCTGTTTCTCAAACATTTCGGGCTAATTACGAATTTATGTGAGATCCATAAAACCTTCAGAGAGAACTGCAAAAAATAAAAATAAACAATTTTCAGAATTTTTTTTTTTTTTTTGTAAATGAAGTAAATCATCTGCACCTGTATATTCCATGAAGTAAAATCTTTTTTCAATCTAAATCAAGAGACAGGTTTTTGTGCCCATAACTCACTTAACAAAACAAATGACTAAGTGTCCGTTTAGTTCACTTTGCACCAGAATTACTCTAGATATATATATATATATAGCCGTAATACGGTTGCCGATAGCATTTTACCACCATAGCTCGTACTTGTACAGCGCCCCAGGCATTTACTATAAACCACACAAAAGCACGCCGGAAAAACACCTTTCGCCCTTTGCTAGCCTTCTATAAGAAGAATCAAAACAACTTTAAAATGTCAGCACTTTTACTAACTTTCCCCTTTCACGTCATTTCAATTAAAGATGACCTTCTTTTCATGAAGTTCACTTTTCTTATTAGCCATAGGTAGGTAGTAGATGCACTTTCTGTTGACATACTTTGCATGTACCTGTAGTTCTTAAGAAGCTCTTGCCTTTAGGTCTAGTTATGTCAATTTTCGTTTAGAAGGTAACATGCATAATTATTTATTGAATTGAATTTGCCAGAATTGAAAATTGCGTAATTCAGCTATTGTTGGCCAAATCGGATATCAAAATGACTTTGTATCCGATTTGTTCCCTTGTGGTACAATGCGCAAGAATCTAGCACCTTGGACTGACGGCATTTGCAATATCGAAGTCCTATCTACGATAGTTCTTGGTAACAACCAAGACGACAAGCTTTACATACATGTCTATGTGGCAAGTGGAAGTGCGGTAAGGTCACTCATACGCAGTCTCAAAATAGGTTTTAAGCGGACCTCAACCATGAGGAATTTTCACTTAAATCCCTTTTTAATTTATCACACAGAGCCGTTGATATGCAAAGTTGCCATTTCATCCTACGAATGAGGTTAACCTCATTTTTATGTACTCTTAACATAGCTATTGTGCAGGAATATGATCGTTTAATATATCACAGTCCCAGTCTACGTAGTTCCCTTGGTATTCAATAAACCCCAAAACTGAAGTGACCCTCAGAGTTCGCAGGTTAAAGTTAAGTCAGCAAGTACGGTCTCAATGTAAACCCAATTGAAGACCATTGTCGTGTGAGATGCCACAGTCTCAGCTCAAAGAGGGCGGCGACAGTTGTTCGCAAATCTAGTTAAGATGCCCTATCACGTTGAAAATTAGATCAAGATCACCCCTTTGAGCAAACTAGTATGCTCTAGTTATGTCCTTGGAGAGCCAGTCAGAAATATTAAATTTGTGCCACATAAGATAAGAAATTATTTAAACAAATTCATGCAAAATACGTATTTTTGGAAGGGATGTGTTATGCCCTGATGCGTAATCAAATAGGTGTGTAAAACGTGAATTGCAACTGCTGCATAAACAGCCAGTCTTCAAATCTGTACTTCAATGTGACATGCATCACAAATATAGATAGGCACTGGTGAAACCAGATTCCACAATGTAAACAGATTTCTGGTGGTCACATATGCAACAGAACTCACTTCTTATACATACATACGTACATATATACGTACATATTACCCTACAAACTGGAAATCTAATAAAAAACAATAGACAAAGCGAGCATTGCAAGAATGAAAAACGATCTTCTTCCTGTGTATTTACAAAACATCAATTGGTACAAAAATGTTGTTTTGGTGTAAGGATTAAAACCTATTACCTGGTGAACAAAATGACTCAGTAATACATCGTAACCTGAGAGATTTATCATTCCACATTTGTGGGCGACAAGAACATTATTTGGGGCATTTTAGATCCCACTAAAGTAACCAACCTTATAGCTTCACAAAACAAACAAAAACTAATTTCAGATCCGACTAAACGAACTGAACTTATTGCTTTACAAAACAAACACAAATATTTTTTCCCAGTTAACAAACTAACCTTATTGCTTTACAAAACAACCAAAAATAATTTTAGATCCGACTTAACTAACTCACCTTATTGCCTTGCAATACAAACAAAAATAATTTTTGGATCCGACTAAGATAACTAACCTTATTGCTTTACAATGCAAACAAACACTTTATATTCTTAACATGTAACAAAAAAGTATTCCTGGTCTGGTCAGAGCTTTCAACTTTCAGAGATTATGATTGGTGATGATTTATGAGCGATGCTCTATATGTGTAATGGGTAGCAATGTTTTGGGTTGTGAAGGGAGTATCAACGGTTCCCGTCAAAAATGTCCGAATGTGCCTGTGCGTAAAATGCCATCTGTTTCATGTGTTGCTACCTAACCCTTCCTCCCAAAGCGACCATTACCGTGCTGGTGGTCAGACGTCGTCTCCTTCCACGTTTTCAATAAGCTCAACAGTAATGAAAAACAATTTGAGAATTTTCGATCAGCCCTATCAAAATAAAATGACCCACGCCGAAGTACTATTTTGATTAATGCAAAGAATCTTGAAAGAGTTCTGTATTTAGTTCCATCAGAATAGAAAGTGCTAGCTCAACAGTTCGGAGCAACACTACATGTACACCAAGGGTGAATAATTCAAATATACAATTTAGCAACATCAACTTGTGGTGACACATTATCAGTAATCAGGCAAAACATGGGAGTGTCACAGATGCTCACCGTTTGAAGTCATTCAGATGCTTAACGCTAAGCTTTTCGTCCAAAGAGCTGGGAAAAAGAACTGAAAATTCTCCTGACCTAATTTACTCGCTATGTTTGATGATCGTGTTGCTTGACAAATGTAATAAGAGGCCACCCTTTTGGTGAGTGATCAACAGCTTTCCTGGGCATAGACCTTGATAGGAAAAACGTACTGGCCTAATCGACCCCAAAATAGTTATACTGTCGGTGCAAAGGAAAAAGATTGTGAATTACTAGCAATGTCTAGGTCGTTGCGTTGACCGGTAAGCATTATATAATACCATAAGTGCGTATCTTGACAAGCAGACTGGTCACCAAATGAACAGGTTATGGTTTGAGGCCACTATAATTAAGGCTAATTTGCTAGCGGTCTGCTTAAACCAGTGAAGTTAGACAGAATAGATCTGCCATGGATATGAAATATCTGTTTGACTACTACGGGCGTTCATTTCTTCACAGAAGTATTCAAAATATATGTCATTAGAAATATTATACATCAATGGCAAACCTAATACTAAATGTGTCCCTTTATGATATGTTCAACTGAAAGAAGTCTTCGTCTGATTATTATTATTGTTATTGTTATTGTTATTGTTTTTGTTATTATTATTATTATTATTATTATTATTATTATTATTATTATTATTATTATTATTATTATTATTATTATTATTATTATTATTATTATTATTATTATGTTCTTAAATAACGATTGGTGTCTTAACTTCAACTCATTGGTCTCACGTATAAGAAATAATAAGAATTGTGCATGGACACCCCGATGTTAAGGTTGGCGACTGAAAAGCGTTGCTTTCAATAAAATATCGTCAACACTAACCAAATGCAATTGAACATGCAATTCACTTTTATGTGTAATTGCGTTTACAGCACTTTACCAGTCTTTATTGGTAAGGATGGCTTATGCAGTTAAAGAGGTTTAGGATATGCATTTTGAATAAATAACAATACCAGTTCTATCGGGTGTGTCCCGTCTTTACTTAGGTGCAATCCCTAAAATATATCTTTAGCACTAAATCTTTTTCAACACTTTTTTAGCGTTTAAAGCCTCACGTATATCCGAACTACGACTTAAGTTAAGTGCAATTTCCGAAATTAGAATAAGCATTGGCATAAATTATAACCACTTGATAGCAGAATATGAAACAAGAGGGCTGTGTGAACAGCCCGTGCCTCAGCTGATCTTGACATTCATCACACTTGCAGCTCTATGAACTTGGGAAAGGATCAAGGACACCATGTTCTGATTAAGTCTGAACTTCATAGAAGAACACTCACATGTGCAACATCAAAGTTCAAGTAGTTCTCAAGTTATAATGAAGAGTAAAATTCATGTATGTTGCACTGTGACCCCACAAACGAGGTCAAGGTCATTCATGTACTGTCTCAGCATGACCTTCATACAGAATAATTAACATGTGTAGCTAACTCAAAACAGATCTCAAATTATCAAGTAAACAGTAAGTTTCATGTCAGTTGTCCTGTGAATTAGCATTAGAATGCCCATTGACTTACATAATAATCAACAGGCTGCATTGAACGATAAGTACCCGAATAGAAAATCCTTAAAAATCAGAAATCCAAAGCAGTGCCACCTAGTAAACAACTGTTTGACCCTTCCACAACAACATATTCATCACATGTCAGCTTAATCTGAGGGACGGTTCTGAGAACAAGTGAAAAATAGCAAAACCATACAAAAAAACTCATTAAAAAAATTGCAGCGCCACCTGGTGAACAAATTGGTAACTAGGTGTCCCCGGGAGTGTCTATGTACGGTATCAAAGCATTTGGGTGTGCGGTTTCAGAGGAGAAGAATTTTGAAGGTTTGCCCCCCAAAAAGAACAAAAAAATTCATAAAAAATCCAAAAATCAATAGAGCGTAAACATTTGAACATACTCGGTAGAGATCCACCCAAGGCACATCCCCACCAAGTTTGAAGTAAATCTGGTCAATATTATTAAAGTTATGACCATTACAAGAAATTCCCATGTTAAACTTTCCTATTAAAACTTCTGTTGAGACTTTTGAAAAAAAAATCATAAAAAAATCCAAAATTCATTGGAACATGACCATTGGAACAAACCTGGTAGAAACCCACCCAAGGTACATTGCCACCAAGTTTGAAGTTAATCTGGATGACGGTTTTGGAGAAGAAGTCGAAAATGTAAATTAGCATTAGAATGCCCATTGACTTACATGGTAATCAATAGGAAAGATGCATTTACCCCAAAGGAGCCGAATTGAAAAAATCATTAAAAATCAGGAATCCGCAGCATTCCCACATAGTGAACAACTTTGTTTGGCCCTTCCATAAGGAACATATCCACCACGTGTAAGCTTAATCTGAGTGACGGTTCTGGAGAAGTCGAAAAAAGCTATAACACACAAAAATTCATAAAAAATTAGAAAAAACTGCAGCACCACCTGGTGAACAAATTAACAACAAGGAGTCCCTAGGTGTCTTCCTGTGTGATATCAACGCAATTGGGTAAGCAGTTTCGGAGAAAAAGATTTTTTAAGATTTGTCCAAAAAAAGAACAAAAAAATTCATTAAAATTCCAAAAGTCACTGGAGCATGAACATTTGAACAAACCTGGTAGAAACCCACCCAAGGTACATTGCCAACAAGTTTGAAGTTCATCTGGATGACGGTTTTGGAGAAGAAGTCGAAAATGTGAATTAGCATTAGAATGCCCATTGACTTCCACAGTAATCAATAGGAAAGCTGCAGTGACCAACAAGTACCCGAATTGAAAAAATCGTTACAAATCAGGAATCCACAGCATTCCCACATCGTGAACAACTTTGTTTGATGCTTCTACAAGGAACATATCCACCATGTTTCAGCTTAATCTGAGTGACGGTTCTGGAGAAGAAGTCGAAAATAGCTATAACACACAAAAATTCATAAAAAATTAGAAAAAAATTGCAGCACCACCTGGTGAACAAATTAAGAACTAGAAGTCTCAGAAAGTGTTCCTGTGTGATATCACAGCAAGCAGGAGAGCGGTTTCGGAGAAGAAGATTTTTTAAGATTTACCCAAAAAAGAACAAAAAATTCATTAAAAATCCAAAAATCACTGGACCATGACCATTTGAACAAACTTGGTAGAGACTCACCCAAGGCACATCTCCACCTAGTTTATAGACCTGCGGCATAGAGGGCCCTTCGGGGGTCATACCCCAACCCGTGGTATAACAAGTTACAACCTATATTTTCTTATAGGTATATATGTCCTCTTCATGAAAAAATAGGTTGTGGAATCTGAAAAGCGTTTTATCATATATATTTCTGCCCGTTTCCATGACAACCTATGCCATTTCTGAGACAACTAAAATTTGTCCTTAAAATAATAACTTTGGTGATACTGCTTGTGGAAAGGCTAAATAAACTTCAAAATGTGCTCAATTGCTCAAATATAGTAAAAAAAATACAGAGTTTGCTCAAAGTGCCTAATTATCATATGTTAATTTATGCAAATGTATGAAATTTACATCGAAATTAAGTATTGTGCGACGGATAACATACTATATTTACTTAGATATAGTTTCGTTCATTTAAAAAAAGGCAAAATGATTAGGAACAGTACTCATACAAGTTTTATTTATCATGTTCATATGAGTATACCATATGCATATTACTTAATATGCTAATGTGGCTATCATATGTCATCTTCGCTTAGGGAACCGTGATAACAATTGCCAATACAACTGATAAAGTAAGATAGTACTTTGTACCATGTATTCACACCTACACGTAATTTACAGTGAACCATCCCTTGGAGTCCTGCAACAAAACTAATGTATCTCTGGCATCAAACTGTAATTCAATATGCCTTTTAGTGAAGGAAAACAGTATAAGTACATGTACACACTAAATATAGAAAGCTGATCAATGATGGTCACGGTTTGGAGAATCTACGCCAAGATTCAATCATCATCTTCCTTATCATCACTGTCTGTTTCAGTGTCAAAAGTGTCATTTGAACACTCATGTCCAAGGCATGCACATAATTCTGTGCATTTAAGTCCTGTCTGGAGGCAATGGTACTTTCTTGGGACAGTACACTCAATATCGGTGCAATACATATGAGTCAGGTTGCGGACTTCCAGGGGGGCTAGCTCATTGGTATACATCGAAGGCTTGAGGTAGCCATCATTAGACATTTCCCAGCCGTTACCATTGGGATCCCACACTTTAGGGTTAGGAATGTGACTGTTGTACTGGTGTCTTTTTGTCCAAAGCCACTTCCTAGTAGTCATTACCCTATTCCGCAGTCCGAACTCTTTACTCTCCATAAGCTAACCTGTCCCGGTCTAACCTATATACATATAAAAGTACTATTGTCTAAACTGCACACGTTCCGCTGTAAAATTTTGACATAGGCTGTATTAGCCGAAATAAATTAAAGGGTCTTTGGCGAGTAACTACTCAACATGTTTCGGAGCCTTTTACCCGTACATGTCTCTCTGAGTAGCGGCTCCTTGTCTAAGCTAAATATTCAGCAAAGACAACCCACATAATAATGAATAAATATGAACGTGGCAAATGATGAATTAGCTAAATACGTAAAGTTTTGCATATACATGTAGACCTTCATTATGAAAGAAGAATACCTGGCAAACAAACTATAATTACCAAATTTGTGTAGTACAGGTTCAGTTAAGAACAATTTGACTTACCCCTGAACCAATATGTACCCTTTCTAGCTGGACAGCTTATTCTAGTTAAACCATCCGCCAGTGTTTAACTGAAGTAGAAACAAGCTGGGGCATTATATTCAGTCCCAGTGATTGTAAAATAAACAGTTGCAGGTAGACTACCTGTATAAACCAAGGGAAATCCTAACAAGGACTGCAACAATGTACATCCTGCACCAGAAATATAAAATAAACTCCATGATGACACCTACTCCTCAAACAATTAAGCTCTATTTCATTGCCAACCCTGAGTCAATGTATCAATATAATGTGTTAGGTTTGTGATATTTGAAAAAATGCTGTCACTTTTGAGTAATTTTTTAACATTGAGTAAAAGTGCATTTAGGCATGTCAGAAAAGAATAAAAGTCATTAGCATTTATGCCATAAACATGTTATCAAAACAATTTTTTAACAGGATTTTGAGTACAATTAAGCAAACATGTTACTGTGGTAGGCCGCTGTTTGCAACCGATAGTCATTTGTATTTCAGTCAAGAGAATGCAATGAAAATATTAATCAGATATCAAGTACAATTAGGCAAGCTTCTAACTGTCGTAGGCCGCTACTCGCTACCGATAGCCCATGGGGGTTTAACCTAAGAGAAATCAAGCTAGCCTAAAATGTTTGAAAGGTGAACATTAAAACAGAATGATGTCAAAAGATAAAATTAATTCGAAAAAAGGCAAGTCTAAAATCTTTAAAATTATTGAAGCCAAACTTTCTAACCATCTCCGGATATTTACAGCAAAATTTGTAGAAACATTTGATCAAAAGTACATCTTTGAATCTTCCTGACTCAAGTCTATTGTAAAATAATTTTTGTTTCGAGATGCAAAGTCCTGAAATTTAGAACAAATGCGACCAAATCTCAAAGTCTGTGAAAAAAAAACGTTTTTTTATCCAATAGTATCCGAAATAATACTGCCTGGGAAAGGATAATTAACTACTTTAAAGTTAAACTTATCTATTTTGTGATAGACTTTAATACAAAACCTGTCATTTGTGACCTGATTATCCAAGTCCAAAAACACATCTCTGAAACCATCTGAATTGTTACCCTCCAAAGGGATATCTTTTGGGTAAATTTCTTTAGCAATTTCACTGAAATTTTGTACATTTACACAAGCAATGTCATCAATATATCTTGCGTTTTTTGATAATTTTGTAGCCATTTGAAAGTCCTTTTTCATCAGTTTATCCATATACTTAAATTCAAGCCAGGTTAAATACAAATCTGCCAGCAAAGGGGAGCAGTTGCTACCCATTGCAATGCCTTTTATTTGTTGAAAAACCAATGATCCGCATTGAACAAAAGCATTATCCAAAAGTTATTTTATAGCGTCTATCAAAGTTTCAACAGTGTACGATTTAATGTTACTTTTTGAATATTTGTTGAGTTATGCTTTCCTTGTATATGAATTAATATTAATGTATGGTTTACCATTATGGTTAAACATTTTGCTCATTAATTCTGAAAGTGAACTTTTGACTTCATTTATGGGTAGATTTGTGGGCAGTGAAGAAAAATCAAAACATTTGATATTTTTTGCTTTTACATCTTTGATTTTAGAGACTAACTCGGAAGAATTGCTAATACTCCAAAAACAATTTAATTCACTGTTTCTAGAAATTGCATTACAGTATTTACGAAAATGATTCCTAATTGCAGTCAAACACAATGTTCCTTCTTTTGATAATTGTTTTCTTGTAAATAATGCAGCACCGGCTATGAATCTAGATTTAAAAGGGGTTTTTTTAAATGTAATTTGGGTATCCAGAACAAAAGTGGAATAGAGGAGTCCTCTTCAGAAATTTTGGTATTAAAATTCCTTTTCGTCTCATCTTTATGTGTATCTATCAAATTATCAATGGATTGTTCTGTGTAATTTATATACATCATTTCCTCTTATGTCTGAAATATTGTTTTTACCAAGTTCTTTTTTCAAAACATCCAGATAATATTTTTTGCAGATGATCCCAAGATTGTTCCCTGCCTTATCTATGTTAGTGACTACAAAACTTTCTTGTAGTTCTTTGACTGCTTTTGAAACTTCGGGTTGTTTTAGATTAACCGTATTGAAATTCTAAATGTGGGATTTGTAACAATAAATTCTTTTTCTAGAGACTTTTTTTCAAGTTTGATAACCGTCCTTTAAATTTCTTAAATTCTATTTTTCTTTCTTTGCCCATCTCATACAGTAGGAATCAAATGCATCACATGTATCCTGAAAAAATACTGTCACTGTTCAACATGGGGCATATCCGAAATTTTGTACCTTTTTTGATAATTTCTTTTAAACTTGAATTTTGTACGATATCTAAATAACCTGTAAATACATGTTTGTGGTATGCATCAACAAAATGTGAATATTTACTGTTCGACATACCATCACAATTTTGATTCGCTGCGATATCTTCAAGAGTAATTGAACCCAGAAATTGCTTGTAATTCATGATACTTTGTCCAATATTGTTGCCATATTTATAGGAAATGATGGGGAGGGCGGGGGGTCTTTTATTTTGCAATCCTTGGGAATCATGTTACGAACAAATTTCAATTTGAAAAGGGACTGAATGTTTATTGAATCAATAATTTTGTGTTTGAAAGGAATGCTGCAAAACATTTGATCTATCTTTTTCTTATTAGAATCTGGTTTTCGAATAGTTGTTGTGTAAGCATACACCATTTCACAAAAATTTGCGGAAATGTGTGTTCTGAATCAGTAAGACCCAAATATTCATTAATTTTTGTTATGTCTCGAAATGATAGTGCTTTAAGAGTGTATGTAATTGATCAATGCCATTGTGGCACCAGATGGCATATTGGTATTGTGCCCTTTTCACATGTTGCTCAAATGCATCCTCAGTGGGCGGTAGTTGAGCAGCTGATCGGTCTGTGGTGGAAGCAATCATATATCGTAGCTTTTCAAAAGTAGTTTTGAAATCAGTCCCTTTTCCTGTGTTGAGAGGTTTGCTACATAAAACATGTATTGTGATTTAGCTTGGCTGGGGGTGGCTTCTTGAATGGCGGTTCCAGGTTCATGATTTTAGGTTCACGGTACAAAATTATCTAACCTGCAAATACATTAAAACGTGGGTGTTCTTACCAGGTCCAAGCTTCATTTTAGAAAATAATCCAGTTCACCATGTGTATATTATCAATCATGCAACGCATTTTGACAATATGCACAGTCATTCTCAATACCACTGATAATGAGACAATCACAGAAATGTGCCCAGATTTGTGCTTTCTGGTGCCTCTACAACACAACACATAAATTATAAAATCCTAATTTGAAGATGACCTCATTTGCATACATTTAATGATAGGGTTTCTAAATTGTCTTCACTTCATTTGTTTTTTCGGTAATATATATGCTAAATTTGCTCAAATTCGAACAATGCGTTCTGGAGAAAGCACTTTTGCACAAGCTAGCCACACCAGACAACCCATAAACACAATGCCCCCCCCCCCCCCCCCCCCGTGGCGGACCTATAAAATTTCAGTAAAGCTGTGAACAAAAAATGTTGATAAGACGACTGGGATTCTATGTTCTATATGATTTGAAGCACTTTTCAAGGAAATGTAACTTTTTGCATTGGTACAGCACATAATGTGTGATATACATCTCCAGAATGGCTTCAAAAACCCCAACATCTGAAGCCTAATTTGCATACATGCAATGGTGTCCACTTCATATACTCCAGTAAATTTGGTATCAGTATATCCCTGGAAGTATATTACCTTCATCATTTAACATTTACCCCCATTTTTGGTAATTTGGCAACTGCAGCAAACAACATCAACAAATAGAGGTATTTATATGGCCAAATAGATGACAAAATTTTGCATATAATTATAATAATAATGATGTTATTCAAATGATTTTAAATAAGATTCATGCCTGTTGAAAGAGTAAGGCTATTGCTACCTTCAGATGAATTTTGGAGTGCTTATCTACAAGATTAAGGCAGATATTAAAAAATTAGTGAAAAGTAGTCATTTTCCCAAAAAAATAGAGGTTGCCATAGAAACGGGCGTGTAAACATACCAAAAAACGCTTTTTGGACTCCACAACCTATTTTTCTGTAAAGAGGAGACATGTACGCACATTTTGATATAGGTTGTGTTTTGTTATACCTTTGGTTGGGGTTGCACCTATTTTTAGGGCACTTTTGAAGCATTTGCCGCTAGCCTATTAAAGTGGATCTGGCTGGCAGTTTTTGAGAAGAAGTCGAAAATGTGAATTGTGGACGACGGACGACGGACGGACGGACGGACGACGGACGGACGACGGACGACCGTCCCTCACAAAACCTCAGCTGACTGACAAGTCAGCTGAGGTAAAAAGGAAAGAAATATACAGGTTGAGCTTTGCTAGGATAAAGATTTGGCGATTTCCTACATTGTACGAGTCTGTTGTGTGATATCATGGCAAGAAATTTTATAAATAATCTGAAGTACAGTATTTACTCTTTTGCACCTAAGAGATGAATTGCTTTTTAGACATAATCAACTATTTGGTGTTCAGGCATTTTCGCCAGCGCTTCCCCATCTGTAAGTTCATACTATTAGATTACAGTTTGCCTCATTGCCATATAAACTGTAGCAATGTCTGAATTGAATTGAATTATCTGTAGCGGTAACTCTTGGGTCTGTAGATGCTTCTGTTTCAGATGACATATCCGCATTTCGATAATAAATTGTGCAAAAATATGTTATATATAAGGTGCAACTGATTAAGCAAAAACTATAGGCTTTTGAGAATACAGACTATTTGACAGTACTACCCTTCAGAAACATATTATACATGTTTACACCACCGCAGGTCACTTTTAAGGGAAACCCCTACGTGTAATGAAGAAACGGCTGGTTTCGGATGTTTTCATATCTAAAACAAAAGCGGAATGAATTTCCTTTTTGATATAATCATAGGCTCTGTTTTGGTGTCGTCGAATGAAGTCACATAATTCTTGCACCACTTGCAGATGCTCCAACCATACAGAATGGTATTTCTGGCCTGGCCTGGCCTGTAGGGCGAAATGTGTGCATCTGTGTGTGTGTGTGTGTGTGTGTGTGTGTGTGTGTCTGTGTGTTTGTGTGTGTGTGTATGAGAGAGAGAAAAAGAGAGAGAGAATGAGAAAAAGAGAGGGGAGAGACAGACAGACTGACAGACAGACAGAAAGAGAAATGGGATAACGGGATTTTTTCATATAAACGACTGTCTCTGCTCATGTCTCAGGCTACATCAGTTTAAAATCGCCATAGGGTTTCCAGCTGTAATCCTACATACTCTCAGCACTCTGAAATGCGCAAGTACTTCCATATCAAGAAAAATATATACTTTGGAGCATGCCCTTATACCCATCGTGAGGTTTACCCTGGCAGCTGCACGTTTCATTTTTTTACACAAATTGCCTCGATTTAGGTAGTTAGTGGGATTGTATTTTAAATGCCCTTCAAAGATAAAACTAAGCGGTGGCTATGTATATGCTTGAGAAAGCCATTCTGGGTTTGGGGTTTTTTTTTTTTTTTTTTTTTTTTGTTGTTGTTGTTGTTGTTGTTGTTGTTGTTGCTTTTTTTCATATATGCATGTATAGCTACCTTTGTATTTGTACTTATGGACCAAATAATATGTTACAAGTTATACTTGTTTATCCAGCGACACTGACTGTCAGGTGAGCCCATCCGCATTAAGGTGACACTTTTCTTTGATTATAAATATCATTACTATTTTGCGAGTCAAGAGAAATATATCCTTGGTTTAGTTTATAATAAATTTGTCAGTTTATTTTGACTGATCAATCTTAGAGTTACAGGCCCCCGAAATTGGCTGGATTCACAAACCTTTTTCATATAGCTCTTGGCACAGAATCATTTGCAAGGCCCACACAAGATCAAACTGCCAGAATACGAACAGTATTTTAGATGCTTACAAAAGGCGTGCATCAGTATTTCACCTATGACATGAGCAACATTGAATGCAAAGATAAACCTAGGAAAAGTATTTCTGCAGCGTAATCTGTCTGCGTGCCTGAGAAGACGCATAAAAGTCGGACAGCAATTCCTAAGTACTGCACTTTTAAGGATATTCAAGATATTAAATTTGAAATGATCTGGATTTGCACACTTTATAATAATTTATTAACAATCCTTTTAATGTACAGTGGTCAATAAAATACAGATATAAGTTGAATCGACATGTCTTATCTTCCATTTTCAAAGAAAAAGGTGGGTACCTGAACATAGGTTGGCGAAACTTGAGCGAATGGTGTATTAAAGTTCACTCTTTGCGACAGATATATATTGGAGGCTACCTCCCTCCGCAGATATGGGTATTTTGCCTGTAATTGTACTTTGTGCCATCTATCTTTTTTCTGTTGGCACTATGGACACCATTTTCAGATTAATCACACAATGCATTCAACAGTGTCTACGGGTTTGTTTTCAAGGCTGTATCCCACACCGAATCAGATAAGACCTACTTGCAAAGTCCCAGACCTGAACGTATGTATTATAACATGCAACGGCTATACGACCGAAGACTCTGTCTCTGCATGATCCAAACACCAGGATGAACGGTCCATGTTGAGTAATTATGAACCGCTATAGAGCAAAATGGGGTGTACTTTATTTTAAACCAATCAGCAATTGACTAAATTTTGCCACAGGCCACTGCTTTGAGCACAGTTTCCAATAGGAATAGTCTTCTTGTTCCCAATAAAGGTCTGATGTTGTCACTAATGGCAATGTTGAAAAAGGACTTTCAACAAACGCAGACACCATTGCCGTGCCAAAGAGACTGAAAGTGTATATATCATTGCTGTATTAATTAACTAATTATGTTTGATTTTCAAACATAGTTTGGCAGATAAATGCGAATATTTCACTCATGCCCAAATTCTATTTAAGGTGTATTTTGAAAAGCTATAGTTTTGTATATTGTACCCAGTGTACATTAGCCAGGATGAAAGCAAAAATTATAGTTTCGTACAGTGTGGGTCAAGCACAAATTGGCAGAATTTGGGATATGTCCAACATTTTAGTTAATGGCCAAATTTTGGGATCATTTTATGTGGGTCTCCTAGGGTGTGGACAAAAATCCCCAACATTGACCTTTAAGGTGGCTGGGCTTATCTCACGCACATTGGCAGTGTACCTTTAAGTTCACAGCTGTTTCCTCCGTTTTATATCCCATTTATAAACTATAGAGTTTGTTTTTATACGGTAAAGATATGTAATCTACTTTGATATATATATATATATATATATATATATGTATGTATCCCACTCGAGGTACACATTCACAAAAATATTCATACATTTAGTTTGTTTTTACCGGTTATAATGATACATTTTTATGGTCTACAATGATAAGTAGATAAAACATACAAGAGTCAGCAAAAGTAGTCTTTAATCTGTACAGAGAAATCTGATTAGGTCAAATACCTCATACATGCCTAGTATTGAACTGTATTTCTTATCACTTATCTTACAGAATTCTCTTGTCAAATTAGCTCTGACTATTTGGCTCAACATAGACACTTTATGAAATTATTGTTTGAGTTATAATATTACGCTCATTGTTTAAAATACAATCCTAATTATACTTATGACGAGTGAAATCAATCGACTTCACTATCATTAATGGATGACCATACATTGCTATTTTCGCATGTAGGACTAACATTTTTTTGTCATTTCCTACCATGGAAAACAGAAACCTAAGGCATCTGTTGTGAATTTGTGCTTCGATGGAAATATCATCACAGGTATGCTTTACGAAACACCAATGGGTATTTGTAGGTAGCTTCCAAATACATCTAATCACTCTCGGGCAATAACACCGAAAGTAGATAGGATCTGTTGGAAGGCAGAATCCAGCAAAGGCTTGAATATAGCTCATTTTTGTTCTACTTTCGCCATGTACTAAACTAATACACAAGTGAGCAGTAGATGAAGAATATTATAGCCCGTTAATTTGAGCTTGTAAATCATTCGAAACGAAAAGGGAAATGTTAGTGGAAAATAGTATCATTTCATGAAAGCGAACAGAAGTTCTGCAAACAATCATTTTGTGGTTGACGATGCTGTAATTTCAGAAAACAAATCCAAAGCGGATGCATCGAACTCGTCTTTTAAAAAGCAAAGTTGTGTTCACGGTAGTACCTTTCAACCTCCTTTACTGCCATTATGAAATACTACCGAAAATATCTTAGATAATTTAATAATTAAAATTATTAAATTATTAAATTATCAAAAACGAATTTTGCCTCTGCACTAGCATTACTTGATGTTAGCAAAGCAAGTGGCCCGGATGGAAATCGTCCCATACTCACAAAGAATCTGCCGCATCAATGGCATTTCCACTTGCTATTCAATCTATCCCAGGAATTATGTGTTTTCCCTTATAATTGGAAAAAGGCAAACATCACTCTTATTCTAAAAATGGTTGTGTAGTAATTATAGAATTTTTCTCCGTCTAAGTGGTGTAGGCAAAGTTTTTGGATTCACAGGACCCTTTGGAACTTGTAACACAGTCTTTATAACTGTAGTCCTCCTTTGTACGAGTGACCATGTGCAGGCCAATATAGGCTTGGCCAGTTTTCCAATCGTTTTCTTTTCTTGTTGAAAATAAATGTAAATAAGTTTAAATCAAATCTAACAGCCTTTTTCCATGCTACAAATAGTTCTTATATTACTTTCCAGGAAGATCCCACGACTGACATTCGTGGTATGAAGTGCAACTTGTCCCGAAACAACTTATAGCGAGTCGCTGTGAAGGCATGACCAAATTGTGCCATCACAACATTGACTTCGGAACTAAATTTTTTCATACACTTTTCACAAACAGTTGTATGCTGTATTTGGCCCAGATAAGTTACCTGAATGGACATATTGTCTGACAAAACCTATTAGTGGCCCATCGATAATGACTTGAGCTTTCCATTCAGAATCGAAAAAGCTGATAATTGTTTGTTTTTGGTAGGGTTGGATAGGACGTTTTATTCAATGGCGAACATAGAAAGCACTGCAAGTAACATACTAGTACCAAGTCATCAGCATATGACACGGCATCAAGAAATGCGCTACCAATATGGAAGCCTAAGCTGGACTTATTGTGCCTCATTAACAGATCATCGATGTAAATTCCGAAGAGAACGGGGGAAAGGACTTCACTCTGTTTGACCCCATTTTGACATTGGGAATATTCTTTTCAAATACAGTTCCAGACCACATTCATGTTATATTGTATATACATGAATTGACAAGAAATCTGACAGTGATGCCTGATAATCCTCTTTTACCAGTAACTTAAATAATTAAGCATGTTCTACTCTATCAAAAGCTTTTGTAATATCCAAGAACACAAGGTGTACATAAGTTCCTTGCGTTTGATAGTAGTCGACACATTCCAATAATGAGAAAGTACATTGTACCGTCGAACTATTTAGTTTGAACCCAAAATCTAAGTTTGCAGTTCCTTACATTTTTACATTGTTGCTGAGAATCACAAAATCTCGAGTATGGTACTCTGGGAGATAGCAGCACGGCTATTTCCATTATCAATACGAGATTTTGTCTTATCTTTTGGTAATGGGTAAAGCATGACTTTCGACAGTCCAGTTTGGGGGCAAAACCTAGTACCAGCATGATTGAAAATGATAGAAGCATATAAGCATTCCAAGCATGATTTCCATTGAAGGTATGATCGGAGAAATAGCCCAAGTTACCCTAATGTTTGCATTTCTTCAATCTACGTAAAGCATTCGAAATTTCATCGACCGTTTTCTGAATTCCAATACTGTCGGAACTATCACGGGCGATAAATAATCTTTCAATTTCACTTCGTAAATGAATCATTTCATTCGCATCATAAAGGACTAAATTACACAAGGAATCATAATTTTCCTCAAAATGTTCGCTGATAAACAAAGGGTCATATTATTATTATTATTATTATTATTATTATTATTATTATTATTATTATTATTATTATTATTGTTGTTGTTGTTGTTGTTATAATTATTATTATTATTATTATTATTATTATTATTATTATTATTGTTGTTGTTGTTGTTGTTATAATTATTATTATTATTATTATTATTATTATTATTATTATTATTATTATTATTATTATTATTATTATTACTTATAAATTCTTGTCACATCGGACCAGAAATCCCTTGAACTGTTTTGCGTAATAGATTGGGTCAGGTTTTTGGCACCATACATTTTCTTGATAAAACGGAGAGCATAATTATATTTTATAATGGGAGTAGAGCGTTTTCAAAATAAGTATAATGTTCCATGTTCACAAAAAAGAAGTAGGCCTACTTTTTTTCCCCTTAGGTGTCCTCTCAACTGACTTATAAATCAGGGATACAAAAAGTGGTAGAATGATCATATCTCTCTCTCTCTCTCTCTCTCTCTCTCTCTCTCTCTCTCTCTCTCTCTCTCTCTCTCTCTCTCTCTCTCTCTCTCTCTCTCTCTCTCTCTCTCTCTCTCTCTCTCTCTCTCTCTCTCTCTCTCTCTCTCTCTTTATTTTTTTTTGCGCAAGTGACAATTGTTTGTAGGTTATTAGGCCTAAATGTATTCGGGAGAATATTGCAGTCAATGAATAATATTGCAAGGTAGAGGGGGTCGGTTTAAAACCACCAGTTGCCTTTTATTGGTGACACCCTGTCTCATATCAGGAGTAAAATACATTTCTTCACCTTGTTTTTTGAAAATTCGTGTTGATGTTTCCGTAATTCTTAAATCTCTGTGTTTCGCTGTATTTAAGTCTGGGTATGGACCCAAACATTTTGTTTTTCCAAGCATTTCTTTTAATTATTATTTCTTTCCTTCTTTCTTCCTTACGAACAAATTTGTCGAGAGATTTTCTCGGACAATACTATTCGGAAAACAACCAAACTTGCCATGATGGCTGACCTACCAGTTAAAGTGTGCAGAATGTTTGGAATAGACATGATGTTAAGATTATGCAAATTAGAGGCAATAAAAATTTCCAAAGCTCCATCTCTTGAAACCTATTGCAGATAGACACAAAATTTCAATGTGCATTTGTAGGTTTGTAAAATTGTGCAAATATCATGGGACAGTAAATGAAAGTTTTAGAATTTAAATAATAATAATTAGGGGCACTGAAAAATTGAGAACTTGAATATTTCCAAAACTATTATAGATATAGATACCATTCCAACTTCAATTTGTAGGTTTGTCCCAATATCGCATCCAATGAACCATGAAACAAAGTTGTATAATTATAATTTATGCAAATTTGGTGAATATGCAAATTTAAATCCTAAATAAGTTCAAAACTATTATATATAGAGGTGCAATTCTCACTTCAAATCGTGGGTTTGTGACGTAGCTGCGTCCAATGCACCATAATCCAAAATTGTCAAATTTTGAGTTATGAAAATAAGGTGAACATGCAAAATCCAAGTCTTGAATCACTTCAAAACTATAATACATGGAAATTCAATTTGTAGTTTGGTGGCATAGTTGCATCCAATGAACTATGAACCAAAGTTGTAGAATTTTAACTTATGCAAGCTGGGTGAATACACACAAATTTAAATTTATTAGCTTCAAAACTATTATAAATATAGGTGTCACTCCAACTCCAATTTATAGGTTTCTGGCAAACTGCATCCAATGAACCATGGAACAAAGTTATAGGATTTTAATTCAAGCTAATTGGGTGCATATGAAAACTTAGATTCATGAATAGCTTCATACTATCATATTTAGAGGTGCCATTTCAACTTCAATTTAAAGATTTGTGACATAGTGGCATCCAATGAACCAAAATGTCAAATTGTTGTTTTATGCAAACTAGGTGAATACGCAAAGTTTAAATGTTATATAACTTCTTTTCAATTGATGCAATTAAAGCGAATACACAAAATATAAATCTTAATTAACTTCAAACCTATTATACAAGCAGGTGCCATTCCAAATTCAATTTGTACGTTTGTGGCATAACCATATCTAATGAACCATAAACCAAAGTTGCAGGATTATAATTTATGCAAATTAGGTAAATGTGCAAACTTCAGCTTTATAAATTCGTGACATGGAAACGTCAAATGAATCACGAACCAAACTTGTAACAGTTTGATTTATACAAATTAGGCTAATACACAAAATTCAGATTATGATTATGGCAAAGCATTGCATTCTAAACTGTTCTCATTTTGAAAGCACTCAGACAGATCTGATGTGAAGCAAATTTTTTTCTAGTTAATTTTGCTGTCTTTGTGGAGTGGAAATTTATGAATGCGGGTAATGTTTTTTTCTGAATAATTTTGGCGTGTAGTTTTTCTTATATCTGCATTCGTACTGACCCTTGGGAATTTACTAGTTTCCCATAACTAAGCCAGAAGAGGGGAGATTTTTTTGGTTGATGTAGCTTTGTCGTAATTAAATACTAGTTCGTTGCTGGTGGAGTCCAGTCAAAATTGTTATAATGTTAGAGTTGTCATCTCTAAGGTTGTGACACATCGAACTTTTCGCATCCTGACAATCATAATATATATACTACATGGAACATAGATATAAGAACAGCATGGGATCTTCCTAGAACATCACATTGCAACATACTTCCCGGTTTACCAGGATCCCAGCACATATCAATCATAATGAATAAAACGTTTATGTCATAAACTTATGCATCATTCAAGAGAAACGTTATGGTAGCCATGAGTGCTGTACACTGCATTGATGGAAGGAGTCTGATCAATATCAACATACATTTTATCAGCGGACATTGTAATGCAGATATTAAAAAACTGTTACAAAACAAGTTCCAGAGCTATGCTTTAAATTTAAATACATCAGACAGTTGTTCTGAAATTACAAGTTTCTTGAAAAAGTTGACGCCTGCTGCTGAGTGTACACATGTAATTCCTGGCTTTTCAGCAAAAGAGACAAGTTTTATGTAAGAACACACGTCCGCTTTTCAACCGTCCTTCCATTTTATAGGTACTTTATAGATATTGCCTGTGTACATAACTTTCTATTGTCATGTACCAACTGTACCATATGTGTATGTGCCAATAAAATTATATATATATATATATATACACACACACACATATGTATATATATATATATATATATATATATATATATATATATATATATATATATATATATATATATATAAAATATATCACAATAGTGCGTCTTGGCTGTTAACTTCAACATATTGATTGCATGCCGCACAACTTTTCTATCTGTATTGGATGAGTGAGAGATTGGAGTTGCATCAAGACACATAGCTACAATGCTGTCATGAAAGCATTCAAATTAAGCACAATGCTCTGTGCATGCAAATTCTCTACAATGTACAGCTGACCAAGGAACATAAATGTTTTTACAACTTTTTTTTATTGAGAATATGTTTTTATTTCACAAGATCGTTTTCGTCGGCGCGATGCTAAAGTGGCGTGTCAATCTTTTCCTGGAAATCTGTATTTTTGTTATTGCTGATTAACTTGTGCGGTACATCTGCACGTAAAATTAGTGGACTGTGATCTGATAGGTCTTCGTGCGACAAATTTCAAACAAAGTTTCAGAGAAAAAAAGAAGGGATCAATTGTTGATCTCACCCAGTATGCCTCACTTTCAAATGCGTAGTCGACATTGTGATCGGGAATCAGCAGGCTAACTTACAAGTATTTTATTCTGAATATAAGCCCGAAAACATGTGGTGTGCACTGATTTAGAGGAAGAGAAACTGGTGTTAAAGTCATCTCTCATTGTCATATTTGGCCACATTACGTTCTTCACATTAAAAACTGACTTCGTTGAGAATATATTTATATCCTTAAGATGCCTCGTTTTCAATTGCTGATTCACATGGCAGATGAACATTTAGCAGCAAAGTCTTAAAGGACCCCGACTCACAAATAATTCCACAAACCCGCCGTCATGATTGATTTTTTATGTGCTAGCAAACACAATGGTCGATGGCTATGTGATCGAACGAAACAAATATGGACTATGTAAATTGTCATTGAGAGTATTGACATTTTCTGGGCTATACTTTCTCATAAACTGTGGTATTTATATGTGAAAGTAGTTACGGTATTATATGCTCTTCTTTATCTTATTCAAAATGTCGGTTCTCGAAAGCAATTTCAAGTATGCCTCCTGTACCTTAAAGAAATAGCTTATTTGCATACATAAAAAGATGACTACCCTGTAACAACTAACAGAATATCTCGGTAATATAGTAAGTGTATTGACCTGTGCAGAAGTAGAGCATGAGCCAAAAAACAGGTTTTATTTAAAAAAAGATACAATTTTCGGTTATGTAACAGCTTTTCCTATTTTTTATTTTGAGAAAATACAATGTCTACTGATTAAATGGTACCCAATTGCCTTTCTTGTTAACTGCTGGTAGATATTACTACTGCACAAGTATCATGCATCCACTGAAAAAAACAAAGATGACTTCTTAAAATACCTAGCATATAATAATAATAATAATAATAATAATAATAATAATAATAATAATAATAATAATACCAGTAGAAAATAATAAAAATAATAGGTAGTAGTAGTTGTTGTAGTAGTTGTTGTTGTAGCAGCAGTAGTAGTTGTAGTAGTAGTAGTAGTAGTAGTAGTAGTAGTAGTAGTAGTAGTAGTAGTAGTAGTAGTAGTAGTAGTAGTAGTAGTAGTAGTAGTAGTAGTAGTAGTAGTAGAATTAGTAGTAGTAGTTATTGGATAACGCCACCGTTTTTCAACGGGGCATCGCAAGCAGGACATGAACCGCAAAGCGTCAAATACAAAACCGATTTAACAGTTGTAAAACATTATAAAATACATTATGTATACAACACAGTCACAGCAGATTATAGGCGCATGGAAACTAAACGGTCGGTACCGGCGAGTCAAGAAGCGCCCGCCTACTTAACATGCCTCCATAAAAAAAATTGTTCACAGGTAAAATCAAAGAGTGCCCTAATCTCATTCCCAAACAATTACGCCTGGTTACCAGCAAAAGAGAAACGTTTACTCAGCAGTGAGGACACCAAAAATTTTCATCGCACAAATTTCGGTTCTGTTAGTTTGTCTTGAGTTGCAATATGTTTGATCTTTATGGAGGTGCGTTTGGGCCAAGTAAAAATGACGTGGGTGAAGGTTTCATCAACTAGGGTACAAAGCTTACATATTGGGTCATTTATACCACATCTGCAGAGCTCTTGACTCTAACCTTGCATGTGGTTTTAATGAACTTTCCACTTCTCGTGTCACTACATTTGTATTTGTTTTCACCCGTTTTTTAACTTGCGAGGTTTAAACATTTGTCAACCTGTTCCTTAAACCAGGGACCTCATTTCGAACAAAAGAAAATAAACTCAACTGTCCTTAGGCTTCTCAGATTTTCCTATTATATGTATGTATATGTATATATATATATATATATATATATGTATATATATATATGTGGGGGGTGTCCGTGTGTCTGTGTCTGTGTGTCTGTGTCTGTGTGTCTGTGTGTCTGTGTGTATGACCACGTGGAAGCATTAACGGACGTCATAACAAAATATAGCTGTAATGAACGAAACCAAAATGCAAGTTACATGTAACTGCATGAAAATGATCAAACCTACAGTGGTTCCCTGTGAACCGTGATGTCGCCAATGTACGTCTTTATTGATTTCAACTGATGATGTTGTTTTTCACTTTTTAATGTCTCTTTATTGTAAAGAGAACTGGACGTAGGACATACAGTGGCAATTTCCAGTAAACCAAGGGTGTTGTACAGATACACAGACACAACAAACAAAACCCCAGATGCACATCTCCATGTACTGATTAATAGCCCCATTTCGTAACTGAAGGTCACACATGTTTATGTCAGACGTGGGGCAGACAATGGTTATGTTTATTAAATCAAGGGTGTTTTACATACGCACCGACAGACACAGACAAACAAAACCCTAGCTGCACATCTTCAGAAACTCGTTGAACCTATTTCAAGTTTCATAACTGGAGTGTTCCATGTAGGATGTGCGACTGATGAAAGGACAGATGAGCGGGCAAGGGCATATCTATACCCACCCACCCCCTCCCGTGTGCCAGGGACACAAAAAGCGGCTGAAAAACATCAAATACAAAAGAACATTCTCCTGCGCCATTTCCTTTGACTTTCAAAGTCACACACTACACTACATAACATTCTGGCATTCAATTTCGTGTAAATTTTACACGTTTGTCCACGTCATTTCTATATAAAAACAAACTGTGTGATTAAATGTCCGTTTTGGTCTGCATCTGGGCACCTTCCTAAATTTCTTTGTATGACTGACAATATTTTATTGACAATTCTATGTCCATTCATTTATGTGAAGGGGCAGTCGTGACAGGAGTGTTGCTGTCTTCGCCAAATGCAAAACCAGAAAGGCAGGTGGACATAACGAAGCATTTCCTAGCTTAAACGTATTGCTCGGAATAGCTTAATTGGCAGCAAGGTCAAAGGTGATGTCGTTTTAAAGACACATGAAAACTGCTCTAACTAAAATCTTAGTGAGCATATACCGGTACCCTCACACCACTTTCAAAATGTGGTGAGAGAGACAGAAACAGAGTTCAGTTTTTTATAGCTCAGTCAGTGCCACATTTTGGACTGAGTTAACAGCTTTTATCGGCGCGCTTCGACTGCATCGCCCGCAAAGTACACGGCAATTATACTCTATGTAAAATCAGGCACGCTGGTATTTGAATAAAGGTATTTTTGTAAAAGGAACATGAATCCGGAACCCTTGTTATAACTCAAAGCAGTTCATTTTAATTAGTTCGACTTTAGTCGCACTTTATTGGCATGACGGTGCCAGAAGCAACCCTGGAAAAGTTGTTTTAAGTGCATACAGTAACAAGCCCACACTTCTGACCCTAATCGAGAGGGAATCGAAATCGATGGTGTCATGCAAAAAGGACTCGAGTCTGAATTTCATGGATTTTTTTTATATATTGCAAAACAGTAGGGCTGAAGAGAACATACATATCTTTCCAAATGGAAGGTTTAGAGCCTTCAAAGTAAAAGAGTCATAAATGGTTAAACATAACCTAACATTGCATGGAAGTTTTGCACTTGCTAAATGGACTTACAAATGCATAAGTCTCTTTGCCACTCTTTATTGACAAAACGAGCAGTCAAATTAATTTTGCTAAAAGGACCCACAGATATCAAGTCTCTTTTGCAATTGATTTAATACGGCCTTAATTCAAATTGTGTCATGTTAAAAGGACATAATATCCACTTGAGTCATTCTGGCAATATCATATTTTCTCTTTCTAGGCCAGTGTCTTTCTGAAAAAAGGACTTATATTGTGACAAGTCATTTTGCCTCATATAAATTTGATTTTTTTAAGTATTTATTGCTAGAATGGCTCACCTGAAGCTCAGCCCTTTTTGCAAAACAAGTGTTTCATCAAAATGACTTACAGCTTTACCTTTCTTTCTAATTTCCTTATTTTAAAGTTAAACAGCAACACAATCTCGTATTTTTTCAAACACCGCATTCTTCTCTTTATGTGTAGAGTCCACTACTCATTGTAACATCTATTGGTTTGACGGAAAAGAGTATTTTTTTCTCTAAAACTTTTTTTCCCCATCAACAACAGGACTTGAACCCTTTTTGCAAGATACCATCAAAATACGAACGTCCAGTATCATGAAACTGGTCAGTCAACTTGGTGGTGAAGAGGAGACGCCAATTCACACAAAAAAAGAAAAACAAAAAACAAAACAATCATCTTAGGCAATATAAATCTTTCCTTAAAAAGGTCCCCTGCAACAGGCCACTGACCATCCCATGACAGATTAACATTTTTTTAACACCTGTGGTTTTGGAATTTCATACGGAAACCTTTGGGTGCCCGTAGCATATCCTTGTGGCGATATTCTCATTGTTTAATATCAATTAATAAAGCATAAATCCCACAATTGTTTGTTATGCTGTTATATTCTTGGCCAAAGTTGGAAATACACAGCGTATGTAGCTTGCCTAGACCCAACTCTGGCCGGAAACCCAAAGACGGGGACAGACGTAGAATGTCAAGATCACGTCCAAGAAACAGATCATAAAGCTAATGAAAAAAGGCCATGTAAGGAAGAACATAGGAATGAGAATGATGTAGACACCACATGTAACTATGTTTTAGATTTAGAGATTCCAAACTGGTTGAGTAAGGATTTGGGTTCCTAAAAATAGTAAAAATGTAGGATGGGATCTGTCAGAGCATTGACATGTGTTGGACATGCATGAACAGACCACAACGCATATGAACCAAATGCAGTTAAAATACAAGAGTAATCAACTGAAATTAACAAAGCCAATTAAAACTTGAAGGTGAAAAGTAACTTGCCAAAATGCCACCTTATTACCATATACCTTAATTTCTTTGACAGGTGGTGATTTTTAGCTTAGCTGACTTGTCAGTTAACTGAGCTTATCATATTTTCCTTTGTCCGTTGTCCACCCATCCACAATTTACATTGTCAAATTTTTGTCAATAACTATTATCCAGATTCAGGTGAAACTTGGCGTGAATGAGCCTTGGGTGGGCTTCTACCAAGCTTCGTGATAAGGTCGTGCTCCAGTTATTTTTGAATTTCTTATCAATGTTTTCTTAATTTTTCAACATTTTTCTTCACCAAAACTACAAACTAAAATTGTTTCTGGACACTGATATTCCCAGGACTTAGTTTGTTAGCAAGTGGTGCTGCAATTTATCTTATTTTATGAATTATTGCTTGTTTTCGATTTTTTTTATTCTTGTCCAAAATTTCACTAAACTGTTCTAAAAGTTTGTTGGCATGTAGCTTGGGGGGAGGGGAGGGTAAATAAATTTGTTTACTGGATGCTGTTACTCTAGATCCCTGATCTTTCAATTTCGATACTTATCGGTTAATGCGTTTATTCGTATAGATAACCACCAAAGTAAATGGGAATTGCAATGGAAATTCGTGTTATCGATTTCTCAAATGTTGCAACCAGGTCACTTCAAACTTGATGGGATGTACCTTGGGTGGGCCTCAACTAAGTTTGTTCACATGGTCATTCTCTACTAATTTTTTTTCTCTCGCAAAATCTTCTCCCAAATCCCTCAGTCAGTTGCTCTCAAATTTCACAAACAATTCTATGGACCCCCAGACCTAAGTTATTCAATGGATGGCGTTGCTACATTTATATACGGATGTACAAATTTCTATGTTTTCCCTATTTTACTTCTTGTCCAAAACTGTCACACAATTGTTCTGATAGTCTGTGGAAATGCAGCTGGGGAGGGGATTAAACAAAGTAGTTTGAAAGGTACTTATATTCTGGATCCCTGATTTTTAACAAACTCCAATTTCGGTTCCTATTGGTTAATGTATTGCTTACCATGTAATTCTATTGGGATTACAATGGAAATTCACATTTTCGATTTTTCTCCAAAACCATCAATCACAATCATTTCAAACTTGGTTGGGATAAACCTTGGTGGGTCTTTACAAATTTTGTTCAAATGGTCACGGTTCAATAATTTAAAGTTTTTACGAACATTCATGTTCAATTTTTAGCAAAATTGTTGACAATTTACTCAGAAACGATTCAGCCGATACCTTTGCAATTACATAGGGATATCTTCAACAGGTGATGCTGTGCTTATTTTTGCTGTTTAAAGAATGGTTGTATATTGTGACTTCATATTTTCTTCCAAACCATAAGTTGGATTCTGTGCAAAGTTGGGACATACATGGACTTCATTGCCACCAAATTTGTTCACTAATTGTTAGTGCTGTCATTTCTTGATTTATGACAAATTATCAAAATTAGGGAAAATCAGGGGGAGATGTACCTGTGATAATGGATGATACTCTGAAGTTCACAGGACCACTGCAGTCTTTGCATGTTAGATTAGCTCAGCAAAAGGCTCCCATGGTTCTCTTGCTTGTTATCTTTATGAATCTGTCTGTTTTTTATAACTTTTAACTTCCCCTAAACCACAAGCTTGACTGTCTGACTTTGATGGAAATGTAGATTAAATTGATTTCCAACAAGATTATTCACAAGGTAGGAGTACTGCTATTTTCTGATAGTTAATGGATTTTTCAAGTTAGGCACGTATAAGTGACAGCATGGTTGCTAATGGAATATCAGGGTACATGCATGTATATGTGGGTTTCTTCAAAATTATGAACTACAGATTCACCTGGGTACGTCTCTATCGAGTGTGTTCAAATGGTTACAATCCAGTGGTTTGTATTTGTGTCATGCTATACTACATATTCACTCCTTTGAGTATATGATCTCTTAGATCGTATGAACTCCAGAACAGTATATGTTCCACTGGACAGGTGTCCAACCGGCATCATCTACTGGCTGACCTCCTTGTCCTGTACTTGGCCTCTGGTATTAACCAATCACATCAGTTTGCTCTCTTTCTCTGCTTTCACATCTAAGTTTTTTTCTACTCCATTTGCCTCATTATGTTTGAGGGTTTTCTTTGACTTTCAATGTATTTGTGAGCTCCTGTGTTCTGTCTTAATTTGTCATGTGTGAACCAGTGCATCTTTTGACAAAAGAAGGTAGGAGTTTCATAAAGTGCTCTTTGTTCATTGAGCTAACTTTTTTAGTGCATTTCCCACTTCATCATTTTACCCAAGATGGCGACTTATGACAACATTGGTAATAGTGATGCCACAGGACATGCAATGGCAAATTAAGAAAACCACAATCAGTGTAATCAGTGTTTGGTGGTTATTGTAGGGGTTAAATACTCCAGAGCAAACCCTTGCAATGTTTGCAGAAATTAGCCCTAGGGATACTGCAGAAAAGTTGCAAGAGTCCAGCTTAACGCTATACAGAAACAAAATAAATGAGCTCGGATTCTGGCCATGACCTTGTTTAAACACTTATGGGGCCAGTCCCTATCACTGGTATCAGTATGCTGACCATCATGGGCTCTCTGGGTGCCATCACTCCAACAGCAATATCCACCACTACCACACTTACACAAGGAGCCCGCTCAAACCCCACTTTAATTGCTCCATTATTACAATTGCCAGCACAGGCCTCGGTGACTGTGGCACCCAGCGTCGATAGCACTGCACTGCATGCATGAGTGGCAAGGATAATCAGCCAGCAGGCAGATTCCATCGGTTGTCTTTCGTTGAAAGGCTTCCTCACAGGAGCAAGTACAGCTCCTGCCTCAAGTCCAGCCTTCTACAGTTCTTTTTTTATCCCCATCTCTGGCCCTGGCTTCACAGTAAGTTCCCTCTGTTCCTTCCTCCAGGGATAACTGTGCTGTGCTGTGCTGGGCAAAGGGAGAAGAGGAGAGATTGCTGGAACTCCCACAAGTTCAAGAAAGCATATCTCCATTTTTTTGAAAATTTCGTGATTTATGCACCAAAAATAAAGATATAGCCTATAGCTCCCATACTAAGTCTTGACAGCCCACACCACAGTCACACATATTCTTTGAAGTAGTAAATTTTTATTTAATTGAACAGCCAAAACAGAAACACAGCCTTGTGTGCAGGCTACTTTGTTATGCAAAAGACTGCACCCAAACACAATGCAGTGTCAGGTCTCTCCTTCAGATAATCAGCAAAATCTGTGACCTTGCATTTTGAAAGACCATTCATGAACCCCACAATGACAATCAACACTTTTGAATAAGTGTAGCTTCCCAGTCTCTTAGTTGTTTCCTTCAAACACACCCCAGTGTGTCATTATGGTGGGTGATATCAACAGTTAGCATGGGAAGTATAGGCTATATCTTAATTTGTTCATGCATTAATTATGAATTTTCAGAAAATGGAGGTAGGCCCATGTGATAACACTCGATGAAGTTTTGTCTGTTTATTCTGAGTAGATCTTTGGATACAGTGTGACATAGGGGTTCATACACTAGACTTTTATGGACTATAGAGGCAATCCATCTGGCCTCAGAGAGTTTACAGCAGGGTCTGTCTCACTTGCATATCCTAGTTTGCTCGGACAATCAAACCAATGTTCATGCATGAATAAACAAGGGGAACTTGGTCAGCACTTCTCCTGTGCTTAACCTAAATGCTCCTCAGGGCATAAAGCTCTGCCGTGCACACATAGTGGGAATGTGCAACATGACGACTGACCAACTGTCAGGTGAACACTAGGCAATAAGTATTGAGTGGTCACTGCACCTATGTATTCTCAGGTCTTTAGGCGACAATTGGGGTATCCCACAATCCTCCTTTTTGCCACAAGAGACAATGACAAAGTACCAACATTCACATCTCCAATTTAGGATTATCACGCTTGGGCATTGGACACTGTCTCCATAAGTTGGGAATATATGTGGGCATATGCATACCTTCTGACTGGCCGGATCCTGAGACTTCTCGTGAGAGCGAGGAGGAGAAGGTAGAACTAATTTTGATCGCTCCTCAAGAGGCCATGGGCTGCAGGGATTCTCAAACTCTGCTTTGGGCCTCCTTCTGGCATGACCTTCTGCATTGCAGCAACCCAAACATGGCACGTGCACATTTCTCCAAAATTAGGATGTTCTTCATCTTCATGCATGGTGAATGTTATGAAGAGCATTGCAGATGTTTGATTCTCAGACAAAGTGGGTGCACAAGTTGCAAGAGCCAAACTTTGCCCTGCTTCTTTCGAAGTGTATGATTCCAAGTGGTCTAGGCTCATCGCATGGTGTTCAAAAAGAAATCCCAAATAGACCCCTGGAAGCCCTCCATTCAGAATATAGCAAAATTTCCATGTACCTCTTTGAAAGATGCCAATGTCAGCTCAACCATGGTATTTTCTCCTATAGTTACCCATGTGGAAACACAATCGTTCCCAACATAAGTGTGCAACAATTTACGACCAAAATGAAATAAAAGAGAGAATCCTATTTGTTGTTGTTTTCTTTCTAAGCCAATCAGATTTCTTAATATGGAAAAGAGCAACTGAAAGTTCTCTCTTGGGTGACGTACCTTAGCAACACAATGTTGAAAGTGAACAAAAATGGAGTCGAAATGGCTGCTGCAAGCACACTAAACCAGAGCAGGTTTTGGCCATAAACATACGATTTAACGCTCTATGGGAGAAACAAAATTCCACATGGCCATGTCATGGGGAATGGATTTCGACAACACTTGTTTAAACCTTCACTACTCACAAAAGGCTCACAGTGTACAGGTTTAAAACTCGTGCTGTCTAAATCCAGTCCCCATGATACGGCCATGTGAAATTCAATCTATCACCTCAGTTAGATTATCTGTCTGGCTAATCATGTTGTTCTCCAGGGTCAGGAGAGATGAAGTCAGGTCCTCAACCATTTAAAGTTAGGTTGATCAGAGGACTGGATAGAAGTATTTTGGAAACCTAACCCTTTATTCAAGAGCAAGATGCATGCTCTTGATTGGCCTGTCGCCACATTTTTGGGCTTTCTCATCAAGGAACTTTCTAATAATTTGGATCAATTTGCCAAGTTCAAAGACTTAAGTTCTATTTAAAAAGAACATATCTGATCGGGAAAAGTAGAGTCCATTATTGCTACCTCCAAAGAAAAAGACTTCAGTGCTGCCAGATTCTCCAGCAATCTACATGCATAATGTTTCTATCACAAAGGCAATCAATTGGCTTTTTTACAGCACACAAGTTCCCAGAGCTCAAACAATTGCACCAGCTGAAAGTACATGAGGTCAGAACCATGGCCTCTTCGTGCAATGTCTTTAAGCAAGTTGCATTTGACAACATATTGCCGCCATGCCATTGGATGTAATCAAGCAGTTTCTGTGATTTTTTTTAGGGACCTGTCCTATGTTGAGGTGGGAATTTCAAGTTCTTTTGAGCATGCCTTCACCCTCAATGTATAAGCAATGATCTAGCTCAGGAGTCTTTGGCATACATTTCCTCTGAGGCTGTTTTCTTCAGTCAACACAATGATTATTTGTCCCTTTAGGGGATCTGTTCTTTCAAGCGGAGCATATATGAGAAACAAGTACTGTGTCCTAGAGTCCAAATGATTTCCCTTCTGTCCTCGATTGGCAAATTATACCAAATGTGGTAGATAGGTAATGTATTGTGACACAAATCTGGGATGTGTATTATAATTATCATATTTGTTATTAAAACTTGCTAAATACACTATACAAAAAGCCCAGCATACAGACCCCGAATCACATCATTCCAAGATTAGTCCATCGTAAAAAGTTGATGTGATTGCTAAATACCAGAGACCAATTATGGGGCAAGGAGACCAGCTGGTAAAGACTGCTCTGCTAGCCTCCAGTTCTGAGGAACATAAACTGGAAAGTATAAAGTTACTGATGGGTTAAAGCTTTGGTGTACATGCAATCTAAGAGATCATGTACCAAATGTAGAGATTGGGAACGTATTACTAACAAATATGAAAATTATAATAATTATCCCAGATTTTAATGCTTTTATTATTATCATCACCATTATTTTCATTTTTAAATTAGAGAGACCTTGTGGGTACTTCCTTGTTGAATGACAGTGACAGAGCAGCCGCGCAGCTGATATGAATGTCCCGTGGTGTGACAACTCATTAAACCAGTCCCTTTGGTGCATGGCCATTTCAAAATCCTGCTAAATTGATATCGCTTTTTTTGTCGTTTGAGAATCGAGAAAATTTTGAACACAATTACGGGTGCATTGTTACAAGTACTCTGGCGAGAAAATTATATTTTGAGCAATTACCTTGTAATTTTCGAGCAACTGCTTACATATTTTACCAGGAGCAAACAGATATTTCGGCACTAATTATGGAGCTTCCCGCCAATGCAGATTACATTGCAAACACCCACATAGGTAACTCATTGTAATTATGTTTGTATGTTTCCCCCTCGGACTCGTATGATTACTTTATCGACAAAACAGGTATGCTTGTTATTTGATTCCATTATTATTGTGATCTAATATGCAAAAGCAAGTAGAATTAATATTTTAGACCGCAATGTCGCGTGGCGATAACTTCTTGACGAAACATTCTGTGGAGGGTGTAACTTAAACGACAGCGACATTAAAGAGGAAGCTTCTTTATTGCTTACTGGGTGTTGTTTAGTGGGGGACATATCTGAGTGAGGGAGGCAATAACCGCTCTAAACAGATTATACGATATCAACTGTCAGTCCTGTGAAACAACTTAACTAGGAGAGTAATTTTGGTTGTTACCTCTGTAAATTGTCACCGTAATAATTTGTTTCTTTGTGTGTTTTAATGTTAAACAATACATGCCACTGTGAACAAGTCTCTGATTATAACACTAAACACAAGCGGACGTCAAGGCAGATATTCTTTATTTCCCCACAAGGTACAAGTTTTTTTATTTTTAATTGTCTAATTAAAGGGTAAGCGGAGACTTGCCACAAACATCGGTAAAGCGTGTAGGCCTGACATGCATAAACTACATGGAATTTAAGCTGAGAAGTTTCTCACAATATTAGTGGGGATAGCTAAACCGCAACTGTTAATTAAATAGTTGAAGGCGAAACAACAAACCGTAACCTACCTTAGTATCAGAATTGTGTAATGTTTCCTAGTAGCACATCCAAATCGATCGGGAAGAATCTATGTCATGGTGTTGTTTTTCACTGTTTCTGTTAGTCATATGAATAGAGTGGAGCCCAGCATTCGCATGTTTATCGGTGAACCTGCACAATACAAGCCAAGATGTTTTTACATGACATTCAAGCAGTATAACCCGAAACAAACTCACACTCGATGTATAACCTTTTCTTGAGTTGAAATGAAGTGAAACAAGTGCAGCGTAAAGCTAATGGACGGGCCATGTATGCTGAGGTTTGCCTGCAGCAAGTTGCGCTAGCGGCAAAGCTGACGTCACAAACATCAAAGCTGAATAAAGCGGCTTTCTGGTGACAAGCTTCATGCTTAAGGTGGTCCACGCAGTTCTTAAATATAGCCCATATACAGAAAAGATATAGAAAGATATATAAACAGCCTGCCCTAGATGTACCTCAGGTTTACAATGGTCAGTATTTTATTTTTTCGCACACTAGTCACGGGGCAAGGCAGGAGGAAGAAAACGTCGAGTTAGCTTTGTTATTTAATAGTCGATGTTTTTTAAGGCTCGGATCTGAGCAGGTTAAATTTTATGGGTGTGGGATTGTGTGCACCTATGCACAATCACACCACAGAGATTACATACATCAAGAATACCGACAGGCATTTGCATCATACCTTAAAAATTCAACAGACATAATTTGTCAGAACTTTCTTCTTTTTATATTCACAGGGTCTGTGGACAGAAGTAAACTCCATTTTACAGTTGTTTGCTTTGCCGTAGATAAAAATAAGTCAACACAATGTGCATACATTGAAGATTAAACAATTATTTTTTTTTGATATTTTTTATCCATCCTTTATGGGGTTTTTTTGTTTGTTTTTTTAACATTATTCCTTTTGTGTTAGAATCCAGTCAGCATCTATAATGTCTCTACAACACTATTTTTTTCTATTTTCAATAAAATGAACGTAAAAAATGAACGTAAGTCTTATGGTCATTGCAGGACGAAAGACTTGTAAGCGAACTTGGGTTAATTTGAAGACGAGACACGAAGTATCATAATTCGTTACCCACTAGAAATTTCAAAAATTGCTGTTCATATTCTGAACCACTGCATCATATTAACATCAATGTCCTACAAGCGAGATATTATTGCAATTTGTAAGCCCGCATCGCAAACCTGGTGCGTTCTGTGTGTCCTTATTTTCAGGTATCTCGGTGATTGTACCACAGTTTTCGTTATAACATTGTTTTCTTGAATTCAGCGTTTAGAAAACATTGAGGGTCATATGAACGTTTCGAAAAATATAATTTTGATGAACAGTGCTGTACAGAACGTTAACAGGAAAGGTAGGTCACTTTCCTGGATATGTATTAGCCAAGACATTTTGTTTGTTCGACCACGTCCTCCAAATCGGTACACGCATGCAGTTGAAAAGCTACGATAAAAATACAGCAAAATGGTTAAAAGATAAACAATGACTTTTTTTACACACCTGCCTTCACATTTAATGAAATTACAAGGGATTTTAAACAATACCATGAAAGGCCATTGTTGCTAGCTACAGGGATGAGATGCAGCTCCCATTTTGCGGTCAGTATCACAATAACCCATAATCCGACAAAACCCTTATTAATAATCACTAACAAATATATCAAATCAAAATAGGCACAACTTGTGTCATACGAAATTATTACGTGAATGGGAAAGATTTATCGTAAAAATTATGTTCACGTGTTTTCAAACATCATGTACTCATTTTCATTAAAATGTGCGTACAAGAATGTTAACATTCATACCGAGTCTGGGATGAGACGCAAGCACATGTCGTTTAAAGTATTGCCCGCATCAAAAAAGAAAAAATAGACCAAAACACTGTCACGCGGCACATTTAAAGCTGGAATGGGAGACATTCATTAACTGCAACCCTGCTCAGGCCGTCTCTGTTTCCCGGCAAAAAAAAAAAATGCGTCCAGCATGATGAGGGCCCTTTTGGCACTTAAAGGACTTAAACCATCCGTAAATTATTCTTTTTCTCACTGCAAAGCAGTGATATTTTCTGGGTATGTTTGGTATCTCATATGTTTTACAATATAGTAAATGACTTTTCTTTAGCTTGTTGCTTTTTCAAGTTGTTACTTTTATCCCAGGAGGTTGCCTGGCCCTGCTGCCGCCCAGGTAGCAGCACAGCATCTCAGGTAATATGGATGCCTCCTATCGCTCGAAATCTTCTTGTCATTTTTGCATGATTCGGATAATTCTCTGCAGTAATGTCGCGGCATCAAAGGAGGCGGGGAGGCGGGAGGTCTCTTATCTGTAGTGTGTCACCCAGGTATGCATCTGTAGGTGCACTGTCTTTTTATTTCAAAATTGGCAGCAAAATATACAGCACCCCCCCCCCCCCAAACACAACTACAAACACAAACACGTGTGTTGTGGCCTGAGGAAACCTGTTGGTCACTGTCCGTGAGTTTGATGCCTTTGTACTTGCTTTTCATTATTTTTGCTATTATATTTCCATGTGTTTACTTAAAACTAACTGTGTGACCTGTAAAGTCGAACGGCTGGTTGACCTGCAGTTCACGACCCGGTTCTTCATTTCTGCAAGCATATCCTTAGTTACCTGGTAGTTCGGGTCAACCGCGCGCTAACCGTATGATGTAAAGATGTATTCATTCTGCAATAGCGATTAATTATTCAAGCACAAGAAGCTTATCACAGACGTCGCAACTGGAGGCAGTCACATATTATATTGTCGTAACTTAATTGATTATCCAGAAATGAGCAATGGAATTACCTGTAATACTACACTTATCCTGTTTGACAACGAGTAGATAAAAGCTAACCATTGTTCAACTCCATTCACAGAAATTTTTAATGGAAAAGGTCACTTCATGGATAAGTTGTTCGGGTTTTCAGTCAAATATACTTCCTCTCTCTTTTGCTGCAGAACATATGAATTGGGTTCCGATGGCATTGTATCGGGTTAAATCAAATCGAATGGGATTGGATCGGATCGGATTGGAATGGTTGGGGCTCGCATCGATACAGATTAAAGCGGTTACTGTCGCAGTCAAAGTTATTTAATTTATACTAACATTATACTCTCGTCTTCCCGTCTACCACCTAAACACCCCGGAACGGGTAGTGTTTGTTTATGCAACAGTGTAAAAGTTATTTTTCCGATTCAAACATATTGATAGTATATTTTTTCATAAATCTCCTGAAAATCAGTGGATGAGAAAACATCAAACCGGTTCTTTGCAAATTAACTTTGTAACGCACTTCATCTTACTTTTGCCGTTAAATGCCAGGAAGACAATTTATCTCCAGCAACCACAGGAAAATTAATGTATGTGACAGACTTCTGCTTGACAATAATTTCTCTTATTCGGGTACCCACCAATCATATGTTTTAAGTACCCAGGTACCATAGCTTAGTATCCGAAAAAAAAGCTTAATATAAAAGAGACTGTATCGTTGGCGTAGTTATTCTATTGTAAATTTATCCCAATTTCCTCATTCACCCACATGGACGTCCCCACTATTTAATGTGAATATGCAATTTATTCATTTTGCACAAACCCGCCGGCATCTTGCTTAGAGATCAGAAAACTGTCTAAGAAGCTGGGGGATTTGAGACCCAGAGCTGTAGCACAAATCCCGGTGAAAGTTTTAATTAGTCTCCATAATATTGCCACTTAATATCGAATTACAACTGCAAACTGTCCTCGCCGTGTAGAGTGTTAGTATACATAGCCGGATCCAGGATTCTTCTGAAAGGGGGGGTGGGGCACAACATAAATGAGAATATGTAAGGGGGATGGGGGTTTCCCCCATAAAGTTTTAAGAATCTAGCATGCAAAATGTTAAAAAAGGGAGCTGAAGGGAGGCATATGCCGTCAGTGCCCCTCCCCCCCCCCCCCGATCCGGGCCTGGTATAGACCCAGAAGTAAGTTCTAAGCAAAGTAAGAAAAACGCTAATCAAATTACCTACTCGGTATCTTAACCGATGTGCACAAAATAAACAATGTCGCCTCGCTTTTTTTGACGAATGTGATGATGAATATCACAGAATTTGTAGGGCGCTACTTGCTGATCAAAGTGACACAAGATCAGCTGAGCGAAAGGTTCAACATCTTGTACGTGTTCGGAACTATATGGAGAATCTGCATTTCAGTGATTTGTTCAGTTCACGCTGTCCAAAGAACTATTTAAAGTCCCTATAAAGATGGGCAGCAAATCTTACTTTTCATCATTATGGAACAATTGAGTCACAATGTATGAGAATTTGCTCGAAAAATGTCCAATCTGCTCACACACAGCACTTGCGTAAATCTTGAAGTTACTTTCTCCTGAATTATCGTTCATCCTACCCAGAACACCCCGATTTATATGGAGTCGGCCAAAACCGCATCCCGAGGGTTTATTGCAATTATGCGAGTGAAGGAATTGGTTTCGGAAGTGCGAAAAATAGTTTACCCGACAACACTATTCATAACATCACCATATTATATGAATCGCTGGACTGTGTGGTCTGTTCTGAAAGTCTTGTGACATGACATTATACTGTTGCATATCAAACAAACTGAACTTGCACTTATATAAACAAGATAAAATGTACCAGATGGATGTTCTATCTTGGTAATCAAAGATGATCATGCTCATTATTTCACAGTTAGTATACTAATGAAGCACAAGCCATGTTCTCCTTGTGAACCAAGAGCCACCTTGTGGCCAACCCTGGAGGCTGACTAACCCTTTTGGAAGCGACGTTTGGGAAGAAGGCCTACTGGAATAAATATATATGACAGCTTGAGGCAGTTGGTGATGTTTTTCGTATAAAGATTCTGGGATTATGTGTGAAATGGCAGGATTGCTTGTGGAGAATTTGTGCTTAAAACAAAGAAGTAAGCCTAGCGCTATTTGATCGTTTAGATTGATTGACGAGAGACGTCCACATATACCCACCGCACAAGTCCACAGCATCATTTACTTTATGAAACTTGCTCCTGCATAAGGCCATGGTATTCTTTGTGAGCAGGACTATTTTTTTTTAAATCTGCGACACTCTAGTGCGATTACCTAACTGGAGGGTGTGCCTCTGTTTACATATGGCTCTTGTGAACTTGAGAAAGAGGTCGAAGTCACCAACTGATCATCAAGTCTTTAAAAAAAAGCAGCCCACGTGCAAATGAGGTAATTTTGAGTTTCTAGTGGGCAGTAAGTCTGGGGATACCATAATAACAAACAAATGATAGACAGAGGGAACCATGGGCGGATACACACAGGACGCGTACGGACAATCCGGTAACTTAATGCACCCCCCCCCCCTTTTTCGGGGGGGGGGGGATCCGTGAAATCAAACTCCATGCACCACTATTAAATGCATTCTACGGATTGTAACTTATTTATATGGTATGTGCCTCCGGCTCTGCCCAGGTAACAAATTAAAGTGACGTCAAAGGAAGTAATGTGTAAAAGGGGAAAGAGCATCCATTAAACATGTTTTAACAAATGTCCAAGTTACCCTGCAGGGCATAACAAAAATATATGGGTTATTTTTTTGGTAACCCGACCGACCCTACTGAAAAGGCCTGACCCTTAACCAATTTTATGAATCATAAAAAAAAAATAGTGTCGAGCCGCCCATCCCTAATCCCTAATAAAAATTAATTGACCCTAACTGAAAGTTTTGATCGAGAAAGTGGCCATCGTGTGCAGTTGTTTTGCAATAAAGTCAACTGAAACAAAGCATTTTATTTCAATTTGTTTGCAGGATTAACTTGGGCCCGGGAAACAGCATAGCTGCAAAGCCACGGTTGTTCAGTGAAACAGTATAGCCCCAGAGGTTCGGTGATCATAATTATAATATTTCGCTAGGTTCCAGGTGTCCGTTCTCTGAGTTACCAGGACAAACGGTCGTTTGGTACTTTAAAAACATGACTTAAAATCTTAACTTCTAATCTGCCCTCTCGGTTGTGTCTGAGGCAGTTATCATCGTTAGTTACAAATCCAAATGCAACAAGATACCTTGTGCCAGCAAATCATGAGCGCCATTTTGCATGGTGCAGTACATTGCAGGACTGTCTCACAAAAATACATTTGATTTGGATATCAATGCTAATCACCGCCATAGCATATATCATATCATTATTGTATGGTCTGCAATATTTGAAAAAATATACACTTTTGGTTTCACACATGTATATCATAACACCCCCCCCCCCCGATCGTCCACATACTTTTCTCATTTACAAACGATTGGGTGCAGAATCCACAGTTTTCAAAATGGCAGCCAAGTCCGTGGGTTAGTCCCGATTGGATATTTTGAAGAGGTAGCATCCAATATGTATGTGTTATTAGTGTTAATGGAAGGTTAATTTGTCGAATGAATGTAATGTAAAATATATAATGGGACTTTTCCAGTGTGAGCATTACCAAAAAATATAAATACTATACTGTGAAGTTACTAGTTGCTGACGGTGGTAGGCCCCAGAATAGGAATATTGCATCAGTTACTGAAGTGGTCCCCAGGCTATGAATTGAGTAGCAGCACTGGACACAGGGGCCAAGCGTGTGTCCTAGCAAAAGTGTTGCATGTACTGTGTTGCTTTTCCACTTAAATAATCAACTAACCAATACAGAAAAAAAAAAAACAAAAAGAAGATTTGCGTCAAAGCAAATCTGTGTGCCTTCAAAAAGTTGTAAAATTAAATACTACAACATTTGTCCTTTGGTACCTCACATACCATTTAGTTCATGGCTAAATGAAAACTTCAGAGTCCAAATGGCCTTGACCTTTGACCTTTATAGGGCACATGTAAACTGCAAAAATGTACCGTGTTACAATACCCACAATTAAAGCCCAACAATAACCAAATGAGATGAAAGTATATTATAATCCCATATCTTTTACATGGATTGCGAAACCGGCAAAGCCTATTGTATTAATCATTCTCCATGGCACAGATGATGGCGTTCCCACCTACTTGTTTGGTGGAGCAAACGGAAGGAATTGGAGAAAAGCATCCTGCACTGTCAGAGTGGTCGGAACTCTCTCCACTTCCCCAGCTGTGAATCGAACTTGGGCTGCAGAGGTGAAAGGCAAGTGTGTTGAAGCTTTGCCAGCCGTGTACCCGATGATGATCAAATTGATCAAGGTATGACAAGATAAAACTTTTAAACAGCCAATTTACCTTGACCTTTGCTCTGTAGAAGTTACATGTTCTTAAAAAAATATGCAGTGTTGTAATACGTACAATTTGAGCCCAACATGATTAAAATTGGATGGAAATTGGTTTATGCCTGGATGAGGTCCAAACGACGTTGACCTTTGAACTTTAGAGGTCACATGTAATTAACAAAAGTGTGCAGTGGTACAATGGCTACAATTTGAGTCCACTCATAATAAAAATTGGATTGAAAATTGAGTTATGGCCAAAGGAAAGCCACCTTCAAAAGTGGCATATGACTTTGAAATGAACTTTGACCTTGAGATGACCTCTGCCTCAAATGAACCTTGACCTATAAAATGACATTTTGACCTGAAATTGATCTTTGACCTTGACATAACATTTGAAATTGACATGACCTTGACATTTGAAATGACCTTTGCCTTGTTATGATCGAACTCCTGCACACACGGAACCACGTCTACTATAGCATATACGACATCGAAGATTCAAAACTTTAATTTACCCTTATTTGCATAATTTTGAAAACCGTGACCTCTAATTATAAAAAGGCAAGACTTCATTTATAGAATTATAAGTGTGACAAGTTTAGAGTTTCTATCAATAACAGTCTCCGAGAAAAAAGGCGGAATAACTTGCTGGTAAAAAAAGAAGAAAGAAAGAATTATTTCTGGGAAAACAGTATCTCTGTGTTGGCACACAGACATAAAAAACTAATCAGTGGAGATGTTTCTAGCCAGTGTTCAAGCAAACCATTGAGCTTCGGTTCTCAGTGATAATATTCCCACACACTTCCCTCTGCCAATCTGTGTGTCTTTCGCTCCTGTGGTGTCATCTATAAACAAGATTGTATCCATTCCATTCAGATACAGTGTGACTGGATATTGTATGGCGTGATGCTGTGTTTCTTGTTAGCTTCCAGTTAGCACGCAGTTTGCCTTGATTGAGAATTGAATTTGCAAATCTTATTTCGGCATGATATATTTGGTAAACGTGACGTAAACACGTCTGCTTGTGCATGTTTCATGGGGTCATGGGTGCAAAACATTCATGGCCATAGTGATCGCGGCGCTTCGCGGGAGGCTAAAGTGACCCCCACGTGACCCTATGATGCCTTTATGATTGGTAGGAGACTGTTTGGCTCCACTGGACTGTTTCCAATTAAAGGCACGCTGGTCCACGCTCTGGCAAATATGCTTACATATTTTTTTCGCTTCCACAGCTCCATTATTGATAATATTTATCGCTTCCAAATTTTGTCAGATTGCAGATACCAAATATTTTTCACCGAACAATCTAAATGAGACAAACGAAAGGCAAGCATAACAGCCCCAGTGGGTTCAACATTACCTGAAGGGTATATAAATTGTTCAATGTGCCATAAATATCTGCAGGCGCTGATTTCTGCTTTATTATGTACTATGAAGATGCAAGCTCATTTGTAACAACATCAATCAGCATTGTAACAATACCTTTTCACGCAAGCTGTCTGGGATGCCCAAGTCCCCTAATGATATGTGGCAATACACAAAGAGATGCAATATTATAGTTATGTAACGGGAGTAGATTGTTGTCCCGTTATGTGTCCGCTGATCAATGCAGCGTGGCCGTGCACCATGGTGATTTGATGTTTGTTTACTGCAATAGTTCGGGTCAAGGATATAGCTGCCGCCCTGGGATCCGAGTTACGCAAGGAAACTTGGAAGAGTTTGAATTTGCCTCATTTACACACAAAATATATTTATGTATGTTTATTTTTAGCTATATTTCAACACAAATTAGTGTTTACGTCAGCGATCTGCACTATATCTAAAAAAAAAAAATAGTTGGGGAAATTTTTGTGGGCTTTTTTTCTTGGGGGGGGGGGGGAGGTGTTGTTTTGTATTGCCTGCACATAGGTTTTCGATTTTTTCCCATGGTATGATCCCTTGTATTATTTTTTCTCAAATAATGTATGGTTTTTCTCATTGATATATATATATATATATATATATATATATATATATATATATATATATATATATATATATATATATATATATATATATATAATGACAGTTCTACGCATTAAAGTATCCATGGAAATAAAAAAAATATGGTTGTGACTTCAGACAGTTCTATGCACTCAAATTACCAAAGAAAATCAAATAATATGGTTATAACTTCAGACATTTGTATCTACTGAAAGCATCAATGGAAAATATTACATGTTAGGGTTCATTCAGCATGACCAAATATATAACATCGGGACGACAAAGCGAGAAATGCAGTTATGTGATGAATCATTTACATCCCACAGTCACACAGCCGTTGATTAACTCCTTTAGTGCGAAGTTTCCAGTGAGACAACAATTTTATTCCCGCGCATTGGGCGCAATATGCCCAAAGCTCGTCGGGGGAAGCTGTTGATCTGTGTCAGGCTAGTGCGCATGCCCTCTTATAGTCTCTGCCACTGTTAGACATGCTGGTACTTGCATGAAAGGAGGTTGACAAAGAATATTAACCTAGTACCCTTATGTCAATGCAGAGCACACAGACTTTTGTGTCATTGAGAGGTAGAGCGTTCTCAACCAGCATGGTTGCCAAACACGTAGGGACAACAACATTCTAGTTACTACCAAAACGTTTCACACTCTGGTTGCAGTACTCAAAGCCGATAACTTAACGCAAAAGATATCAGGAAACAATTATTACAGTTGCAATATCCGTTATCGAATGGCAGAAATTGGATTTTCATATCCAGAAACTCGAATGGGTCATAATGTCAGTGAAACCACATTGCACCTGTGACGGGAGGAAAATAAACATGTGCCATAATGGTGGTACTCTGACATGTATTCCAAATATATATATATATATATATATATATATATATATATATATATATATATATATATATATATGTGTGTGTGTGTGTGTGTGTGTGTGTGTGTGTGTGTGTGTGTGTGTGTGTGTGTGTGTGTGTGCAATTTGATTTGGTTCAATAAAAATAATGCCCACTTGAGCAAAACAACGCATTAGTTCAATGTTTTCAATCAAAATAAATAGAAAAATACACCGCAAACGATCCATTCAGTCTGCAGTTTTTTTTATGCATGAACTGCCATTATCCAGTTGCTGGCTTCTTATTAAAGATACATGGCCTGTAAATTTGTTATTGTATATTACTCAAATGATAGCGCGTAGAATACGGCTTTAATTTAAACATATTTATTTTTCCTGCATATCCAAGTAGCACAAGTACTTACATGATGGATCTCCAGAAACGGAGAATCACACATATATAATATATACAAACACACAAGACAAAACTAGAATCATATGTACCTGTAAGTGGGCTATACATTACTCAAGCATGGCAAATCAAATACATGTAAACACGACAGAGGATAATAGGTATGCTATGGTTGATCCTTTCAGTTGATATAAATGAACAAGCACAATCAAAGTTATTTTGCAATATTATGCAGGATAACTTCGAGTGAAAGAAAAACAATATAAAAAGATACACTTAATCTCCACTGCACTGAACTTGGCAACGGGAGAGGAATCCTTAGAAAAAAGTTGGCCTGAGTCAAAATCTGCTGTCAGGACTAGCAAAGGCACTGAGTCCAACTCAGAACAAAACTCGCCGGGCATCAGAGATGAACTTGTGAACAGCATCAAATATTTCGACATTAAGTCCAGCAGAGAGGTTTTCATTGCCATAGAAAAAGTCATCAATTAATAAATCACTTGCTAAATGGGCTACCAATTTAGGATTCACTCCCGGAGCCAGTACACCACAAACAGTTTTCAGTAAGGATGTCATGGAAGTGGAATAAAGAGGACATTCTAAAAAATAACATACTTTCATCAGAATGGAAACATTTACATGCAGATGATGGGAGAATATTAAATCCGCGGAGATGGGAATTTAATTGGGACAGTCCAAACCGTAACCGAGTATGCATGATGTTAGGAAATATATCGCCGTGTGAGTAAAGGGCTGGAACATAATCTACATACAATAGAATATATTTTAGGTTTGAATTAAACAGGGAAAGGGTATTTTATGATCTAATGTCATCAGGATTAAAAGTGTGCTTAAATTGCTCTAGGCTATGATAATTTCTTAAATCGACAGTAATAACATCAGCAGGATCGTTTGAAGATAAGCCTGGGTAAGTCAATTTACCATTTTATTGAATAGAATTAACTTGGAATATTTACATCTATAAGCTAGGTTTGTCCAGCATAACTCACTGAGTTGAAGGTGACGTGGTGTGCGCTGAATAGCACCCAAACAAATGCGAGCCATTCCTTGCTATACAGACTCAAAAGACTGCAGTTATCAAAAATAACACATTCATATTCCAACATGGGCCGTGTCATACTTGTATAAAACCTGGTTAGAGTATTCCGGGATAATCTGTATTTCAGCCTGTAAAGCAGAGTCAAACGTCTTCTTGCTTTTTTCAACAATTCTCTTAATATGGGCATCCAATCTAACGTTGTTAGAAAGGGTCATGCCCAGATGTGTATGATTGATGCCTTCAGGTATGACAGAATCACCAAGTCGTAGATAGGGGTGGGCAGGTTTATTGCCCTTAGAAGAAAACAAAAGAGCTACCGATTTAGTTGCAATGAATGTTACTTTCCAACGTTTGCCCCACACAGAGATTTTGCCAAGATCAGTCTTAAACGCCCTGCAGAAATGACAGAATCGTAAATTATCTCAAGAATGCTAGTATCATCAGCAAAAATTTTTTATATCACATAGGATGTCATCCGTTGTATCATTGATATAAACTAAAACAATAGGGGCCTCTGAATAGACCCCTGTGGCACACCTGCCTCAATAGAAAGCATAGAGGATGATTGACCACCAATTGTTACCCCTCGACATCGATTTGAGAAATAGCTTTTAAAAAAACTTTAAGAATCCCCAATCCCTAGCTGTTTCAGCTTGAAAAGAAGGCCTTCGTGCCATACACGATCGAAAGCCTAGCTGATACCTAGAAAGACAATTCTTGCTTCTTTATTGAGTTCAAGGCCGTTGTAAATGTCATGAGTAATTTTGACAAGTTGGTTAATTGTGGAGGCATTAGGTCTGAAGCCAGAGTTGTTAGGTGTCAAAAGCTGGCGACGGTTAAAGTCCTCATATATGACATTATACATCAAACCTACGGAAACTTTTGACACGTTACAAAGCAGACAAATGGGACGATAGTTGCTTTTTAGTTGCTTGCGTTCTTTTTAAATACCGGGCACACAGTAAATATCTTCCATGAATCAGGTAAGCACGACGTGCCCGGAGAAAAACTAAAGAGTTTACAGAGCGACGGACATATACTTGATGCGGTATTCTTTAAAATGACGTTGCTTATACCATCAGGACTAGTTGCAAAACTGGACTTTAAAGACACTAGTATTTTCATTCACTAGTGTCGTCTACCCGAAACTGATTAAATCACGCTTCGGTACGGAAATTAAAGTCTGGCAGAGGCAAGGGGTTATCTTCAGGAGGAAGTTTGCATTGATTAGCAAAATACCTTTTAAAAACTTCACATTTTTCTATATTGCTAGAAATAACAGATCCTTCATCGAGAAGAGGTGGTAAAGAATGATCGAGCTCTGAGTCCAGTAATCTTTTACTTAGATTCCACCAATTTTGGGATCAGTATTAGTGGAACCAAGCTCATCACGCATTTTACAAAAATATGAACACATGGAACAACGAATGGCGTTGGCAGGAATGTTACGGGTTTAAAAAAAAACGTGCACGATCTTTCAAGAGTGAGAGTTTCAACAAAAGTAAAAGGACGAAGTTTGTTGCTATACCGCTTGAAACGTTTCCATGCTGGAGTTCTCTGTCGGAGTAGCTGCTTAAGTCTACAAGTAATCCATGGCTTATCTTACGGTCGTGTGAGAATATCATGGGACGGGATGAAATCATGGCAGAGATTAGTGAACAGATTTGTCCAAAAGAACTCCATATCATAATGTCATGGAAAACATCAAAACATGTGTGAAATGGAGCTTTCAAAGCGGTTCTGATTAGACCTTTGAAACTTGCTTTTGCTGGCAATCCCAAATTTTTCATTTAAAGTGCCAGTACGGTGAGAATTCGATAGGGAACACAAAACAACTCAATGGTCAGAAGTGGAAATGGGTGGTAAAGTGCCCAAATTCAAAATATAACCAGTCGAATGTGTGATCATTAAATCAAGAAGACTTTCAGTTGACTCGTTTGCACGGGTAGGGCCAGTTAAAAATTGAAACAAACTATTTTGAGACAAGAGATTGACAAGGCGCAGACCTAGGTCACTCTGTGAATGATCGGTGTCCAAAGAGCGGCATCTATTGGAAAAATCGCCAGTTAAAAGGAACACTTTTGGATTACATTCAAGTACAGTAGTAATAGAATGTTCAATATTGCCAATAAATAAGTCTGTCAGGGGCATGCTGACCGGATGGGCGATAGTATAGCCCTAGTAAAACTAGGCCAAAGTTATGTGGAAATTCAATTTCTACAATGGATGTGTCTCACAATCTACGTTGATCCATCAGCATGAGCAAATGTCAGTGTGTACTCTTCTCGGGGGTGTCGTAAATTTGTCCCCAGGTGTTACAATCCAATAACCTGTTCTTTCTGGGTGATAGACATTCAGGAGAGGATTTCATTACCCCAACTATGGAGTATTTTGTGGTTCGTGTATTTTTGTCCTGAATTATAAATCGGAAATAAGGCAAACTAAACACTCAGAGCACTTTTGTTCTATTATACTTGTGGAGGACAACGTGGGGGGGGGGGGTCATTCATGATTTTACGGCTTGAAGAATAGCCATTTTGATGTGTCTGATTACAGTGTATTCATATAGTCACATACATACCAAGTGTGCCACCATATATAAGTGTGTTAAATTTCAATAAGGTGTCTTATTCTAAACATGATGGTCATTGTATCTACGCAAGAAGACGAATTTGGCGTTAGCCACAGGCTATTTTCCCATTCATCATTAAAGAAATAAAGTATTATTTTAAACAACAACGGACGTAATAGTTCTGCTATTAAGATTGTACATTAACAACAAACATGATCGTTTTACCATACATAAAGATTGTGCAAGTCCAATCCTGCGTACTTCAAAAGCCAACTATGTCATACATAACATCTTTGTTATATTCTCGTGTGCTCACTGACGCAAATTAATCTCATTAGGAGGCGGATGTACCAAGTTTGGTCCATTTTGGTTGCCGTTACACATCTGGTGCACAATCAAAATGTACTGTTCCGTCAGATTCGGGGCAAAAGATACACACACACACACACACAGACACACACAGACACACACACATACAAATATATACATACATATATTCAGGTTAGGTAAAGGAGAATGAAGAGTTCGGACTGCGGAATAGGATAATGACTACTAGGGAGTGGTTCTAGACAAAAAGACACAGATACAATATATACATATATATTATTATTATTATTATTATTATTATTATTATTATTATTATTATTATTATTATTATTATTATTATTATTATTATTATTATTATTATTATTATTAGTTTTAAAGTGTATCAGAGATATGAGAGTCCACAGGGAGATTTTGAAATATTGCATACAAAATACGGAGTTCTTTTACCAAGTTGTAAACGGACGTACGTCACCAGCGCGAACAAAGTTCAACTAGAAAAAATGATTTGCTGCATAGCAAATCAGTGTGTGTGTCTTCAAAGCATATTCGTATGGCAATGTACAACTAGTCCATAACATAGGAATAGAACTTGCAATGCATCTCCATCTATCATAGCTTTGAAGTTATTCGACACCTTAAATTTCTAATGGTGCTACTTTAGCACAATTTAAATTGCTACAATTTTTGCTTTTAATTCATCGGGTGCGCAATGGTCAACAACCCCCTAGCATAAGTTGGAATGACATCTCTATCTATTAAAATGTTGAAGATATTCAAGATTGAAAAGTTTGAATTCTTCTAATTAGCATAATTTAAATTGCCACAACTTTTGTTTTGGAGTCATCACATGCGCAATGGTCAATAACCACCTGGTACAAGTTGAAATGACATCTCTATCTACAATAGTTTTGAAAATATTAAAGCTTTAAACTTTCAAATGCTGCTAATCAGCACAATTTAAATTGCTAAAACTTTTGTGTTAGATACATTACATGCCCAATGGTCAATAACCCGCTAGTACAAGTTGAAATGACATATCTATCTATAATAGTTTTGAAGGTATTCAAAGATTTAAAGTTTCAATTGCTGCTAATTATCATAATTTAAATTGCTACAACTTTTGTTTTAAATTCATTACATGCTAAATGGTAAAAAACCCCGTAGTAGATGTTGGAATGACATCTCTACCTATCATTCTTTTGAATATATTCAAAAATGAAAATTCCAAATGCCCCTAATTTGCATAATTTTAAAGATCTTAATTTCTCTGCATAAAAGAGGCCAAACGCCTTGTATGGAGGTACAATCATGCCCAATTTGCTCTTTCTATGCATAATAGTGTGAGAGAAAAGTGTAGGACAAATTCACTGGTAAAGAAGAAAGAAGTAGAAAAGACGATTTGCTTCACAGCACATCTTTCTGGGTGCCTTCAAAATGAGAACAGTTTGAAATGGTACACTGCGCCATTGTCAACATAATCTAAATTTCGTGTATTAGCCTAAGTTTTATAAAGTTAAATGCTGCAACTTTGGTTCTTGTTTCATTGGATGTGGCCATGTCGCAAACTTACAAAATGAAGTTTGAATGGAACTACTATGTATAATAGTTTTGAAGCTATTCAACATTTTAATTTTATATATATTTACCTAATTTGCATAAATTGAAAGCCTACAACTTTGGTTGATGGTTCATTGAATGAGGTTTTGCTACAAACTCATAAATTGAAGTTGGAATGGTACCTCTATTTACAATAGTTTTGAAGGTATTCAAGATTTACATTTTGCATGTTCACCTAATTTGCATAAACTAAAATCCTACAACTTGAGTTCATGGTTTGTTGGATGCGGCTTTGCCACAAACTTATAAATTGAAGTTAGAATGGTATGTGTATGTATGATAGTTTAGAGATATTCAACTTTGAAATATTTTCAAAGTCCCTTATCAGCATAATCTGAAATTCTATTACTAATACTGTGCACTAAACTGGCAGGTGTGACAAACCTACATATATTTATTGAAATATTGAGTATGTGCAAGTGTTTGGAAGATATGGAGCTTATAAAATTTTAATTGCCCTTCATTTGCATAGTTTTAAAAATCATGACAATTCCAAACCCAAAGGCAAAATTTTTATTGGTAGGTCAGTTACCATGGCAAGTTTGGTAGTTTTGGGCATGATAGTGTATGAGAAAAACCCCGGACAAATTTGGGTGCCATGGACGCGAGGCAAAACAATATGTCTGGGTTGGCACCCAGAAAGAAAGAGAGAAAGAAAGAAAGAGAGAAAGAGAAAGAAAGAAAGAAAGAAAGAAAAAAGAAAGAAAGAAAGAAAGAAAGAAAGAAAGAACTTTAGGAAAACAAAAAAGTGTGTGTTGACACACACACACACTCTTTAAGAAAATCAATCTAGGCGTGGTCAGTGACTGTTAAAAACGGTGTAAAATTCCATATCTTCTCATGAGTCTGGGACCCCGATCCTCGACTCCCAGAAGAAACTTCAGTTTGGTATGACTCATGTCTTAGCACCAAAAATTGTATCCCTTTTGTCAAGTTTGTTAAATATTACCTCTTTCAATACACATTTTAGACTGAGTCAACTGCTTTCCTCGCCGCGCTTTGCGCGCAATGAAAAAGGAAAGGTGTTTACCTGCACTATTATACAACCTAACTGCAGACATGCTAGAACTTGAATGAAGGGTCCCTAGCAAGGAACACGACTCTCGGACCCTCATGATAATTCAGAGCTGTGACCCACTGACCCAATAAGATACGAAAAAAAACACTCTCTATGCTGTCTCTCTGATGATGTATGGCTGTAAGTTGACCAAAATTAAAATTATATATATATATATATATATATCTATATATATATATATATATATATATATATATATATATATATATATATATATATATATATATATATATATATATTTATATATATATCTATTTATTTATTTATATATATATATAAACTTACTTGCAATAATTATGTCTGTGTGCCAACACAGACACACTGTTTTTCTAGGAATTCTTTCTTTCTTTCTTTCTTCTTTCTTTCTTTCTTTCTTTACCAGCAAATTTGTCCGACATTTCATTTGAAAAGTATTATACGTAGAAACTCCAAATTTGGCACAATTATACTTCTATACATGAAGTCAGATCTTCTTATAATGAGAGGTCATGCTTTTCACAATTATGCAAATGAGGGCTAATTAAAGTTTTAAATCTTCAATATCTTATGTACTGTAGTAGATGTAGTTCCGAGTGTATTGGAGTTCGATCATATCAAGGCAAAGGTCATCTCAAATGTCAAGCTCATGTCAAGGGCAAAGGTCATGTCAAGGTCAAAGGTCAGTTTTAGGTCAAAATGTCATTATAAAGCCAAAATGTCATTTCCGATGGTGGCTTTCTTCTACCCATAATTTGATCAATTGTTATCCAATTTTGATCATGTTTGGCTCAAATTGTAGTTATTGTAATACTGCACATTTTTAAAGTCTTGTCTTTTCATAATGAGAGGTCATACTTTTATAAATTATGCAAATGAGGGCTAATTAAAGTTTTAGATCCTCAATATCTTATATTCTATATTAGATATAGTTCCAAATGTATAGGAGTTCGATCATAGCAAGGCAAAGGTCATCTCAGATGTCAAGGTCATGTCAAGGTCAAAGGTCCTGTCAAGGTCAAAGTTCAATTTTAAGCCAAATTTTCATTTTTGAGGTCAAGGTTCACTTCAGGTAAGGGGTCATCTCAAAGGTCACAGGTCGTTTTAAGGTCAAAGGCCACTTTCGATGGTAGATTTTTTCTAGCCATAAATTGGTCAATTGTTATCCAATTTTGATCATGTTGGGCTCAAATTGTGGCCATTGTACCACTGCACATTTTGAAAATTACATGCAACCCCCAAAGGTCAAAGGTCAATGTCATCTGGACGTTTGAAAGTGTCACCTAGCCATAACTCGGCCAATTTCCATCCAATGCTAATCATGTTGGACTAAAATTGTGGGTATTGTAATACTGTACATTTTTGCAACTTACATGTAACCTGTAAAGGTCAAAGGTCAAGGTCATTTGGACTTGGAAATTTTCATCCAGCCTTAAGCTTAATGGAATGTGAAGTACCAAAGCACAAAAGTTGTACCATTTAATATTGACAACCTTGAAAGGCAACCAGACAGATTTGCTTTGAACCAAATCTTCCTTTTTAGTTACTCCTAGTTTCTATTGTCAATAGTCAATAGTATGTCCAGAGTCATTACGTTACATCTGAATATGAGTTTTCAATGCCCATTGACTACTGA